>VZRE01007543.1:0-85374 GCA_013396775.1 Cephalopterus ornatus | reverse complement strand
CCCGGCCGCCTTCAGTCCTGAGCCGCCCCTGCCCATCGTCCGCCATCGCTGCCCGGACAGCGCGCGCCCGCCCGGGACACGCCCGCCGCCGGACACGCCCCCCCCGCCCGCCGTCCCGCCCGCTTCCCATTGGCTGTCTGCCCGGGGCAGCCCCGCCCCCACCCCGGCTCGCGCCCCGCCGGCGAATCGGGGCGCGGGCCCGCCCCGCGACCAGCCTCAACGATGCGCGCGCGCACTCCGCTCGCGTGAGAGGCGCCGCAGCTTCCAGCGCGCGTGTGCGCGCGCGCCCCAAGTACCGCACTCCCCTTCCGCCTCTGCGCGGGCGCGCGCCCAGGTGGTGTTGGCGAGAGCGGGACGGGGCTCTGCGGTTGCGTCTCATGCGGGGTCGCCCGCGCCGCCGCCTTACGGCAGTGGGCGGGAACCTCCGGGAGAGGCATGGTGGGAGTGAGGGATGAAGGGTGAGGGCTGAGCGGGCTGAGGGCGGAAGGCTGAGTCTCTCCGTCTTTGAGGGCACCGCGTTAGACCCGCGGGGTGGGTCGCGGGAGGCGCCAGCTCCCGCCAGCAGCGGGGAAAGAAAGGGTCGAAGGCCGGCGGTGTTTGGCCACCGCGGTGCAGCCACGTTGTGCAGCGCCCGCAGGGCAGCTGCTGAGTGAGCGACACGTCTGCGCAGAGCTCTGAGGCAGCGGCGCTGCCCACTCGGGTGGCATAGGGCCGGTCTTGGAAGGGAGGGAAGCTTTTGGAGCTGGCGCTGGGGGGCTGCACTTCGCTTTACTTAGGGTAAATGCACTCTTCCATTTTCTGCTGTTAGAAAGCGGGGTGAAGGTTCCTACTAGATCAGAAGGCTGATCTAGTAGGATTACCCCTCGTGCTATGAAATGTAGCAGTGACAGCACATAGATGGCTCTCGTATACCTTGTTAAGTACAACCCATGCTCGGGAGTGAGTTTGCTCAGTTACGTGAGGAGAAAGACTTCTTAAACGTTTTATTATTTTCACGGAGAGAGAGGGTTTGTGTAGATCGTCTCAGTAGGATGACACCTAGAACAAAAGACCGGGGCAGAATGTAGCCCTTCTGTATCTCTCACTTTGTGTTCCCAAAGCAGCAGTGACCGTCTCATGGGATGCTTCGGAAGAGCCGCTCTATGAACGTGTAACTGGGCCCAGGGAATATAAGCCTGGCTCAGCAACTCTCCCTGTGGCTGGAATGTGGTACAAGGAGTACTTTAGACTTGAGAAACGCTGTTATTCCGTGTAACTGCTTGGTGCTGAAGCATCCCTGCCTTATACCAGCCTTAGGAGTGATTGACAATCATATAACTCGCTTAGAAAAGTTGGAAAACTCAAGTGTTTTCACAAGAAAACTGGGAAGACAGTGCAAGAAACTCAACTCAGGGGAAAATAACATGATAGTTGACATTTACATAAAGCCTTGGGTTTTCAACATCTGTGTAATGATTAGGTGTTTAATCTTCTGCCTTCTGAGCCAGTTCAGTAATGACTACCTCTGTGATGAAACAGGATAAAGTTCTTCCCAGTTAAAGACCTGCAATTAAACTACTACTACTATTATTCTCCTTATCCAGGCAGGCTTTATTTAATATGTGTATAAGCAAACACTATTAAGAAAGTCCTTTTATCTCAACAAGTCACAGCTTGATTGTGGTTAACAGTAGTTTTTATTACAGAATCATAACATGTTTGGATTGTCTGTGCACAGCTATGGTGCAGAAAAATATTTCCTTCCCTCATGAGCTTAATTTAGATTTTTCCGCATCATCTTAATGTGTTCTCTTAACTTCCTTTGTATTTCAAAGATGGGTTCAGAAAAGAAAAAAAATAGAGATGTGAAGTACTTTTACCCATCTTCCTACTAAGATCTTATCTCTAAATTCATACAGACTGGCTAAATCATTCTTCATGTTTCTTTGAGAACATGTGATTTCCCACTTCATGAATGTGGTGGTGTGCTAAATCCTGGCAGGAATACTTTCAGAAATCAGTGTGGCAACTCTAAGCATTCCAAGCTTCATTTTTGTGTTCTGGATCCTTTCTTAAGAGACTATATTGGTACCTGAGCTTGGCTGGGACAGCATGACTTAGTTTTGTGAGCCTTGGATCTAGTACAGCAAAATGGTGGCTATTTGTGATTCCCAGATAAGAGCTGCAAGCCAAGAGGAGCTCCCCTGCCCTAAGGAAATTAAATAAGGAGAATTGTACTTGAAAGAATTTAAACACTAGAAAATAGACAAATACATTAGAAACAGTATTATACCAATACTAAGTATACCTGGATTAGACCATTTCCAAACCTGTCATTGTGATTTGGGGTAGACAAGTTTCAACTTCAGTCAAATTTTGTTATTATGCTGTTAGCTTCACTTGCCAAAGAGATGCCAGAAAAATTTCTCCATTATGATCACTTCAGTGTTTTTTCCTCACCTGTTTCAGGTTTGCCAAGACAAAAGTCACACAACTGATAAACGGTCTCCCAAAGTCTTTTAGCGTTACTGTGCTGCTTCTGCCATTGTTTGTGTGCACTTCTAAGTGTTCTTTAGGTATGACCAAGCCTTATTTTGGTCTAGCCAGCTGTCATAGATCCTGATCCATGATTGGGAAACCCACATATAGCTAATGTACATAACTGTGAGTGTCAGTGGAGTAATTACAGCAATATGATTAAAGGAGTGAAAGGAAAATTGGGCACTGTGGGTTACCTGTGGGGAAAAAAAAATCTCAGAATTTTTCAAATTCTGAAATCAATGCCCACCTCATTCATACATATATGATCTGAAGAGCAAACAAAGTAGTAACAATGTTTACATATCACAGTTTCCCATAAAGAGCTTGGTAAGCTCTGGAAAAAAAATGGATGAAAGAACATTACTGAGTTTCTAATTATGGATGTCATGGTTTTGGTTGTTCTTGAGTAATTACTTAATTTTATAGGGTTTTTTTTCCTGAGAAAATTTGAAGAATACTTTGAAAGTTAATAGCTCATCACTATATTCATATGCAATTTCATATTGTTCTGCTTCTTCATCTTTTGGATAACTTTTCCATTAGGAGGTGAATGCATCAACTTGTAGTTATGTTTTTCACTTTTTCTTTTCCAACATTGCTTATTACAGTCTGTGGAAAGATGACAACTCGGGGAAAAGCACAATAAGAGCACAGCTTTACAAAGCAGAAATCAAACTCTGACACAAGCTAGTCTCATGGCTGAGGCTTATTTTCTATGGATTTTGAAGCTGAAGAAACATCTCTTATCACGCAAGGACAGGCTATATTCAGTATAGATTAGGAGGTGGACTGTGTGTCAAGGAATGTAGGGATTTCTGAGTAAATTTGGAATAACAGAACAGTCAATCAACTCCATTGATTTTGGGTATTTTTAAACCCAGCGTAATATATGGGATGCACTGACGATTTTCTTGTAAGATGATGCAGCTTGGAAATGCTTACTGATGAAGTCATTGCAATGCATGATGTCTTATTTCAAAATAGTATCTGCCTACCTTCCTTTACACGTATTTATTTCATATTAATTTTAAATGCTACAATTTTTTTTTGATGTCACGTCACAGGGTCTTTTAATGAAGGGCTGCTGAATTATTGAGAAATTTCATTCAGAATTCAAAATATAGTATGAATAGTCATCTTGCAAAATTTGTGTTGACCCACTACCTAAGTTTTTTTTTCACGGAGGAGTCTCTGTAGTCCACACTGGGACCAGCCTGAACTTGTGAGCACCTGTCAAGCACCGACTTGTATACTAGAGATACATCTTCAAAACCCGTATGTCAATGCGTTTGCACAGGCAGATTTTTAACAAAACAGCTTGTTTGAGATAATTTCAGCTGTATGTGTGTGGCTCTGTTTTCAATGGTAACTTGAGAACTGCAATAATTAGACTGTAGTGAAACAGCAGTGCAAGTATGCAGGCAGGCCTTTGGGCATAATAATTTGAAGTCCTTAAAGCAACTGCAAATAATTTTAGTATTTCCATTATTCCAACTCAGTCCTCAACCATACAGGTATGACCTTTTGCATACTGGGCAGAGTTGTACTGTGTGTATTTTACTACAACACTGGCAAAACAAGCACTTGAGTAACCAGATTATGTTTATCTGTGCAGTTACTATAGTTAAATCCCATTAAGTCAGTGTGAGTTTTTCCAGTGGTTTTAATTTCACAAATTTAATAATAGTAGTAACCTTGTATTGGTTTAAAAAAAAGCTGGTTTTGTTTGTTTTGCTTCCCCTGTAGGAAACACCACAGACAGTTTTAGTATTAAAACAATATTGATTTAGCCCAATTTCAGTTGATGCTTTTTTTTTTTTTTAAATTTTAACTCTCTTGGGATTATCTTTATAAAATGCTGTTGTGTTTACATGTACATATTGTTTTGTAACATGATATCACTTATATAAAAATTCCTGTGGTATTTTCCTTGGTTCACCACAATTATCATCTAGGTTGTTCACAGGTGTCTGTCTCAGCAGCTGTTCTCTCTGTGTTAGTGATGATATACAGTTATCAACTGTATTAACTGTACGTTAAAGATCACAAAGTGAAGTTGGTCACAGGTCCACGTTCCTGTGTCTTTTTGTCCTGCTTACCTGCCTTTCCATCTCAGTTCCATTTAGCCTTTGAGGTAATTTTTATTCCATTAAGTCACAATATATTTATGGACTATTCCAGACTCTTCAGAGAGACAGCCAACGAATCCCTGTTTTGACAAGCCAGTGATTCGTAGTACCTGACCAGAGGAGTAGACCTGCTTCTGGGTTTGATAACTAGTGGTGGGAAACAGACCCAGTTTTTGGGTTCATTTCAAAAATGGCCACTAGCTATCCTAGCAACAAATTCACAGGTGTCCCCTACAGGATCAAAGTGAAGGAACCAATGTTTCAAGCCAATATACAGTTTTTAGCCTTATCTATTATGGTTTTTCCTAGAGAGATTGGCTTCTATATAAATCTAAAGCCATTTAGGCAGCTTACGCAGAAGATTATTACCTCTCTTGCATACCAGAGTGCACCTAATTATCGAGGGGGAGAATTATAAATACACAGCCAAGTGTAAATGTGTCATAGTAGTGACCTATATATCTTAAATAGACACCATTCATACCATTAGATGCCTTTCCTTTAGTGTGTTGTCATAATCTGTAGAACTGCATCATTCACACATAACGGGATACAGGTTGAGATAGAGTTGTCATGACTTGGACTACTGATTTTAGACCTCTTCATTGGACAAAGTTTGTCAGGGTTCAAAGTCACCAAAGGTCAATCTGTCCTTGTAAGTCTTTTTTTTATGGAGTAGGGTATATGAAAACTGTGCACACATGCAGCTCCTGTTCTTTGGCAAGCAGTCATAGCAAGGAGTAAATTGCTGAAGTCCTCTGTAGCAAAGTCCGTGTTTTTTAGGTTTTGCCCTGTGTTTCTATTTTTGATGAGGAAAGGGGAGGAAGTTGAAGAGTACAGCTTATCAGGTAGCAGCATTTGCATCAGCAACACATCAGTAGCCTTTGCCACTTTCTAATAAATAACACAGACCTATTGCACAGCCATGATTCTGGTTAATTTGTTTAATAAGGTGAATTTTGCTCTATCTCTTCTGTTATTAACATTCACATTCACCAATAGGTGGTATTGTCACCGGAATCTACAAAATCTTTTCATAGGCTGAAGAAATTCTTCTACTGGAACAGAGCACCTTTTCATTGCTTAAAAAGACAGCACAGTCATTGTGTTAAAATTTGTAAACTAGGGCTTTTATCAGAAAGCAGCTAGACAACATTCTTCTTTGGAATCTCAGATTAACACGTTCTCTAGTTTTGCAGGTACTCTGAGGATGGAAGGGCCAGTTAGGAGGCTGAGCAAAGCCATTGCTACAGATAGCAAAGAAATGCATCTCACTCCCAGTGACATTGCTATCAGGATGCAGAAGAGGAACACCAAATTCCGAGACTTGCTGCAGGTACAACAAGAACAAGGGATAAGAAACTCTGATAATGTAATAGCATGAGGAAAAAGGAAAGAAGGCGCTTGCTAGAAGGTCAGCAAATGCTTTCCAGTGTCTAAAGTTTATGTACAGATACAAATTATATAAAGACTAATGACAAGCTCTGAGCGATAACTGAGCACATAAAAGTTATGACAGTGCATTTGTGGACTTTATTTTCACAGATTTCACTTCAGATTTGGTCTTTCAAACTGTACTAGGTAATTAAAACCATTTTTTTGTTAGCTGATAGAAGGTTTAATGGCCTTGCTCTTAAACATTTCCTTTTATATGTTTCCAATATTAATGAAGTTGTTTGTTTAGTCATTTGTTGTTCAGTTAGTTATAAAGAAATGGTCATTATGCCAGAATGTTTTAAAGAAGTGTAAAGCAGCTAATCTGTAAGATCAGATACAACAGCGTCCCATGCTCACAGAAAAACACACACCAAGATTTATGTTTAATTTGACATGTAATTTGGGAAAGCATTCAAACGTTACCCATGCAAACCTACAATTATTCTGGCCTATACAACTACAAATTTATGGTCCCCTAACCTAAAGCTTGTTAAAGAATTAGCACCACAGGCCTCTATGAAGTCTTATAACATAGAAGCATGGGGGTTCCAAAGCATTTTTCTAGCACAAGCCACCCCATATATCAACAATAAACTGCTCCCTAAAATGGCTTCATCTGAATACATGTAGCCTTTCTAATGTTAGTCTTCCTGATTTCTTGTCAAAGGTATGGATGCTTCCCAGAAGTGTGAGTCAGCTCAAAATAACTCCTAGGCAAAGTTTACAGGATCCAATCATTGTCAGAATACTCACTTTCAGCCTCTCAAGTAAAGGTGCAAAATGAAGTATGCCACAAATTAGTGTAAACTGTTGGTAGTATAAAAGGAAGTGGTGTCTTGCCTTCCAAATGCATGTTCTGCTCTAGCAGTGGCTAAGAACAGTAGCTGATTTTTCTCTGCAGCTCCCACATTGTCTGGGACTTGCTTCTAAAATAATATCAGGAAAAGGTAAATGAAGTTTACCCAAGTGTGTTAACAACTTCTACTCCATTACAAGCGATGGCCACTGGTTCTAAATAAGGTTCCTGTTTGTCTAGCCTCTTACCAGTGCCTGACACTGGTATATAGTGGTTTTGACATGGGTGTGACAAAACTCCTCAAGACATTTCTTCTGGTTAATGCAGGTGTTAAAACTTTCGGGAGGACAAATTATGGGCCAACTTTTTTTGGGGGAGTACTCCCTATGCTAGATTATGTAGACAAGCCTTATGTGAGAAAAGACAGTCATATCCTTTGGGGAGTAATCTAGATCCTGTGATGAGAGGCATGTAATTGTTGTGCATGTAATAGATACATTAAATATTTAATGCTTTGAAGGACAGTTGGAAAGAAAAAGAACGTAATTTTTGTGTTATGTAATGTTTTCTTGACCGTACACGTTAGTAGTGTGAGAGTATCTGAAGTTCGATTCAAAGTTTCTAATTGACATAAAAAAGCAGCTGTAAACCTCTTAAGCAGACAGGTAAATCGTTTGTGAAGTACTTTAGAACAGGTAAACGCAATCTTTTATATTTTACAGGGAATATTTTCATGAAGGGTAATATTAACTTAATTCTCTCATTCCAGTTCATCTTTTGTTTATGTCTTATAAAGATGCAAACCTTTATTCTCAACTGCCAGAAGAGAAACCGCCAAACAAAACAAAATGCTGTGTAAGCAAAACATTCCAGTGCGTGTGTTTAAATCTCTTCCCTTAGAAGGGATGGATATAAAGATCACCAAACTCATGGTAGTTGGTTACTTAGGTGTCAGGAGTGGCTACACTGAGATGGCAGAGCTGCTCAGTCACATGATTGCTCCTGTATCATATGAGCAGGATCATGCCTGCCATGCTAGACTGCACTGGCAAGGAGAGGGAGGTGGAGTGGGAAGAGATTGAAGTATTTTAAAGCTTGCCCTCCTGTTAAATACACACCTTCCTGAGCACATTCCTATCAAATTTTTAGCTGCTGTATCAACAAGGGGGGAAAATCTAGATACTGTGCAAATCTTTGGTTATTAAAACCTTTTTGCAAGTAAGTAAATAATACTAAAAAATCAAAATAGGAGCCCTTGACCCTTGTTTTGCACTCACCTAGCAGGCCTGTGTATGACTAAATAAAACAAGACACTGGAAAACCAGGCTTATTGTGTGCGTGTCCATATGTTATCTCTGTACCCCTGTCTCCTCCTTTTCATTCTGAGTAATGATCAGGACTAGGCTGAAACTGAATGAGAAATCCATGTTCTAAAGAAGCAATGCAATATTATAGTTTAAAAATCAGTTTATTAGAATTGAAAGCTGGGTGGATATTAACAGAAAGAGAGGTTGAATTTAACACAAGTAAGTTTTTGGCAACTTTCCTGTTAAAATCTATGGTCAATGCAATCTTGCAGAAGTAATTTTAGAGCTGAAACTTTTCCTCCAATGGTAACAGCAACCATATATTTCTAGTGATTTTGCTGAATAGGGACTGAACTATGCAGACAAAGCAAGGTGCATGTGAGAGTTCAGACACAGCATAAAGCCTGTGCAGGACTATGAGCTGTTGAAAATCAGAGTAGCCTGTTTTCTCTATTCCAGTGCTGTTAGTGGGTGCAAAGAGGTGAAAAGTAGCACAAAAATACCCACGTTACACGAGTTTATCTCCAGTGGTGCAGATATACTGCCAGTTCAACATCTGTTTTACAGAGGGATGTTACCGCCTCTTTTGCCTTGTGTGAGTTCATTTCTGTAGGGACCATAAAGGTACAAAATCATGCACACCAGTGTTCTCTCTGTAGATCATGTTTATCCCTACTTGAAGAACCATGATACTACAATAGACTCGTTCGACACAAGTATTTGTCAGGGAGATTTCAAACAAACCTGTACTCTTTATTTGTGCCCATCATAAAGTAATTAAAATTCAATTAATATGTAGAAAAAATGAAGTGATATAAGGCTGTGGTTCTGCATTAAGTCATACAAAATCTGTGTGTGCTGGATTTCCTGGCAGTGAAAATTTGATCTCTATTGGTGTGAGCACGATTGCATTTTTACCAAATCAGCCAGAGCATATGTTACAGTGTTTATTCAGGGTTTATGCCAGCTTTCTGTCAGTTGAGCACGATAAATTATGCCTGAACCAGCACAGAGTTAGAGTGGTACAAACAGAAAATATCTCATCTGATAGGACCTCTCCTGGGACAAAATTATTTCTTCAAGCTATTTACTACCTCATGGAATGATAACCTACGACCCTAATAAACTATAAACCCTGTATAGTCCTTACACAAATCTGTTTCAAGTCACAGCATGCCTATATCTAATTAGCTGTAACAGACTGACAATTTTTTCCTCAGAGGGAAAGAAGGGGAGAGACACAAATTCAAATTATATTTTTCACCTCAGGCAAGTACAGAAATATTCAAGAATATGGTATGTGTAGAAATCTCAAGTGTACTTGTGTAAATGTAATTAATGACATGGGAAAAAATGAGTCCTAATGATAAATAGAAACATCATTCTTGAAATTGCTGGGTTAGGTTTGAGCCCATATTGTGAAAGAAAAAGGATTTAGTTTTGTGCTTCCCGCCATTTTTTTTTCTTTTAAATAATGCAGCTACTGTTACGGATCTGTGGCATTTCATTCTGAAGCTGAATTGTCATGACAGTTGTTACGAGAGGTGAAGATTGTAAACCAGAACATTGCACTGTGAATCCAGTGATTTTTGAGATTTCCTAAGTCAAAGGGCTGAATCCATCAGTAAGTGTATGCAGGTTTTACTATCTTTGATATAAAGTCAGCTGGGATCATGTACAATTTTTGTCGAGATTTTGTTAATTTTCATTGAAATTCCATTAGAATTTATGAACTTACTTTTGTCATTGCAGCATTGTCTGTCTTTGGCCAGGGATTGTAAGTGAGTGCAATGCAACATTCCATGACAGTACTGCTTAATGTTGTGCAGGCCACTCTGGCTATTTGTTTGCACCTGCACCTGTACTGCAGTCTTTACTAGGCTAGCACAGCAATTTTTTTTGGGTGCATGCTACAGTAGCCTATTGAACTGATTTAACTGAAGAATAGCAGGGATTATGAAAGCTGGCATTGCCACTGATTATTTTCCCCTCCAAACTGCATAGTGTATGAAAACAAATGGAGCTGGGAATTTGGAGCAGACCTGGCAAAAGGGTATGATTGTGGTTTGGAATAAACTGAAAGAAGGATGATTCTTGACAAACTCAGTGTAAGTGCATACTTGTACCTCCACACCAGGAAATAAGGTTAAGTAGAAATGGGTATCCTGAGGTAGATGCAGTCATATGAACACAAGAATTTTTTTGAAAAGTATAGCATGTACTGGGGACTGAAAATCAGCTTTGTTCTGGTATGACTACATCTATACCACTGGTGCTGGTATTAACCAAGTTAGTAAAAATGTTCTTCTAACTGATGGAGTGATGCCAATAAGACATTTAGATGTACAAGACCCCTAAAAATTGGAATAATCAAAAAACAACATACCCGACTAATGTTAACATTGCATACCACAAATTCAGCAAGTCTGAGTTTGTAGAGCTGTAGTTCTACTAAGCTACTGTGGGAGAATGCAGAAGTTACTTTTTAGAAGTTGAGATGCCATTTTATTTCTCTTGATACATTTTGGGGAACTTTCCAAAATCAGTCTTGGCATAGCTGAAGCATCTTTAACATTTTTCTGCCACTATCACCTTTTAAAAGCTTATGTTTTTAGCATTCTTCTACCACTGTGACCTCTTAAAAGGTTATGTGTGTTCTCCAAATGGGACCAGATTGTACTGAAAGATTGGTATTTTTAATACAGTTTCCTGTGGAGGAATAACCCAGACTCCTGGCAACACACCACTATTCAATTCATACAAAGCACTCACATCATTTACTCCAGACACAGGCTTGGGCTCACAACCCTTCTGATGTAATCTCCACTAGCAGTGCTATTTTAACTGCAATCACATTACATTATATGCAAGTACTAAAGGTATACAAGAAGAGAACTTAAAACATCCTTTGGCGTTGAATTTTGCAAAAAGTGATGCTTCATAAAACCTCATCAACGTAAACCACTTCCAAGTGAAAGTTTATTAAATAAACTAAATTAAGGTCTGACGATACGTAGCAATTTGCTATATATGAGGATACTTCAAGCAAAATATGATTTATGTATTTGACTTCTACCTGCAAGAGAAACAACTGCCATCCAGTGTGTGATTCCAGTGCACTTGGGATGGAATGAGTCCAGCTACTGAGCAGCAGACGTTATAGAGGCACTTTCTTAGGCTGTTCCGGGTCTCAGAGACTCAGGACTGACCGCAAATCCTAAAGCAAAGAAACTACTGAAAGACTCTTCATATGGTTGCCCCACATACTCCGAGGAGGATCCAATCTCCTTGAATGATAGGGCCTGTTACTTTGTGGTAAACCAGGTGGGAATGAGAGTCACGAAAAAAAAAATGCATGTGATTTCTCCTGATCAATTGTCTTATAAAATAATTGCAAATTTTTTAATACCACACCCTAGGAGTCAGCATTTTCCTATAGCTCTCCTGTGTCCTTCCCATAAGTGCTGTGCTGAGGTCCTAAGTATTCTTGCTTTTTGCATGGAAAAGGCAGAAAAGTACAAGGAAGACTAGAATTCAAACTTTTGAGGGCACCTGTGAATTGAGCGGGGTCACAGACCCTGGTGCAACATCCCTTTAGAGCAAAAGATGTGAAGATAATCAAAAAGAAAACTCATATGTGCTGGGCCTTTTTCAGAATTCAAACTAAGGCAAGGTATTTTAACAAGACATTGTCAACTTACTCTTGTGTTTAGGACACGGACAATGTGGAAGGGAATAGTTAGTGGGGTGTGATTGAGGAATATACCTTTGGTATGCAGAGACTTGATTTCTCAGGAATGGATGTAGTCCCGTGTTTCTCCACCTTCCTGCTTCCCTTCCTCCCAACATCCTTATTGCTGTCCAGCCTTCTATCAAAGAAATACTCTGGCTGTAAGTTGCACTGTAAAAGAATTTATTAAGACCTATTTCTCTTGCCATTTTAAGATATTGGTGTAATTGTGATGTTGTGTACACATAGTATTTATTTATTTCATTGCTATAGTTTGGAGCTCTGAACATGTCATGTGTAGAGGTTTTGTGTTGTTGTTTAGCTCTTGGAAATGCTGCTTACCTCTATTTAAGTTACTGTCATCCTTACATGCTCCAAATGACAGTGTCTTTCCCAGTAGTAAGTCAGGAAACCACAACTTTATTTGCTGGCAGTTTCTGTAGTGAACTAGCCATCATTCCTTGTGCTCTCATGCCAATCATCAGCCTCCAGAGAACATGCCCTATACTCAAAACACATATGAGTAAGAACATTTTGATCACACAAGAAATAATTCATGGTTATACAGTAATGTCTATAAAACCTCATCAATGTATTTTTTTATTCAGTAAAAATCTGATTAACCTTTATTAGATATATATCTTTAAAACCCCTACAACTCTCACATTGCATTAGTAAGGCAATATGCACAGAAACATTTTACACATTTTATAATTATATACAATTATTAGGAATTGTATATGATTATAATATATGTTAACTCCCAGTGTGCTTAAATCTCATTGTATAGCAATAATACTGACACACCTAATTTAGGATTTGCCCACAGAGGATTGAAAAAGAAATTCCCCAAACTGAAAAATACTTGGAAAGGCTCTGATGCAAGGCAAAACCACTTTCTGATTTCCTGAGTAGCTCTCTAAGGCCTTCCAGCCTTACAGAACATTAGTATAATATTGTTCATGTATTTCAGGATTTGTTTTGTTTCTTTTTCGTTTTGGAAGCATAAATTAAGGCCTTTTACCTATCCCTATCCCTCTCAGTGTTTCCTGAATTGCACTTAGTTAAGGCCTTGCTTTCCCTATGTCGAGGTTTCACATGGTCTCTGTACTAAGTGATAATAAGAAAGAGTGAGAGCATTTTCTGTGCCTCAAACAAGCCCCCATTTCTCTCACTGCTCTGACACAACTACTACCAGTTTCAGAGCCGTGGACATTTCCGTTATTTCCAGAGCATTTGAAATAAGAGGTGGGAGAAGACATATGATCTTCACTATCTCGAAAGACTCAAACCCTCAAGGTAAAAACCTTTGCTTACTGTTAAAATTGAAAATTGAACAGTAACTCTTCACCTTTCAGGTATTGCTTCTAGACTTTGAGCTCCTTCAAACTACCTGTGTTATCAAGTGCTTGCATGTCATTCTTTCGTGGGGAATTAAAGAAAAGAATTTTTTTGTGACCTTAAGAGAGAAGAAAAAAGGGCTTGGGGGAATGGATAAGTGATAAAAAGGACAGACTGAGACTTTGCTTTGTTTGACTGCTGTTTCGAATTTTTCCTGAGCTTTACCCAGTTTAAATCCTTGGAGCCTCATCAGTCCTACACATGACACTCCTTGGTCACAGAATAATTTACTTTGAAGGGATCCTGAAGGTCACTTGGTCAATCTCAGATCAAAGCAGGGGCATTTGAGATCAGATTGATCAGGGTCCTGCTGAGTTCTGAATATCTCCAAGAATGGGGAGTCAAGAGATACCCTTGGACAATCTACTCCTGTGTTGGACTACCTTTATTTTGAGTTTTTTTTATTTCACAGCAGCTTTCTGTCTGACCTACAATCCATCTGTCCTACTATCTGATCCATGACCAGGGCCACTTTAGGAGTTAATTTTCTCTTCTTCAGAATCTGCTGCACTTGTCTATTCTTCAAGTCTTGGACTCTGATGTTAGGGGAGCATAACTGGCAGGAAATGTTGAGGCAGGATGCGCAGTTAGCTTGGAATCCTTCCGGATCTTAAAGCCAGAGACAGTTTTTTTCAGTGCTTTGGACATGGTCTTAGCATAACTCCCACTGAGAGGAACTGAGCTGAACAGTACCTTTCGCTATAGGTAGTCAGGAGGGTCAAAGTTTGTACTTCAGTGGAACCCAAATTTGGCATGTCTTACTTTTGTTTTCCTTTAGGCTGGTGATTTGCAATCAGGAGCTAAGAACACTGCTGTTTCTCCAATCCCTGCTCTGTTCTCAGAAGGGCAGGCAAATTCCCTCACAAACACTGGGAAAGGATTACTGGTGCCCCAAATTAATGCAGTTATTCAAGTCATGGACCATAGCCCTGGAACTGGCTGATGCACATGCAGGTAAGCAAGGGATGGTAAATGTATTGTTCCATGCACACTTTTGCCCGCAGCAGCCTGTTTTGAGGCATTTTCAGGACCCACCTCCACTGTCTGCTGCTTGTTCCTGACACTGTTTCAGCTGTGCCAACATGACTGTATATGTGTGTGTTTGGGAACTGAATCATGAGACTGATTCAGGTTAAACTGCCTAACAATGCTTTTTTTGCAGAATTTTTTTCAATACCTGTTAAATTCCAAAGGCCTGATTCACAGGGTGGCCTTAGAGACAGCTGTGTTGATAAAAGTCATATGGCTCTTAAGAGAATGGGACAAGCAGGAAGGAAGAAAACATTGTTGGAAGTACCTTAAGTCAATATCGCTGCCAAAGGCAACTTCTCTTCAAACCTACAGCCTCGTGGTACTGCTGCTAAGACCTGAGCTAAGCTATCGCTGTCGTCCAGAGTCCGAGTGTCTATCTCACAGTCAGCATCAACAATGCTGGCACTTCCATAGCTATACTGGTATCAGTTTGCTCATCAGCAGTGATAAGCTAAAGATTAAGTTAAAAGAATGTAGTAGAAAGGGATCCCTCATAAACTTTTGAAATTTTTTAAAAGGAATTCCTTGCTCTTTGCAAGCACAAGTACTGCTGAATTTGCAGAGCAACACTCTTTGGAGTTGTGGAATAGAATCTGAATTAACAATGTATTTAAAACTGAAGTTCTCATTTAAATTTTTATGTTAATTTTAGTTTGCCACTGATGTCACACAAATGTACAGCAGGAATCATTTTACTGAAATTACAGATATTGCTGTGTCCCTTGTGAAGTAATTTCTACCTGTGTAAAATACATATGAAATGCTGCTAAATCAAGTCAGCATTTTATACTGACTTGACACCCATATTGTAGTGATGTAAATTGCTGCAATATGAGGCATTAAGCAGATAAAATTACACTAGAATAAAAGTCTTGTGTCAGATTTGATCCGATATAAGTGTTTTGTACTGTTGTTTTAATGGAACATTGCAAAATTGAAAAATCATTAGTAGTCCTGCCAGTGCTTTAGCATTTAAAAGGTCCTATTTTCCATTTCCCCACAGTCCCTTTATGCTACTCCATTAGTTTAAAAAGGCCATAAAGAGAGCACATTTAGTCGCTTGAGAATATTTTCATTTCGGTGTTGCTCTTGCCTTTAGCATAGTAGATATGTTGGGTTGTGACTGAGGAGAAAGGGTCACGGCTTGCCTGTGTCCCTGTTCCAGCTATTCTTGGTTGCTGGAACAGCTCCTGGGGGCCCCAGGCTGCCAATTGTACTAAAATTGCTGGTAGCCTTAAGACTATTCAAGGAGTAATTAGCTACCAAATATGGGTAATTGTGGCACAGTCTAGCTAATACAGCTTTTGTCCAACAGCCTAATTAAAGTCTGCACATATGAGAAGAATTGAAAAAACCCTCTTCTCTTAAGGAAAAGAATTATTAAGAAAATTTGATCTGGTATTAAAAAAAAGTTCTGCTCCTTCGAATAGGATCCTGGAAGTTTTTGTTAGTTAATCTTAGACTGAAGTACAGCTAGAGTTCTTAAATTCTTTCATTGTGGTACCCCTGCATTCTCTTCTTTTGATTTAATAAATACGTATTTTTTATAAAAAGGTTGTTCAGTGCAAGAACACTTAAAAATTATTCTTGCCTGTGAGAAATCAGGAGTTCTATTTCTGCTATCCGAAGAAGCCCAGTTGGAGATATGTCATCATGGTTACCTACGCTCCGTTTCTCCCTCTGTACAAAATGAGATGAGGAAGGGGAAAAATCATCTGCTGATCTGACAAGATACAGTCCTCCACACATCAGTATAGCTGTGTTTGTTGTAATTTGTACCTGTGCTCCTCCCTTCTGCTGCTCCTACAATCAGTTGTGAGTAGTTCCATTCCAGCCTATTTGTGTAATGTGTGTTTTCAGTGATACTTCTATATTTCCTAGTACAATCATAAAATCTCACATCTCAGCTAAATTTTTTATACCTCCAGCTGTGCTGCAGGCAATATCAGATTTCTGAACTGCAGGAGCCCCATCTGATTATATCTCCTCTTTCTCTACTCTGAAGCAGATAACAGGTAAAAGTGCACAAGCAGAATGAGGCCCTTGCTAGAGCAGCAGATTCAGAAGCAAACAGCTCCCTTTCCTTCCCAGCTAAAACCGATTATTTAAAAAAACACTTTCCTGTGTTCTGAGATGCTGCAGTGTCACTAATATCCTCTCAGCCAGCACTTCTCAGCAACCAGCAGCCACCTGGCCACCATCAGAACTCTGTTTCTGTCACTTAAACTTGTAAAATGTCTCTTACGTATGAACAACTTGCAGTGTTTTGCCGTGTGAACAGACAGATATGCAGACATTTTGCAAAGTTCAAATATGATTGAATTCCAGACATTTTACAGTCAGGAATACAGGTGTTACCTCGTTATTGCAGCTGCAATTTCTTGTTTATAAACTGCTTCAAAGAGCAGCTGGTATATCCTTGTCTCCCTGTTTAAATACCTTCCTACTACATGTTGTGAAAGTGGGTTAGAAATAACATACTGCAACTGCTCTTCATTACCCATTAAAAAAGGAAACAAGCTCTGTTACTGAATGCAGACATTAACTAGAATGGGCAGTTTATGATTGTCTTCTCAAGACAAATCTGGTGATCAGCAGAGTTTGTGGCTAATACCTGATCTTTTCTTCTGTATCCTCTATTGATTTGCATTCAGAAATTCATCTAAGTGAGGTGTTCTGCCTTGGTGTGAGAGCTCCTGTGGAAATGAGAGGACATGGTAGCTGATTCTCCTGCTCTTTGAACTGAAAATTTGGGTGACTTGACTGGCAACTGATAGAAAGGCTCTTAGGAAAAGAGCAGCAGCGATACTGGTTTAGCAGGATTGTCAAATCTGAAATAGTCTTCAGGTGGCTTTGACTGGTTTAAAGGCTGAAGATGAAAATTCTGTGCATGATGTCTGTGGAAAGATGTCAGAAGGCCCGTGACACAGGTTTTCAAGCAGTCTCCTTGTTTACAGTCTTTATATGGCAAATCTGTTTTCCTTGGTATTAACAATTTGAAGCATCTTAAAAATGAAAGGCAATCACTGCAGCCCAAGGAGGGGAAAGAAGTAGAAATTGCTCTCTAGCCTCATCACTCTTTTGTGCTGTTCAGGGAAGAGGAACCCAAAAATAGGAGTGGCGATGTCTGTACCTTTTCAAAAGTCTGACAGCTGGTTCTATGGCAGTGCATCTCTGCTACCTGACCTGGAGGCTTTCTGGCTGAGACAGTGAAAATACACTCAGACTGTTGAAAAATGTGGAATATGTAAAATTTTCTTAAGAAAGGATATTCTTTGATCTTTGTATACTTTCAAGCCTAAACAACTGGAAAGGAGGAGATTTAATCCATGAAACAGCAGCCAACAAGCTCTAAGTGATGTCCAGGTGTTAGAAAGCAATATCACTTGTTCGTAGAATTGCCTTGTTAAGGTTTAGGGCTGGACACGCTTCAGTGATCTCAGACCTAGGGAGACATTAACAAAGTTTGGTAAGAAGGATGCCCAGTGATAGTGGACACAAAGAATGCAGAATTTACAGGCCACAAGGACATCTGACAGAACTCCCAAGATAAGGAAGAGACTAATAAAGCCAACTCAGCAATTGTGCTGAAATCAGCTCCGATTGGGTAAAAGTAGTTCTGGCAGGGGGAGATGGCGACCATTGATCCAAGAAACCTACTGACTCAAAAGAAGAGAAAGACTGAATGTGCAGACTAATTAGCATGGGAAGTGAGAGAATCATTAACCAATAGAAGACAGAATACTAGTTAATAAGAGAACTTTGTAACTTGTAGCCAATAAACACTAATTCCTTTGTTTGCTAAAATGCGTAAGTAGTAAAGAGTTTTGATAGTTGGTGTGCTTCGTTTGTGGAATACCACCGAGCACCCAAGCTTGTGGCTTCAAGTGACTTCCTGACCAGCTCACTAGTTCCCTTGAATTTCATTTTGAGGTGTGTACACATGCACTGCGTTAGGAGCTTAGCATGAAAATGGTCACTGGGTTTGAGTGTTCTCTGAGCTGGCCAAATGTCAAGGAACATCTGTGTGATGGCATGGTGTGTTACAGCATAGTGCCTGGCAAGGGAAGAGCAGATCCTTACAGACAGAGAGGGAGGGCAGGACAGAACAGCCACTTTCCATGGCTGTTCAAACTTAGATTGCCTTCAAGTGCTTGTGAAACCACAGGTACAGACTTTAGGTATTTTGAGGGAGAAGCGTTCCTCTATTTTTAGATGAAATAGCATTGCCAGTCCAGTTAAGTCGTCTTGCTACAGAACAGTGCTATATTTAGAAGTCACTCATCTCCTTGATGCAAGAACAATATCTTATAAAAAAGGTCACATTACAGTTCTCCATTCTGTTAGTACTGTGAGTTTTGTGCTAGATGACTTTATTCCTCTTTAATTACAACACACATGAATGTACATCTTCGCTATGTAATTGTGGCCTCCATTTCCATCAATATTTGTCTCAAGTGAACCTATAAAGACTATTCCACTGATTTTCAGAGTGACCATTAGCTCTGAGCACATCCAGAGGCTCTGAATCACAGATAAGGAAATGCATACTGGTACATGAAACTAGAATGCATATTGGTACATACCAATGCATATTGGTAAACAAAATTAATACCCTGCATTGTCCTACTCACTCCTTTTCAAGGAATCCGTTCCCTCATTAGGATTGGATTGGACAGCTAATGATGGTGGATTTACAGCATGCAATCTGCACATTAGAAAGCACTGTGAGACTCATGTTTCTGAGGGGAAAGCACACTTGCAACACACTTTTCACGTCTCATTTTCATAGATTTAAATAAAGAACCAATTCATAAAAAGACATACCTCATTGTAAAGCAGAGTGAATTAAAGTCAGGCACGGATAGGTGGGACACAGAACAAGGAGTCTTAAAGAATTGAGACCAGTAAAATAAGGGTAGGGTTACCCTTGATCATGACCTGCTTCATTGCATGTGTCTGTGAACTTCATTGGTCAGCCCTGGATACACATTTGCTAGTGGGGAGAGAAATCTGTTGTTACCAACTTTTGGCTTTGGAATTTGATTGTGCATAAATAAAAGCAGGTGTACCCCAAGATAGATGGTTTATCAATGTTTTCATCTGTTCAGGAGTTGCAAATTACTAATTTGCCTTTCAAATTTCTTCCTTCACATTTGGATGGATATTTGCTTTCGGTGAGCAAAGGCTATGTGTATGGTGTCAGAAATTAAACTCTGAACTGAGTAGAAATATGTTACAGAACAAACAGAAACATGTCCTGGTAGTCTTTATGCCTTTAAAAAGCTAATCTGAAATGAAAGCTGGAAATGTCAGGAGATAAGAAACACGTATCAGCATGAGGATATGTAAGCACTTTGGATATGCAGAAAATAGTTTGGCATGAGGTTTAGACATTTCAAATGTCAGGGTTGAGCACTGTGAGTACTATAATCTTGTTACTTCTTCAGAATGGCACACATGAATGGCCAAAAAGAAATCAAAGCTAAATTTCTGAATTTTAAAAATATAATTTTTGGTGTGTCAAAGAACACACATGATGTTAATTAAGTGAGGGGAATTCATACAGAATGTCATAGGTTGCCCGTCTTTGCGCCGTTACAAGCTGTGCTTAGCATGTGCTGCAACATAATATACACAGTGGCATTGCACAGAGCAGGTGGGAGCCACAGGCCTTAACACAGACAAACCAGGCAGTCTTGGCAACAGTTTTCCTGGTATTTGTCATTTGGCTGTAATAAGACAGATTTGCTGTAATGCTTTCAGGTGTACAGTAACAGGAACAGATTGGTCACTAGTTTGAATGATTTTAGTGGTGTATCCAACACAAATAAAGCAATTTACCAAACAATCTGTGAGTAAAAAGATTCAGAGCTTTCCATCAGCTTTGTCATTTGTGGATGTAATTGCTTGGCAGAGCTCTACTTACAAGCAACATTATAGATATTTACTTCATATTTCCTATCTAGAGTAGTTTGAAAAATTTGTCACAGCAGCAGAATAATGGCATTATTCTGCAATTATTTGGTTTTAAAACTATAGACAAATATTCTATTTGTAGGAATAAACAGTTTGGTATTCACTAGTTCATCTAGAATATGAAATTGGTCTGAAGAAGGACCACTCCCAAATGGAGCTTATGTCTCTAAGCAACTTGAATGTAACATGTAATTTAGAAGCACTTTAAAAATCTAATTCATGTGAGCCAGTCCATCATCATATACCCAGTATCATATGTGTGCCAGAGGCTTGATAGACCAGTAAGGAGATGATTCACTTGGTTTGCTTATATAGATGATTAGATTATTGATACTAGTAATTCCATAGACTCTGTCTACGTTGCCCTATGTAATATTAGGATGCTGCCCCACCCAGTTTACTGTCCTAGCTTGGAGCTGGCAGCTCCTGGTGCCACTTACCCTGGAAGGAAGTCTGTGACTTAATCTCTGTATGGTAAAAGATTCCCAGTTTCGCAGCTTAGCAAAGGCTTTCTAAATCAGCACTGGTATGAGAAGATTGCTGCTTGGCTGCTCTGGCATGACCAACACCTAGTTCCAGAACAACGTCAGGAAGTTAAAGGAGGTCAGAACAAGCCAAGAATAGCAAGTTGTGCTCAGGGGCTTTGCGGGAGGAAGCATTCTTGGCTGAGGTATGGTGTTTTATGGGAGGATTTTAGCAGGGAAGTGCGCACCTGTGACATGATGCTGCATGTAGTGGGGAGAACAGGGAGGGGGTGTCATTGTCTAGTGAGTGGTACAGGAGAACCTGATTTGTCACAGTTTTCTTTTTAGGCAGTGGTATATGTCAAGCAGCCTCTGGAGTTGCCAGCCTCATTCCTAGTCTCTGACTCAGTCATTCAATATTCTTGTAGCTTGACTTCATTCCTGCAAGATTGCTGTCAGAGGGGTAGGATGAGAAGTGGGGAGGGAGAGAGAGGAGCCTGGAGCCTGCAGTCTGCAGTGCCAACTGTGGGGCTTTTATGCCAGATGGTATTTCCCCATCTGAGGTCAGGACAGCATATGGCATTCAGCAGTCCTGGGATGCTAGAGACACATTGCGTGCATTTTGTGTCCCATGATGGGCACCATGATTATTGTGAGGTGTCATTCCGTCCTGTTCTATGGTCTGTGTGATCATCGCAGGCAATTAATTCATGGATATCAGCTCCTGATTTAGGATGGTGTTAAAATGCATGCATAACTTAAATGTGGCTGCTCAGTTAGTTTCTTTGGGCCCTATAAGAGGCTTTGTTTGCTTTTCAAAAAAATTATCAGAAATTGAAAATATATGGTAGAAAAGCAGCAAAATATCAGTGAGATCAAGAATAATTTTTCTGCAGGTGTTGTTTTTATCCACAGAGTTACTGTTACACAAAGCTAAGAAGTGAATTAGGTTGGGAAAGGGGTTGTTAGCTGAGAAACGTCTGTAGTCCCGTGATTTGTTTCAGAAGAGGACTGAAAGCAATAAATGGCAGCACTGAACTTGACACAGCTTTCCTTCCCTGCTCACAGGCTTTTTTCCCACTGTTTCTCCTTCATCCTGGCTATAATAGGTACTCAGTAAGGCTATCCCATGCAATTAAATAAAGAGTCAGAGGACATTCACTCATTACACAGTCTCTGCATATGACCTTCACAGTACAAAGACAAAAGAAATCCAGGCACGCATGCAGTGTAGCCTCAACTATAGCTAGGTTTGGTGCCATTCTAAATTGTTTGGGACAGAATAGAGTGAGGGCAGACTGACACAATGACAAAACCACATGACCCACATTTAGATCCTGTAACTGAGTGTACCTGCAGAAGGGGAGCAAAGGGCCCGTGCCTATCACTGTCACTGATTGAGAACAGCAGGTATGGGGAGACCCATGCAACAGCTCTTCATTCCCCTAGGCTCATACATGTATACTTTCATTCCCCAACTTCGCCTGGTTCTCTCCACAGCAACCCTATTTATTTTCTTTGAGATGAATTTACTGACTTTTCGTGCTACAACTGATACCCACCACTACTCTTATCTATACAACAGCAGAACACAGTGAATCACATGTGTATTTTATCACTTTTGTATACAGTGAAATGCTAACCGGTCAAAAGAAGTGCATTAAATAAATTCTAATGTAATTAAATATGATCCATACAAATACTCAGAAGTGATTCCAACAGCCAGTTGTAATAAAAAAGGAAATAAAGTTTTTATATTCATGGATGATCATACTCTTGCTTAATGCAGGGCTTGTTTTACACTTGCTATGCAGAGTAGTAGGTTCCTATTCCAGGAAAAGGTAAGGGAGCTTAAGCAAATACTATTCTAACTTATTCATAAAGAATATGGTCATTTTAAAGTAGCATACGTTTAAAAAATTAAGCAGAACTTTAAATAACTGTGATCTGCTTCTGTTTGTAAATGAGCTATCAAAAACCCCCTAGCTTCTTTTCAGTACAAATTTTAGTGCTTTTACCCTAAAACTCTAATGCCAAATAATCACATTTAGAACTGATCTGTATGTTCTACAAACTAATTTTCTTACTACTCTGGTTCATTTCAGCTATCTAGTTGTTCTTAAACTAGTTGTATTGAAAAATAAGGACTCTATTGAAGAGAAGCTAAAATCCCTTCTTGTATCTTGCTTTTTAGGCTCAAACCTTTTTTTACAGAAAGCTTCTCCTACTGCCTAAAAGGAAAATTTCTTCTCAGTTGTTCACCTAACTGTACATCTTGTCTACAATCAAAAAGTTTCACTGGCTGTGTAAGTCCATCCAGTGGCTGCATATGGGAATTGCATATTTTTGAGGGTAGATTCCAATTTTGTACAGTTTAGCTTATTAAGTAGTGTAGTTAATGTTATTACTGGAAATAAACATGAACTGAAATGTACAATTGGAAAACTCCCAGCCTTTGCTGATAAGTAGATCTGTATCTGTAAAGTACCCTTTGAGTAATACTGGGAATTGATTTATTATTCCAGTGACAGGGACAAGATAAAAGTTGATGATTATTTTTTTGTATTTAAATTAATTACCTCCTAGAATGAGGAACAGAAACCTGCTGAGTGAAAAGTTTTAGCTTATTTTCATTCTGAACCTGAGACAACTGAGGTCATTGTGAATGCTAGGCTAGCTCTTGTGATTCATCCTCTTAGATCTCATGCTTGTGTTTATACTAAAGCAAACTTCTGTGAAGTTACATCTTCTGATTAATAAGTATGTTTTTTTGTCAAATGGCATGGGATACTACAAAAAGTCATTAAAAAACTGAATGTAAAGAGGGCAAGATCTGAACAGTGTGTACTAGAAGTCACATTAAGAATTTATATAGACTATTTCCAGAAAATGCTGCTTAAGTTCAGTACTGAATCTTGATGGGTTATCAGACTAAATCAGGCTAGCTGATTGTTTGAGAATCTATGATTATATGTAACATTTCCCCTTGATGATGACAGCAATTTGAGCCCCATCGCTTTGAGCCCTAATTCTAACATCATTTCCATTATTGCTACCAGGGCTGAAGTTGTAATTGTAGAGAATATCAGTGGAATACTTCTACCAGTTAGAAAAAGCCCATTTGCTAAAAGCCTTTTAATTCTCTGTTCTTGGCAAATAAGGGCTTCTAAAATGTTCACCATCATTACTAGCTTTTTTCTTCCCATCAAAGTAAATGTATCTTTAATTTTGCCTTCTAGAGTGAATAGATTATGATATAGCTTACAATTACATGATAGCCTATACTTTGCCCAGCCCTGCTTCGGTTAGTGCATAGGTTGTGGAGGCATAAAAAGGCATAAAGAGAGAATGAATTTTGTAAAACCAGCCTAAATCTAGTGCTTTAAAAAAAATTAAGAGCTTTATTTTTCTATCTATATAAATAAATTTTACCCTAGAAAGTTGCAGAAGTGTGTCTAAGATACTGTCATGGCGGGTACTTTGTGCATGTAGAAACAACCACATAGTAGCTATTGCATGCTGTGGTACAACAGTTGCCTTTATAATTCTTTCCAGTGTTTTATACATTTCAGATTTTCATTATTTTCGGTCTAGAGTTGCCACTACTGAGGTTGCTATGGTTGTAAACTCTAGCAGTTTCTCTCCAACAAGATATCTGGTTTTAGTAATAGAGTTTTAAATTAGAATATTACAATTCCTTCTTGCTGCAATGATTATTATAAAATAGATAATGTGTTGTGGATATAATGCAACTCAATCTGCTACAGAAACTCTGCTTTCAGGTTTGAATTTCTTTTGCTTGTTTAACTAGGGCCACAATAAATATATACCTTATTTGTTAGCCTAAGTACTCCCCAGACCTGAAAACATAGGGCCTCCATGGAACTTTAAGTTAAAATAAGATGGCTTCAGAAAATGAATGCAGAAAGCATTCAACTCATTTCTGGAACCCACTCTAGCAGTTTTTTGCATGGTTCCCACTTTACGAAGTTGGCTGATATCTTATGAATTCACTTTCTTCTGTAAGAGTATGGAGCTGGGTGATATAGAACCACTGAATGACCTCTTAACTCTCCTTTCTCTGTAAGCTGTAAGTGTCAGCATATTATTAGTTGAAGCACAACATAGGTTTCCCTACTGTGTGCTTGATCAGTCCTCAAAAGTTGTTGTTACAACAACTGCCTTTGTCCACTCCTTCCGAGTACAACTAGAGGATCACTTGATTATTTTATTTTACTTGCATTTGCCAGTGTTAAGATTTTATTATTCATGTGTCAGTTATGAGTATATCATTTACCAGAACCAAAAAGACTCCACTTCTTAGTACATTACAATAGCTACAAATATTTCCAGAGGCATCCAGTATATTATTTTGGTTTTGTTTGTTCCATTAAATGTATAGGAAACTATTTTCCTTTAGTGATTTATTGTTCTTCATGAGCTAGAAGACAAGGAAAAAACACGATGTATTTCTGATTTGTTCTGAGCTCTTTACTGGAGATGGGAAAAGAACTCTAAAGGTGGTGTACCTTTCTTGAGGCCATAGTAGAGCCCACTTTTTAATTCTACTAGCTTCCATGGTTTTTGTCTGAGCAATATTAATACTGCAGCATTCTTCTGTTAATGCATGGCCCTGTGTTTTACCATGTCCTGGGATGTGACAGATCAATAAACACCCTCAAAGAGGAGGTTACAAATAAAACTGTGGAATTTACAAATTTAGAAAATTATTTCCAAATCAGCTATAGTTTTTTAGCTAAACAAAATAAGATTAATGAATACTTGCGTATCAAACACTTCCTATCAGAGTTCACAATATTTACAAAGCCCATTAGCAGGTTTTGCAGAACACCCTTAATGCTATACTCAGTTGATAGGTTGTTGCAGAGACATCAGTATGGAAAAATCTGTCCTCTTTCAAACATCTCTAGCAGTTCCAGAAGTCATGAGATCCAGTGCCTACCTCAACTCTGCCCTTTCCCAACAACCGCAAACAAGGCGAAGCAGTTTTCTGCATCCTGCTGGGGTTGCAGGCAGCCTCTCTTTCTAGGGTGAACATAACCAAATGATTAGAATTGCCATTTTTTGGCATATTTCTCATAATTGTTGCTGCATGGAAAGACTTCACTATTTGATGTGTATTTACTTCAAAGTGGAAAAATGCAAAAGGAAGGAACAAACAAATCTAGAAGCTTTTCAGACAAAATAGTGGTCACAGAATTGAATTTACAGGTCAGCACAAACATTCTAGGCATATGTTAGTCTGTCATAATTATGACTGTCGATTTGTTCTTCCCCTATGAATAAATATAAAATATGCCATTTATATTTCTTTGGCAAGATTTTCTTTCATCTTTTTCTAAACCAAGCACCCCTAATCTTTTAAATCTTCTGCTGTGCACAATAGAGCCCAATTTAGTAAGGATTGTCAAATGTCATTGCAAAACTGTGTTATGCAAAAACCATATTGGAAAACCATTATGTCACTTAGTAGTGTCTTTCAAATTCTAAAATAATTTTTAAAAAATCGAGTCAGGGTTTATGATGTTATGTTCCATATTCACAGAGATCTGTTTCAATTATATTTTCACAGAGCTAAATGTTTTGTTATGAGGTTAGAAGTTAGTTTTGAAAAATTTGTTTCAAGAATATTTACAGTCCATCTGTTTATAAGCGAAGCACAGACTGAAGAGACAGCATAGACCAGATGAGTCATAAGCTGGTTCTTAATTATTTCAGTTTGGAGGCAGTACCAAGTGGTGTATTTGCTCCTAGTCTTCCCTTGAGTTAATCTTTTGACAAAACCGGAAGACTTTTGGGTACCCACTGATCACTCTCCCATAAACCTGCCTTCAGAAATTGATAACTGACAACTGTTTGGTGAAAGATTAAACAACAGATGATTTTCATGTTCTTGTAATTTCTATACAATTTCTTAATTTTATTGTAGTAAAAAATATCTATATAGCAAACACTACCAGTCATCTCACCCTTCTCATTTTAGAAGTGTGTACTTTAGGATCACAAAATGTTTTGCATGTTTACATAACTGGTTATTTTTGCATCCCTGCTCTGAGGACGGTACCATAATATGCTCATTTTACAGTTGAAGGAAGTGTGGCAGAGAGCAATGACTTGGTTCAGGGCACACATCATGAGTGGTGTAGACTCAGTCATCCCAATTCCCACTTAAAGTGAACGCTACTTCATTCTTCACACCATAAAAACTACAACTTAAAAAGAAAAAGTAAAAATTTTTTTTTTTAAATTGCCCTATAGGTCCTTTCTTGGGACAGAATTTTCAGAACACGAATTTTGGCACCCAGATGCAATTTACACCTTATCATAATGCTTTAGTAGTCTTTTTGGAGGTGACTTTGTGCCTTTCAAAGAGCATCTGGATACATCTAGTAACCAAAGGAACTAAGCTAGCTTTGAAGCAGAAGGGCTGATTGCAATGGAAAGGAGTGGGATTATTTTAACTTAGCAGTGTTTTAATATAGTGAACAATCTAGAAAAATCTTATTCCTAACAAAGTACAAAAACAGTCCAGTGGCATTTAATTTATTCCTGTTATAAGACTAGAAAATTATTCTGTTTTTATGTGAGGGAAACAAATTAATAAAGAAAACCAGCACTGTTTGTGCACAAACCAAATGTTCTTCTCATCTCTGAAGTGACTCTCCAGTTACTTGTATCTTGTCAGCCTCACTTTTCAATAGTTTTGTTTTTAGGGGTAGTATTTAGCAGGCAGCTCTTATAGCTTTTGCTACATGATAAGTGTTTTTGTCCAGGACATTCTCAAACCTGATTGGAGTGTGGGTGCTAACACCAGGCAGCTCCTTGTCAGCATACAAGGGATCCATATTGGCTGTTGTGCATTTGTTTGGTAGGTCACCCATGAAGAAAGTAAATGAAAGGAAACTGTAAATTACAGGGTTATAAATACACGAAGAGTCTCTTGAGCAAAGATTGAATGGTTTCTGATGTCAGCAGAACCCTGAGATGAATTTAGTGTCCTGCTTGGTTTTGCTGTTTTTCTATTCCCTGTGAAGCAGGGCTCCTTTATAAAGAGAAGAGAAAGCCGATGGTATTTAATGGAGAAATCAAACTTAGATGCTTAAATGATAACCATAAACATTTACAGAATGTCTTGTTCTATCATGGCCACAGAGAGATGCATAAAATTATGTCCCATGGGTGTAGCTAAAATGGGAATTCTGAACCTATTCAGTATAATGCATTTCATTTCCTGGCTGTAACACTGTTCTAAGTGGATATTACAAAGAACAATCTTGGACTTTAAAATAATGTTGGTATAGAAATTGAAGTATAAAACCAGAAAACATGTTAGTACAGTACAGATTTAAGCAGGCAGGTTAGGAAGATAATGAATATGTATTATGTAATAAAGAATAATAGGATTATTTATTTTCATGGCAATGCAACAGCAAATAGTTCAAAATACTAAGAATCTAAGATTTTCATACAATCAGTGATAACCAAGGAGGAATAATCTCAGTCAATGATATTCAGAAAAAAAGAAACTGAACTAAATTGTTCCTGAAAATTATCCATAGACTTCAGTAATAAAAAATGGTATATTTTGCAAATTGCTAGATTTTGCAAAGTGCAGATTACTCTGAAACCTATAGGCAGAATCAGTGTGTCAATGCCCAACTGTATTTGCTTCTGGCCCAGAGAAGGAAGAGTTGTGGTCTGAATGAAAAAGACAAAATAACAGCATGTCCTGTGAATGGGTCAAAGCTTTCAGGCTTAAATTCAGTCACAGCAAATAATAACCTTGTTTCTCTAGAAATATCTATTTTTCACGGGTTGCAGCATAGTAATCCTAAGAAATCAGTTGTGATCATTTTGAAGGATGTTGCATATTTCCTATACTTAGTCTGAAGGAACTTTAGGCTTGTAAACATCACAATTTGTTTCAGAGGTTAAAGGTCTATACCAAAACCTCAGTGTCTGCCTGGATCAAAAGCCAGTCAGTCTATTGAAGAGTGAAGACCTCTAGGCAGAATTACCTTCATGGCATTGCTAAAATGCAAGGTGTGTCTTATCAGAGAATATTTATTTTAAATAATATAATAATCTATCAAAATCCTATAACATGTTCTTACCTCAAATCTGAAAAATTAAATAAGGATAACTATTATTATGAGGACATGATTATTCTGTACCACCATCCTTCCCTAGCTTTTGTAAAGTTCTGAGAAAGTACAAAATATTTTGTAATACTATTACTAAAATATATTGTCCTGGCAAAAATCAGAGGCACTGTGGCTCAGCTGTGATTTCCAGATGTGCATGGAAGTAAACTAGAGGTTGTGGGATAATTTGAGATGGTTTTTTTATGTCAGATTCTCTGTGGTGGCAACAAAAATACTCACTAGATTTCAGGCTAAAATGTGGATTAGTACTAAAAGTAATTACTTCTGTATGACTACACAGTCCCATCTTCTGACACTAAATTTATCTCAAGCTTTAAGGAAGTCTACAGTCATTGAGAATTATATTGAACATATTCCATGTGTGCAAAAGAGAAACATTTCAGCCTCAGATGGGATATAACTTTTAATATTTCCACTTGTACCCTAGACAACAGTTCTATAAAATTTCTCATAGTTTAATAAAATTTCTTACTCTAAATGCAGATGTTTCTTACAGCAATCCTGAAGGCAAAAATACCACTCCTTTCCCCTTGAAAATCTAGAATGAGAACTCACAGAATAGAACAATAAATCAATTACATACAGGAAATGTTACTGTTTGAAAAAGGAAAAAAGCCTACAAAATACAGATTTGATATTGCTTTCTAGATTAATGCAAAAACTTGACAGAACACATGGGTGCATTGTCATACTGTGCTTAAAATTGGCAGTCCCACATGGCATTGGACACAGTTCTATCACTGGATCCAGCCTGACAAAAAGAAAACCCTCAAACACTTTGGCTCATCTCTAAGAAAATCTTTCTACACTTGGGCTTTCCCCCCCCACCACTAGGTTGCTTTTAAAAAACACTATGTTAATAATATTGCTGGAATTAGGCACGTTTCAGAGAAATGCACTTTACTGTACGGAGTAATAATGCCCAGATATTTATCTGTGTAAAGTATTTCATCATATATGTTAGGATGATATTTTAAAATATAGATCTTGGTGAAATAATTGAAGTTATTTGACTGCAGGAATACAGGAATAAGCATACAAAAAGAAACTCCTAAAAACTTCAGAGTAGACCAAATTCTTACATGTGTAGTATCTAAAAATAAAGGATACTGATTATAACAACAGAAGATACTTACATGTGTAGATGAACACACCTATTTTTTTTCTCTTTCATTTCAACACATTTGGGAAGATCTGTGATGGAACATGCCTGCCACTTTCACTGTTAATGGAAAACAATGAAGTATCTGGCAGGATCACTTACATTAAGGTGTGATTTCCTGCTGGAATAAGATCTGGAGGCCAAAGGGGAGATGAGTATTTTATTAATCTTATTTATTAATCTTAGCAAATGCTTTAACTATTAAGTTACCAAGTATTGCAAATTGGGAAACACTGTGAATCCTCTGTCTTATTTTTTATGAGGAGGGGCTGATGGGACAGCAGTTCTAGAGGAGAGCCAGTAGCTGAGAATCCTGAGTAAAGATAAGCCCCTAATTGTCTCTATGGGGACATATATTAGATCCTCTCCTTTTTTTTTTGGTCATCTTTTACTGGTAGCTTTGTCCATTAAGTTTACTGGCTTAAACACCTGAATTTCCTGTGTTTTATGGGGACTGTGGGCACCTTCTCTAAAGAAAGTGAATTTTATTGCAACACATACATCCATGATGGAAGTAAGCCAAGTTAATGTTTTTCTACTCTAGAAGCAACTTGAGATTTTCCAACAAAATAAAATGCCAAAGTTCTTTGTGCTCATTCAGCATCAGGCAGAAAGCAAAAATGAGGCTTTTTAAAAGTTCAGATGTGAGAATTTGTGCAGAGCTCTGCTACAGACTTAAGGAATGTGAAAAGTTTTAAGCCCTGGTGTCATCTGATATGGCAGACTACAGTATTGCAGAGTTTGCTGCCAAATCCTAATCTAATCAAGGCAGATACATTTCCTTTAGCCAAATATTTTCCAGTTATGTCAGAAAAAAATTAAACGAAGCAGTGAAGGAGATTGTGATCTACCTAGGAAAACAAAGTAGTTCTTAATCTGGATAATATATTATCACTTTGTTTTGAAAGGTTAGGTTCAGACTGAGTGCTGTTATAGTAGTTGCTGATTAGTGATGCATTAGTAGGGGAAGTAATTAAAAGCTTACCTGACTGACAAAATAGTGTTTGTGCACAGTCAAAGTGGGAATTCAGAAGCATGGCAGATTAGATTTCCAATGAAAGTCTGTGATTTTAAATTATTATAAACAAAAATTGTTTCACTTCCCATTGGAGTAGAATAGGTTCATTTGGAAATACTGTGAAATGACTTCATCAGAAACAAACCAATGACATACTGTCTTTCTTAGACTGCCAAATTTGTGAAGTAAAACAAGGGTTTTTTCTAGGTTTCTCTGGTACCTGGTTTACATAGCTGTTTTGTGGGTAAATTAATAATTTTTAACTGCATTAAATATGAATAATTATGCACAAATAGTAATACCCAATAGTAATTACATGGAAGGACTATATTATCCACTTAGATCTCTTTTATTTTAGTAGGGTTTTCTTAATGCCTTTGTTATTTAGAGTTACTTCAGGTAACTTCAGGTTCTAACTTCAGGATTTAACTTCAGGTTTTGGGCCCAGTCTTCACATGTTTTATGTCTGAGCTTTCTGGAGTGGTCACAGCCCAATTTCACATCCATGTTGCCTGAGAAGACCATTAAGACACTCAAGGATAAACATATGCAATGGTAATTAAGTAATCAGATGCCTCTACAGTGCTTTGAATGCTGTACTACATTAGGAACAGAGCAGATGAAACAGGGGTTAGTTTTTTTTCTGAAACACCTGTTCTGTCTCCATCATCTTTCCACCTTCCCTGTCTCCTCTGCTTTCTGCCAGAAACTACTGGAGTCCATGACATGGCACTACACCATAGCAGGGTGTTGGGACATCAGCTCTACAGCTCCAGGTTTATAGCATGGATATGTAATAGACAGCTATGATTCGTGTCAATAAAAGGAACAAATGGGTTATTATAACCTCAAGAAAGAGGAAACAAATTGTAAAACTTAGTTACATCCCCATAAAGAAATAAAACAGGCCACTGCCTCCCCTTTTTTCCCTAGACATGGGAAATCCTTGAATTTATAACTTTTTAGGATTTATAACTTGTAATCTTTGAATTTATAACTTCTAATAGATAATGTTAGATTTTATAACTTGCAACTTATTGTAAGAGATAACAAATTAATTAACCTTAATTGTGAAAGAAACATATGTTGAATACCTGAAATAGTTATGTAAAAAGATGTAATGAATATGTATGGAGTGTCTAAAATAAATACTGGACACATTCACTGTTTTGGTGTGACAGGCTTTTGGAGCAAGACTCCTCCTGTTTATCCAGCACTGCTTGCTTTTATCATATAATAAATTCTTATTCTAAAACTTAAAATAGTTTGAGACTCTGTTTCTCACAGATAGATGCCTTTTTAAACTCTAGAGATTTGTTCAAATTCTAGTTTCCTTATGCCACAAATATCCTGCCTTTCAGACTGTCATCAGTTGGGAATTGTGGGTGATTCCTGCCAGAGGACATGGGGGAATTCCAGTGTAGAAAGGAATCAAGTTACTAAAAAGTTTGGGGAAAATGTTTACCCTAAGCTCCCTGCATTAAACTGTTAGGTGAAGGGTCCTTTTTGGAACTAGCAAGAGGGTCTCTGAGGAACACAGTTAATCACTTATAAAGGGCTTTAAAATATTCAATTCATATGTTCTTGGCCTATCTTCAGATTCTAATATATAAGGCAAAGGTGGGTTTTTGATTAAATATAAAAAGATTAAACAATTTAGGAGGTGTGTCCTTCAAGTAACTTTTATCCAGACCAGCACACAAAGAGGAAATGCCTTGTCAAGGCCCAGCCACCTGAGACCCACTGGGCTATTAAGGCCAAGTTAATTGGTTCAGGGGCAGGGTGATATAAGCAGTGAAGAGCCTGCAGGGTCAGTATCCCTCCTTCTCCAAAATGAGACAGAAAGAGCATAATCCTTCCTATTGTGGAGCTGCTCTGCTGCTTTGCAGGAAGGAGAGCTCTTACTTTCTGGAACAGGAAGCAACCTCTGCAGCTGTGAAACCTGAGAGAACAATGGAGATTGTGTAGATGAGCAGTTATGGGGAGCTGCTCTTGGCTCTCTGAGGCTTGATGCCAGAGAGGTCCCACAGCAGCAATCTTTTCTTTATAATAAATTCTAAACTTCTCTTGACCTTATTGCTGTGCTCTGGGCTGAAATGCATGTGAACAACTGACGGGAGGTACCCCAGATCTTGAAATCGTGGATGCTTACTGAATGCCAACAGAACTGTTCTGGACAAGACCAAAATGTAACTGAAAGCATTTTCCTCATTTCCAGACTGATTGTGAACTAAGCTGTTCATTCCTGCTTTAGCCATGCCCTGGAAGAACATGTCATTTTTAGTGTGATAGAAGTAGCTCTCGTTTTCCCATTTTCAACTGTATTGCTTTGTATTAAGATTGGCTTACCTTTTTTAAATGAAAAACCCTCAGCCTTCAAGCTTTTATTTTAAACAAGTCTGAACACTTCAATTTTTGCTCTACAGAAACATATTGTCAACTGCAAATATAGAGAAAGTAAAACCTGAAGGTTATTATTTATACTTTGGTATCACTTTGAAGCATTTGTTCAGTTTAAGGTCCTTGCTTTTTATTCCAGCTTCTATGGAGACCATGTCTAGTCATTGCAGACCATTCTTCTCCACTTTGCTGTAAACTATATCTATTCATGTAAATACTAAGGCCATCGTTCCTCAACTTTATGGATATGCCTAAAATCTATTCATGTGGACATTCACATTGATTTTTTTTATACTGTGTGCATTAGGCATGTGTATAATTGCAAAAATCAGAACAGAATTACTACTTTGTCCTCAGAGGTTTCAAACCATTGGAAATGTCTACTATTTGTCAAATGAGACATAAGATCCTGATTTAAACCATCAGTTTTCTATATATCACAAGCCCAAATCTATTTAAACAATCCAGTACAATAATATTGTTCCCTGTAACATATAACAGTGGACTTTGATAGTAAGTAGCCCACAACTGTTGGATTAATATATGTGTTTATAATACATGTTTTAAATTATATACCAGGATGGTCTGTGCATTTTTTGCACATATATATGTGTGCGTGAGTATATAGTCTTGGATGGTAGCCAAGACTATATAAGAAATACTGTGTGTGTAGAAGCTCTGAATGGCCTCCTTCACAAACATCATCATGCAGGCGTTTTCCCTGGTTAATATTTACCACCCCTCAATGCTCTTTCCTTTAGTTAACTGTATTTCTGGCTCATGTCACACTAGAATATACTCCCTCCACTGCCTGTCATCTACTAGGATTCATTTTAAATGAGGTAGTCTCTATCCTTATCTAATGAATGATAGTACTTTGGCTAGTGCAGTGTAAGGATTGGGAGGATTTATGGTTCAGTTGTCTGAACACAATACATGATTTTTTGGCAGTGAAATAAATATTTGAAATTCAAATTTTATAAATGGGTTCTTTAAAAAACTACTTGATGTTTAATCACACTGAAAAAGAACTTTATTACGTGAGTGGCTGTAAGACTTTTGGATGCTGTCTGTATTTATACCACACCACCACAAGAGAAATTATTGTTACTTACTGAAGAAACAGTCTCTGTTCTTTCTAGTTGGATTATATTTAAAGCCTAGAAAATTTTGACCAAAAGAGGAAGATGAAAGCTAAGGTCAGTGATAGATTCAGTCTTGAAATAGTTGAAATGTGTCTTGTGGAATAAATGTTTTTTTATATTGACGGCATGTTAGCTCTGTATTAGATGTGAGCATGACAATAGCAGAGAAGATGACTACCAAGTTATGCACACCTGCTTTTATAAAAAACAGATATTGCCGGGTTACCAGTGCAAGGGTGGTGTTATTTTGTAATTTGGGTGCTTTTCACACAGCCTGATTCAAGGCACTCCATGGCAAGTGGCTGTGTTGGTTGATTAGCCTTCCTGGAATCCTCAAAATTTGTTAGGAGGAAGAGGTTTCTACCACCTAGAGGGCAATTCAGAGGAAGGATTCACCACAGGTAACTGAATTACTCTCCTGAAGAGGCCCTCTCACCCTGCTGATACACGGGAAACCAATGGCATCCAACTTCCTACTTTATTTATAAACAGAACAAAAAAATGGCAATGTCAGGAATAAAAACCAAATCAGGATAAGGTATATAAACCTGTAGTATGCCAAATGTAAAATGAGGCACTTAAAGCCAAAATTAGAAACCTGAATATGCCTGCTTATGTGGTACCAATTTCTAGGCTGTCTCAAACTGTAACCGTTGATACATCAATGGGCATATCTCAAACTGCTTGAGATTTAGTGGTGATGGAGAGCCAACACATGCCATGCCTCATAGTCCACATACAGAAACTAGATGTTCTCTCTATTATAAGACACATTCTTTTCCTTTCATCTCTTTCCATGTCAAGACCATTATTAATGATTTTAGTGGTTAAAAGGCCCATTCTCATTTAAAAGTTGATAATACAAGCATAGGAACATTTTAAGCACTGTGATTGCAGTAGACGCTGCACAGTAATAGAAGGAGAAAACTAGTTCTCACCTGAGGCAATTGTACAATGTAATAAGATACAAAACCTGTTTTAGTTCAGAACAGCAGAAAAAGCTTAAGAAAGACTTAAGAAACTGGCGAATTGGTAATGTCAGCACTGCATTGATTCCATCACTGCAGCGCAGGTTTGAAGCTTCTATCAGAACTAAGGAAAACAAAGATTATGTTAATAATTTTGTTAACTTTTTTTCTTTATTCCTAAAAGACATTTAAAAAGCACCAAGAAATAGTGTTAACAGAGTCAAGACAAATTGTGTTCATCTGCAGACTTAGAGGTAGGTTGAAGCTGATGTCTTATCGTTCCTTTTTTTTTAATAAATGTCCAACTACTAAAGAAATCCATATAGGTCTGAATGAGTGTCTAGAGATAGCACATCAAAAGATGAATATATAACAATGCTGTTGTAAAGACTGCCCAATAATCACAACTTACATTAATTCCAGAAAGTACACACAAATAATATTCCCTGGCTTCATTTTTAAGGCAGCATTTGGAAAGTTATGCACACTAATCCTGTAACAGTAATGGGATTTGTGTTTCCAACACAAGCATAGCTTTAAAAATATAACCATGAGGGTCCCATGGTGCAGTCAAAGTAATCTCTGGCTTCTGAGAAAGAAGAACAACTTCGCAAAAATTTTGTCACCAAACTAAAAATACATCCTGTATCCTGGGGAATCCTCATATAAACATTCTCTTTCTGGCTGCAGGGATGTAAGATCATAAGGAAATGGAGGAGAAAGAGCAGTTATTGAAAGAACCCAAGTCTGCTTCTTAGCTGTCTGAAAAACCCCAGTGTCCTCATCTTCGCACAAAAGCGATATCATAGAATGATTTGGTCTGGAAGGGACATTTTAAAGGTCATCTAGTCCAACAGCAGGGACATCTTCAACCAGATCAGGTTGCTCAAAGCCCCGCCCAGCCTGACCTTGAATGTTTTCGGGAATAAGGCATCCACCACCTCCCTGGGAAATCTGTGCTACTGTATCACCATTCTTATAATGAAAATTGTCTTCCTTATATCTAGTCTGAATCTACCCTAATTTAGTGTAAAATTATTACCCCTTGTCCTGTTACAATAGGTCCTACTAAAAAAAATTATAACCCCTGAGAAGTGAGTGGTCACTTTGAGTACTTCATGATTTAAACTGATAAGGTAAATATGCTAGTTTACTGTCCTGTTGTCTGACAGGACAAAGTGGTGTCTGTTCTCCTTCAATTCCTATTTACAGAGAGTAGGACCTTTGGAAATTTCCAGAATTGGCATTTTTCCTCTTCTCCGTAGAACAAGAGTTGTATGTAAATCTTACATGTGAATAGGAAGTTAAATGAAAATCAGTCATTCATATAGGGAAGTAGAAAATGCAGTCTGAAAAGTTTCAACCTGGGTATTTTTATTCAAAATTCCTGTTGACTTCAGAAGAATGAAAGATGTGCTATCCTCTGTCCAGGATAGCAGTATCTAAAGATTGCAGTCACATGCATCAGCATTGTTGGGAGTCTGAATAAGACTGCAATAATATTGTTGGGTTTAGGATTAGGGGTAGGGTTAGGGTTAGGGATTAGAGTTAGGGGGTAGGAGTAGAGATAGGAGTGACAATTAGGGTTAGGGTTTAGGGTTTGGGTTAGGGTTAGGGTTTGGGTTTGGGTTAGGGGTAAGGGTAGAGATTCAGGTTAAGGGTTAGGTTTAGGTGTTAGGGTTAGGGTTTGAGTTAGTCGTTAGTGTTAGGTTTGGGTTGGGGTTAGTGTTAGGGGTTAGGGGTATGGTTAGGGATTAGGATAAGGGTTAAGGTTAGAGTTAAGATTAGGGTTTCGGGGCAGGGTTAGGGTTTAGGTGTTAGGATTATGGTTATGGTTAGGGGTTAAGGTTAGGGGTTACGGATAGAAGTAGCAGTGGGTGTAGGGTAAGTGTAGGGGTAGGAGTTGGGGTTAGGGTTTGGGTTCGCTGTTATGGTTAGGGTTAGGTTGGAGAAATCAAACACTAAGCCTTTTAGCATAGTCAAAAAAGATGATGGCCTAACAATCAAGAACCACTAAGGGTATTAAATATCCTTCCAAATATCTCTGGGTTAAAGGAAGGTATAGAGAATTTCCAAGTCGGAAGGATTTTTTGCGAAAAGAAACATTGTTACACACTGATGAGGTTTTAAAAAATTAGGAAAACGGTTTTTTCAGGAAATGGCCAAGAGGTGGCAGCACTCCCTGAAATGCTGAGTGCCTGGATTGCTCAGAGCTGTCCACTGCTCGTTCCCAAGGGCTCGGCAGCCACTTTTCTTCAAATGCACCCAAGGAGATGGTGTCCGTAGAAAATCAATCCTGTTGTGGCTACATTTGGCTTTTCTAGAAGTACACAAGACTATATAAAATCAAATCTTTAACTACATCTGAATATACTTGTTTGACATTGGCACTCTGGGTTGCTGGTTCTGTATCTTGCTGTAGTCTCACATGGTGTGTTGCTGTATCACTAATGTCAGACACATATGCTTGGGGCTTAACTGGCATCTGTCTGGATCCATAGGAAAATTTAACAAGACTAAGACTTGCTTGATCCTTCTACTTAAGAAAAATCCAGAATACAGCTCATGTAAAATCATCTTGTATTTAGAAAAGTCTCTGCAGGAAACAATTCAGACAGATTAATTCTTTATGCCTAGAGAAGTCACACCATAATGCAAATACACCTGCAGGTGTTAAGATGGCAATAGCTGTATTTTATTTCCTGTGGCCATTATCCTCCCACAACCTCCAGGCAGAGTCCTGCCAATTATGGATCCCTTTCTCATGCTTGAAAAAAACAACAGAAGGACCCTTGCTATTAGCAGTGGGTGGTTGCAGCATATGGTGATATATGGTAATATTTCAGTTCTAAATGTACATGATACAGTTAATAGTTCCTGCAATGCCAGGATTGTATCTGTGGCACTCCATTTTGCTGTGCTCTATCATAGCCTGCACAGTCTGGCTCTGAGCATAACTGTGCCTCTATTGCCTTTTGCTTTGGCCTCCTCACAGGGTTGGTTCTGCATTATCCCTGTGGTTGTCTTCCTTTAATGGAAATGTTCTCTTCCCCATGGCCAGCGATTCTCCTTTTTCCAAGGGAAAGACCAGAAGAGTACTGAGCAACCACACATTTGGTGAGAGCAGAGGTTTGCGTGTCCTAGAAGGCAGTTGGGGATGATAAACAGTTCAGTAAGGGGACAGAGGGGCAGGGAAACAACTCCTCCATCTGAGAAAATGCTGTGTATTGATCTTAGTCCAAAAAGCACATTCTTAGCTGTATCTCCTCACCTATTACTAACAGTGTTACAAAGGACACAAATTGTATTCTCCACTACTACTGCCTGTCGTGGTGTGGAGTATTGCTTTAATTACTAATAAGATGGGCTTCTCTTACTGAGAACTGCAGTTCTTTTCATGTATACCCTTTATACACAGAAAATGTAGAAGGTGACAAGACTGACTTTGTTAAATTCAGCTGTTTGGGCAAATATTACAGCCAACAGTAACTGATCCATTGGTTATTATCTTCAGTCAGAGGGAGGCTTTATTCTTTCTCTGAGGCTTAGTGGCTTGCCACTACTGAAAGGTTCAATTCGATTTCCCCTTTCTCCTGGCCACACATTCCTGTTGCTTCTCTGATGCTGGCTTGTGTTTGTTTGATCCTACTATAATTTGGTTCCACTCACTAAACCAGAGAAAACTAATCCTGCAAAAAAATGACTAGTTCTCTGTGATTTGGTGGGAGCTGAAGCAGCTCTCACAGGGCTCACACGAGTGCTACAAGTGGTACAAGGAAGAAGGGAATTAATGAAGGAAGCAAGACAGCCACTTTGGTTGGCAGAATGATGTTACATTGGCTCAGAAAAAAAAAAAGAGTCACTAGTAAAGTTTATTTTGCAAAAATAGGTAATTAATAAGCACCAATGTATGAAGTAACTGAACTCAGTGCTGTCTGAAAATACGTGTGCTAAATGTGCAGGCTTGCGAGACACTGGTTTTCCCAAGAAAGCCAACCTAGGAAACTGCCTCCTTCTCTCAATAGCTTGTTTCCATATGTCCTGTGTTTAAATTGTCTGCCTCCTCACTTCTGCCAATATAGTATTATTTAGGAGGCACTGTAAACTGGATCACTGAAACGATCTGGCTTAAAAATCCACTCTGTGTCTGGGAATGAAAAGCAGGAAAGAAAAGCAGGATCTTACCCTTTTGGAGGTATTAAGCTCTTATTTTAGCTCAAGCCAAACCAAGTATTTTCACTTTCTTGTGCATCTCAAAATGTTTCATTGGTGAAATAGACTATGTACATTAATGGCTGTACTAAACCTGGAGGCCTATAATCCTATTTTTTCATATTTTTTCCCGTTTTCCACATGCTGTGCATTAACATAGTGTTTTGGTGCTATGATAAGTGTATATTTATTTATTTCTAACATCATGAAGTGTTCTGAGCTCTGTTACTGCTGTGCTCAGGCAGCAGCCATCCTCCTTTTACAAAAAGTACCTACTCCAGTATCAGGCTGCATCCCTGGGGCAGTTGCTCTGGGTATGTCTGCAGTCTAAATAGAGAGGCAGCAGTTGTCACCAGCCATTATTTTCGACCTAACATTATCTCTTTAATTTCTGGCTATCTAGTATGGAAAATCCCAGAAATTTATAACCTCTAAACCATATTAATCCAGCTTATGAGGTGTCAAGGAAAACATTTTTATGATCAGCAGCAGACCCAAAGTAGTTAATCATCCAAGTCACTCTGAAGTACATTGAGGTGATGTAAATGAGGAAATTGTTTGCTGATTAACCACAGCTGATTCCCTCGTTCTTGGCTGAGACCAGCTACTTCCTTCTCCTAGTGCTTGAGACAGTCATTCACTTAAAGAGAACTTTCTTCTCCCTTTTGTATGAGGGAACATTTTGATATCTCCCATTGTTGTCTGCATGTATTCCTGTACTTATCCTTAATGCAAGCTTTAGTCCTGTCTGCACTCTGTTCTTTTTTTTTCACATAGTTATCTTGTTTAAGTGAAAATCTTGGTGGAAGACTTGGAGTTTTTTGTAAAAGGGGACTGAATTCTTGCACTAGTACAGACAAGTTTGGGGTGCTTTTTTCGGTGCTGTTATATCATACACATGTTCACATTTTTTGCTTATGAGTTTACCAAAAGTGCCAAACACACTCCACTGGAAAAGACATATTTTTATTTTTCTTACATCTTTTTTTTTTATTCAGACTCATATAAAAATTTTTATATGGGTCTGAATCATGGCTCATTTACCACCACCACCTGCGACTCTTAGAACGTTTCCATCAGCACTGCCTCTGTACAATCCTAAACATTCACTGGACTGATTATGTGACTAATGCGTCTGTTCTCAAACAGGCAGCGGTTATGAGTATTGAGGCCACGTTGATGAGAACAAAGCTGCGCTGGGCAGGGCACGTCTGCAGAATGGAGGACTCCCGCCTCCCTAAGATTGTGCTCTGTGGCGAACTTGCCACTGGCTGCCGCAGGAGAGGAGCCCTGAAGAGGAGATACAAGGACTCCCTGAAACAACATCTCGGCCTTGGCCATATTGATCATCATCACCATTGGTCCACTCTGGCCTCCAATTGGGAGACATGGAGACATACTATTTATAATGCTGCTGCTTCTTTTGAGAAGACACGCAGAATCATTCTTGAGGAGAAAAGACAACGTAGAAAAAACGTTGTCATTACCACCTAAGGAGACTTTACACTGCACCTTTTGCAACCGGACGTGTCTATCTCGCATTGGCCTTTTTAGCCATCAGCGTGTTTGCAGTAAGCATGGGTAGAGTCCTTCTCAAATCTTCGTTCGCGAAGCCTAGCCATGATGATGATGACATCATTTAAACATAAAGTTCTTTCTTGAATTCCCACTGTGACAAAGGGAGATCAGTCACCTATCCTAAGTTTAAAAGAGCCTAAAAATGGTATTCTTAAACCTTTTGTTGAACTCCAGTAGGCATGAATCCTTCTGATAATCAAACAAAACCAAACAAATTCAAAATAGGGAGAAATATTGCTTTACTCAGTTGTCATAACTGTAGATGTTTGATAACTGCATGTTCGATTCTGTAAGAGTTTGATGCTGATGTACTTTTAAAATTAGGTATTCTATAAGGCATTTTGAAATTATTATAACTCAAGTAAGATTAGCTTCATCAATGACACATTAAGAACACATTTGAATATATTATTTCTATCTAAATCCACTATTTTGAAATGTTACAAGTATGCCATTTTCTTAAATGTCTGCCATCCTCTGACTATCAACAGTGAAAAGTCAGGACTATTATCAAATATTTATCAAAACATGGAGAAATCTACATGGAGAGCAGTGATTAATACTGCAGATGGTCCCAGTTTGATCCTCTTATACATGACAGTGTAGAATTTGCAATATTTTTCTGAAAAAACATACAGAAATGCTCATCTGCTTTTGTGAATTAGTTTGGGGAAGTATCTTGAAAGCTGTATGGTGATACTAAGGGCCATTTTTTATGCTTGGTAGAGTTTTCCCTTCCCTGTGCTTGGAGGAACATAGGTAGAAGGGAAATCACTCTGTGATGATTCTTCTGAATTATGTGTAGCCAAAGTCAGATGCAGAACTGATGAAAGAGCAGAGGACGTTTTAGCACTCCTGCTTTGAGCCATGCTTGTAAGTAAGTAATATTCATCCCTTCAGAGCAATGTACATCCAAATTATTAAAGCTGGTTCTTGAAGAAACTTAGACTACAGTGCTTAACAAAATTGTCATGTTCCTTGAGTAATTAGTTCCTCCCTTATTATTGAGAATAGTTTTCTACTTTATCCAAGAATTTATATCTTGTTAGGAAAATGCAGCTAACAGTACTATCGAGACATTAGCTGTTAGTTCAGCTGGAGAGGAATGGGAACTAAGCTGTGACGGCAAAGGTTGTAGGAAACACTTGGATATATAAAGGAGATTTCTGAATGGCTCAGGTGAAAGGGGAATCTATATTAAAATACTAGGCCAAAAGTAGTGAGTTAACTCCAAGTCTGAAGCCTTAATTATTTTCATGCCTACTTTTACAGTTCATCTTAAACCCACTACTATGTTACAATGCAATGTTAATAATTTCTCTAAGAAGTCTCTAATCAGCATTTTTAAATTGTCTCCATCCAGTTATTGAAACAAAACAAAACAAAAAGAACAAGGTTAGGTGCTCAGCAGGCACAAAACATACTTCAGTTGAAATTATTGGAATTATCACAATTTGGATTAGCAAGAAACTAGCCTATAGGTGTTAATAGCAAGTACAATGAAATTAGTCTAACCACATATATTTTCTATGGTGGCTTTCTGTTTTTCTATGTAGCTAATACAGGAATAATAATTAAATAATAATTAAATAATTAAATCATATTTGTAGACACACCTGTCTTTTTTAAGTGTAAATTAAACACGTTTTCAAGGTAATTAAGAGACAGTAAATATGCAGATTCAGCAAAATGCCACTGACATTATTTTTACAGGCTTCCGTTTTAATGGTGCTTCCTGCAATAGTTACCAAATTGTTTATGTACATCATTTTTATGTGTGATTGCTCAGCAATTTTTGTTAGGTAGTTTTGCTTTCATTAACACACACTCTTTGAGTCACTAAATCTTGACATTCTCCTCAGAGATTAATATTTCATTATTTTTAATTGAAAGATGATAATTTCCTGATATTTTCTATCTAGAATTATAACATTTATGTTTTGCGCTTGAAACATCTTCTACATCTTAATATATTATGGTAATCAGAAGAAATTTGTTTAGAATATAGCTTGACAGGACAGTATTTCATGTATCTGTCATAGTTAAGACAGGGGGAAAAAAACTATCTATGTGTCTGTCTGTCTATTTATCTATCTAAGCATGTTCTACATTTTAAATAGTTTCTTCAGACAAAGACCTTACTAGTGATAATGGTGAAATAAAAAGCATCTTCAGTAGGCTAAAATACCTAGGCCTCTATTCAGCAATGCCCTGAAGTACACACCTAAATGTAGGCACTTTTATAACTTTATTCCACTGTACAAATCTCATACTTGATTTCGAACATGTACTTCATGGCTTTTGGGGGAATAGAGATTTGGCATTGTGTATTCCTATGGAAATCTCACCATTAAAGTTCATCCTAACTTTCAAAAACACTACAGATATACTCTCAGATACAATGTCAGAATCTGCTTGCTTGTATGTATGACTTGTAAGTCATGAGAATAAAACATGACTTATTCCAAACGTTAAAGGTTTTCTCTTTTACAAGTCTGACATCATTTTGCCACTAGTATATGTAACTGCAAATTTACAGGTGACATGGCTTACCTCAATAAAAATGCCAGATATCAGTTTCTAAGTGATACAATTTCATACACTTCTTCATTGCAGCTAATTTTACCACACAGGAGTTGGTGTTGTTTCTCTTACCAACAAATACTTGTCAAATGAGGAAGCTTTGTGCTTTCACCTTATGATTTCTCTTTTGTCAAAAGTTTTGTGATCCATCCTGGACATCGCTTCTAATAATATTTCACAGGAGTTGCATTCCCTTGAAAAGGAAATCTCTGTATCAAAGAGACTGTTCTTGGTACATCTGTAGAAGTGTCTGCACTTCTCGGAGGCATACTCTATCACGTAGTAAGGAGGTAGTAGATTTCTCCTCCTTCTCATTCTTCAACCAGAGGCTGACTGAATTATGATCATGATGCCTTCTACTTCCTTTTATTGGTGAGTTGCAGTCTGTGGTTAAGTCTGCTCTCTCAGGTTGCAGATATCACGCCTATTGTGAACCCTTCTGCATTGTGCAAAGGCAGATGTCTTGGGCATCCCCCAGTTTATGAGTTATGTGGGATCATTGCAATATGATTTTGCATGCCTATAACGCTTTTAAAATCTTTGTTAAAAAACCCCAGCCTTTGGCTGTTTGGCTTTGAAACAGTTTGGCTGTTTCAACGTGACCATCTCCTGCCTGTGCCCATCAGGAATTTCTTTTGGTCCAAGGTACTTTAAACAGCCTTTGCATAGCACAGCATGAGTTTCTCAGAGAGATTTTATGTATGGGAAGGATGAAGCAGAAATCCTGAAAGAAGGAAGCTGAGAGTTCTGCAATGGCTGGAAATAGATGTGAACAGCAGTTTGACAAAACAGCTTAAAATAGAGTTTAAAAACACATCTTAATGATTGATTGGATGTATAGAGTCCACTACTGAGGGCCCTGATCTCTGGAGCAGGTCTCCACATATTGAGGCCCTGATCTCAGAGCACCCGTGAAAGAGCAGTGAATTTAGAACTCCTTTCTTGTGTGGAAGTCTTGCTGTCTCTGACAAACAGTTTGTGAGAGAATCATGGATGGTTTTGTGAATGCTTTCCCCCAGTTTTCTCCCCTCACCCCTGGAGCATTACTGTGTGGTTAATTGCATCCAGTGTCAGCATAATCTGGTCAGATACTTGGAATGCTGTGTTGCTGGAGTTACATTTGCTCATAAAACAATAGTCTTCCCCTCCTATGTTTGCACAAATTTAAATAGAATTAGCATGTATATCGTCCTGTTTAGTGTGGGGCATGAAAATTGAAGATCTATCCAGCTTGGTGTTTTAGATACCTTACTGTTTGGTAAATTAGATGGAATTTTTTAAAGATTCAGGAAAAGCTTTTTCTATTCAAATGTTTTCAATTTTTTATTTAACAGTCTGAATTCTGGAATGCTTAGTTAATTGTAGGTCTGTTATTTTCACTGTCAGGTAATAGCTGTCAACATCTTTAATAGACTGCCTGAAATAAGCAGCATTTTAGATACGGCAGTGGTTTCCAGCATTAAATTACATTTTGTATGATTCTAACAGCAGAACCCAATTTTCTTGAATTATGCCAAAGAAGGAGGAATCTGCTACTTGTTTTGTAACCCATATGAAAGACTTATGATTTAGAAAATAAATGTTCATTCCCACTGATTAGAGCAAAACCCTTTCTAACTTCTGTGAGTTCTGCCTCTCAGGGTAACTACTTAAGATTATATTGAAGTTACCCACAATCTAGGCTAAATATACTGGACCCATGGAATAACTTTGTCTTGTCATGATGATGTGGTGGTTTGAACTCGGCTTTCCTGGCAAATCCTGAAACCCGCAGTAGCAGCTTTCCCCTCCCCCACCATGAACACAAGGGAAAGGGAGAAGGGAAAAGCTATCGAAAAGCCAAAATGACAAAAGCAAAGCTATATATATATATATTTACACTATATACAGTTACAAAAAGAGAACTATATACACATAAACAAGAGAAATTCCCAACCCCTAAAACAAATAAAAAACCCCAGAAAACAAAAAAAACCTGATATATGCAGGTATGCACAGCTAATAAAGAGCTAGTAAACAAAGGAATTTTAAACTTTCCTCAAAAAGATGAAAGCTACTCCACCAGATTTCTCCACTCAGATCAAGAAAACAACAGGCCCACAGCAGGCCTCACTCCCAGATAAGCGAGACTGTCCGCAGGGAACCTGTTGTCTCCAAGTCCAATGGAAGAGAAGAGAGAGAACCCTCCTCCCTCCTTCTTATTTATACTCTTGCTTACATAAAAACCAGGATGGAATACTGGGATATAAGCACTTCCCTAGTTCTGACCTGGTTACCAAGGAAGGCATATATCAAACTATCACAGTAGATAAGAAATTCTATAGTTAAAAAAAAAAAAAAAAGAAACAGGAGAAAAAAAAATGTCTCTTCTTCTAGAAGACCAACAGTGAATCCTTCCTAGCAATCTCTTCAGTAGTAAAATTTTAGTAGAAACAGATTTTCTTAAAAGATGCAGCAGCTCATTTTCTGTTCCTTTTGGTTGTGAGAGTCTTTTCCTGTCAATCATAACTTTCAGAACTGGATATTCTACACTGAGATTCTTTTCTTGGTGACTAACCTGTTTTCTTCCATTAGGCCAGAATGTTACAACTAAGCATATGAACTTGGGAGATAATCAACTATTTCCAGTTAAGAAATACAGATTGTGAAATGCACAGATATGCCAAAGGCCATATTTTCCTTTGGCTGAAGTGCTTAAGCAAAGGATAGACTTAGATTTATAACTTAGATTTACTGGTAGCATGCAATACTATTTTGCTTTGTGAAAGCTTGTCACATGAAAGGTGTGTGGGGGCATTCACCCAACTTTGGATTTGCCTATGAAAACCTGGTACTAAATAATAATCAATGTAATATAGAGCAGTATGGCTCTATATGAGTATATGAATCTCCAATTTAAAGCCATAAGAAATTTTATTTCTTAATATCCCACATAATGGGAATGAATTTAAAATCCCAAATAAGAACATTATAATTCAAATATTTAGCAGGTACCAAAACCCGATAAACTCCTACAGGACTAAGATTTTATTTTCTTACAAGTATAAAATGTAGTCTAAAGATGAAAGAAGAATGATTATTTTCCCCAGGAAGCAGTTTCCCTTCTATTTTTCCTTGAAGCATTAATTTTCTTCTCAGCAGAAAAAAAAAACGGCCACAGAAAATATACTGTTATTTTGCCCTTGCATTGTGTCATGGATGAAGAAGTTGGTGATTTCTTTAAGGTCTTAGCTTTAACTACTGGGCTATAGCATCAGAGATTGGTTGCTGCTGTTGTGTGCCATTAAGGGATATTGTATATTCAGAGGTCTGAATCATTGCTAGGTTTTGTAGTACCCCAAAAAGCTTCTGGTATTTCTTTTCAGTGCAACGTGAAGGAACTTTCATTTTGCTTTTTTCATTGTTATAGAGATCCTGGTATGATTTGTACAGCTTACCTATGTTGAGAATATAGTTTTAGAAGCTTGTGTGAATAATCTGTTATTCACTAAACTGTAATGGGCTACATATCCATGAGATTATGAATTTATACCAGTTTATGATTAATTTAAATTATTGCTAGAAATGCTATTTACTGACAATGACAAGCATAGGATGAAATAATTCTGCTAACATCATCTGATTTTTGCAGTAATAAACATTTTCTGATTTTCACATGATAGGGCAAGAACCTGATCCACAGAAATGACGTCATGTTTGTATTTCTTCCAAGATTATAAGAACTTCCATTAGAAAAGGATTACAAATAACAACCCTGAAGGTATTTCATTTTGTTAGTCATAGTGTAGTTACCTCATTATTAGCAGCAACAAGAGTTTTCCCATTTTCTACTAAAGTACCTTGCTAGAGATCTAGAAGGACCATTCTTAGGTATTTGGGAATGTTCCAGTCTCTGACCAACTTCTGTCCCTGGTGTATATGACGTATGTGATTTGTGTTAGCAAATATAGTGGTATCTATAATAAAATAAATTTTTAAGTGTATAATTGAGTGAATATTTGTCCCTAGCAAGTAAACTTTACAGCAATTAACATTAAAAAATTATGGTCCAACTGGATTGAAATAGATTTAAATATTACTTTTTCTCAACTTCGTATATAGTTTATTTAGCAAGTTTTATTAAACTCACTAGAATGAGAAATGAGCTGTGAGCCCTCACAGAATTAACTAGGCATGTCTGTTTCTGTTATCTGGGGCAACAGGTAATGGAGTAGGAGACCTTGATAACAGAAGAGCTTTCATAAAAAGAACATAGTGCAAGTACAGGTTCAAGTACAGCATCATGTTGTGGCCTCAAACTCCTTATTTCAACCCAGAAAGAGCTTTAGTACTTCCAGACCATGCTCTTCATGAGGACTAGCTCAAAGTTTACAATGGATATTTTGATTTCCTGAATTTTCAGGTCCCAAAAGCTCATAACCCAGATCAAACCTTCCATCAGGGAGAATAGCTGCCTGCGGAGGCCCTGTCCCACCCTTCAGAGAACTTGTCCCCTTCCAATCTAATTAATCCCAGAAGCCTGTTCACTAAACCACAACCTGCTCTCAGCCAAACCAAACCTCATTTCACGATGCTTTATCTAGAAGTTACTTCTAACTTACCCTAGACTTTTCCCTAAATCTACAGACTTTCTCAGAGAGTACTCCCAGCTCAACACAGCTGGGAAAGATCTAAACCCTCATGGCCCAGCTCCTGCTGTGCCTTGTGTTACTGGTTGGCTTCAGAGGCCACTCAACTCACACTCCTTCCTTTCCTCCCTCTATGATTAGCGTAGTGGCTGGGTTTGTTTAATGTTTTCTAGAGGAGAGGCTTGGTCTTCCGTTGTTTTTTCAGAATCTGCTCAACAGTACCTCTAAAGGATGAATTACAGAGGTAAGAGTTAAAAAATCAGTGTAGGATAGTTCAATGCAAAACAGTGCCATGTGAGGTCTTTTTTAAATTCAGGTGGTGGTAAATTATTTTATGTATGAAAGTAACTTACTACATGAAAGCAATGTGTTACATGATTGGCCTCTTTAAAAAGGAGAATTAGAGTAGTATTTATACCTGCCTGTTACTGTGCTTCTTTTTAGATCTTAGTATTGTTACACTGACGGTGAAATGTAGGCAAAATGAACAAAATTGTTTTCCAAAAGATTTGTTTGTAAGTATATAACAAGAAGTTGTTCTTTAATGGCTTGTATCCACAAAAGATAGAAAGTGGATTTTAGTACTAGTTACATATGCTTTGTAAAGCTGTTCAGAAGTCCCTTGTTGAAGTTCGTTTTGATTTTGCATATAAATGTTGAACTATTTTATTGTAATATTGCTCATATACATGGAACATATTCTTCCTATATTTATAGTACTTTTATGTCACATTTTTCTTAATTTTCAACTGAATTAGAAGGTTTTATTATTAAAAAATATTTATTTTAAGAATGTAGTCCCTTTTAATTCTTTTTTTCAAATTACTCTAATATTGAGGAATCTTCAGAATTCCTTTGTAGTTGAAATTCAAGTATAAAACTCTAAGAGTTGCATTTAAATTATTTTTTATGTTGGCAGCTATTTTATCCTACTGTTTTTCATAAGTAAAAATAGCTTCTTCAGTCATACTGAGTATTGGTCAAACTGTATCAGCCTTGGGAGAAAATAGGTCTCTCTGGGCATCTCTTTTCTGTTCCTACAAGTTTTCCTCTAAATTGTAGTGAAAATATCACTATATAGTCTACTCTACAAGCAGCACAATTGATATTGTAAGAGCAAGTTATTTGTCGGGGAGCACTAGCAGAGTCTGAAGTCCAAAGCAGAGTTAATGTTATAGAATTTCAAACCATTTTATAGGAATATATTCATTGGATCTTGGCTTGTAGTTTAGCTGTTACAAGAGTATTGTATGCAATCTGACAGAGTGTAAATCTCCTGGACTCCAATTATGGCATAATTTAATTCTAACTGAGTCATGTTTTCTAACATAACAGCTACTAAAACTGCACGTGCAGTTTAGTTGAGTGACGAGGTGTGAGGACTTCTACCTACAAATGAATTTTAGGGATGTTCACTATATTCACTGGAGAGAGTTTAAAGTATACACTGACTTTTTAAAAAGAATTTGATCATTTTTTCTGATATGTAATATAAGTTCTAGTCTGCTTATGAGATAATTTCAGAATCTTCACCTTTCAACTTCAATATGTGAATGAATTCTAGAGAATGAAGGTACTTGGAGAGGTTAAAGAAGGCCAATGCACTGTACTTGCCTACCTCACATGGTGAAGAATGAAGAGAATCGCATCAAACTGTGTTATAGGTGGGAGAAGTAAAGGGACAATCTGTGGTGTTCCATAAAAGCTCAGTGACAAAACCTTATGATTTGTCATGAATTTCCATTTATCTGTTTAGCCATGGAAACCTGCAGTTAATGCTATTGAGGTGCTAATGAAATTGATGGGAAGGAACCCTTTAAAAGAAAGTTCAGATGAAAAAAAAATCCCTTCCATTTGCAACAAGTGAATTGCATAGGGCTTGAAAATGAAAGAGTTATGTAAATATATTTATCTTAATTTAGAATAATTTTTTTCTCTTTTAAAAGCGTCAAGATTTCAGTTGTAACCTTCTGTGACAACTGCCTTCAATGTATAAGCAAGTTTAACTGTGGATTGCATCTGTGTTTGAAGTAATATTCTCCCTTATTCAGTTGTAATCTAGAATATCTAATCTAGAATCTGCTGCTTGGGGCTGATTCAGACTCTTCTCAACTTCCAGGGGACTTGGATTCACATGTAGAAGGACTGTACATCTGCATAGATGGGGGGACCAAAGGATGTCTTTTTGGGCATGGTGTCCATGGGCATGGTGATTTGATAAAGTTTATATATTGTCAGAAAAATTAATGTGAAAATCCTTACCAGTTTGGTAGCCAAAGCAAAAACTATGGAAAATATGCATCACTGCTTTCAAGGTCATGTCTTCCATGAGAGCATTACAGTGTTTCCAGTGTGTTTCCAGACTTTGAATCTGACATCTGTGAGGCAATACACTTTTGAATGCAGATGCGCCTTCCTTAAATTCAGTAATGAATATATCTTCTGTTTCCCATTTTTTATAAGTGTGCAAAGTCCAGATGTGGACCCAACTGCCACTAAAATCCTGGAGGGATGAGGGTTTTTTTTCTTAAAATTAAATGGAGAATTGGAAGTGTTGGTTGAAAATTACTTGGCAATTCACATATCAAATTGTCTAAGTGATGATTGCCTTTTAGATTGAAGTTCTGTGGGAAAGATAGCTCTTGGGTTTTAGTTAAAAACAAGGTTTGGAGATACATAACTGGAAGTTAAAAGACAATGAAGGATAGCTGAGAATGCTGGATAGCATAGTTGTAGTGAAACATAGGACTGGACTAATTTATTTAAAGTGCTTCTATTAATGAAACCCTGGGAAAATCACCTTAATCTTATAATCCAGTGTTGCTCACTCTGCATAGTATTTACTCTTCTTTTAAAGACTGTGTATATTTCATGTGCTAGTGATAACATAATAAGGCCACATGGAAATTCTATAAAGATTGGAGGGAAAAAAATCCCTCTCATGAGAAGAAAAACAGATGCAAAGCTATAACCTTGCACCTGGAAGTCTTTCACATGGCAGTTCTGTGCATTTCCAACCACCCCATAAGGACAGAAACAACACAAGCAGCTGATAGTGTGATTGTGAGGAATGTGTTGACCATGGTGATGACAGGGTGATATATTTACCCTCGAGAGCACAAGTGCACCTGTGAAATATTAGACTGTGCTTTTTTACTACAAGATCAGTTTCAAAATATTTAAGAGTAAGCTACAAGATGGAAGGAGAGGGCAGTTAAAAGAGGCTGGGAAGAGGTAAGTGATAGACATTTGGGAAAAGCAGAGCATGCTTTCAGAACAATTTATCACAGAGCTTTGGAAGCTTATTCCACTCTTATTAAGAACAGATCCTTTGGAAGGAAACGTCTATCAATGCCACTAATTAAATACACTAGAATTAGTAAACAAGGAGAGAAAATTCCTAGTTTATGTTAAAAATACAAAATTTAATATGCAATTAGTGATGCATACTTGAGAAAATAAAAGCGGTATTTCAGATGGCTGACTGGGTTGCACTGACTGTGTATTTCTAATTTATGTTTTAGGTTAACACACCAAATGGTACAGAAAACATTACATGCGTGGACAGCATCAAAACTGAAATTACTGTTGGTATGGTACCCTCTGGTTTTCCTGAATTCTTGGAATTTTCTCTTTAGTACTCACAAATAAATAATGGTTGTGATTATATTTAAAGAAAACTATGCATGCTAGTACTGCTGTTTCCAAATGATCCTTTTCCATGTTGGAGTTCTCTGGGAGGAAAGAGAAAAGATGTACTTGTGGATTGGTTTATTGTTCGGGGTTTTCAGTTGTTTTTCTTTTTTTATACTGTTAAGTGTAGCCTTATGGAAAATTTAGCAAACCTTAGGCTGGCTTGTAAGGGACACACGTGGATCATGATGTTTTGAAGGGAAGATTCTTCCCAGTTAGCTGCTGTTGTGTCTGGGAGATGTGGAAATACATTGGTCACTTTACCTACTTAAAGCTGGATGAAAATGTGTTACACCAAGGCTGATAAAAAGAATGTAATGCCATTTGTATAAAATAGGGAGTGTGTTTTTTGCAGACTTGTGAACAGATGCTAGCTGACATGTTTTAGCCAAAAACTGTGACATTAATGATAAGGTTTCCTGGGAAAATCACTTCTGTGAGTATTTGATGAAAGGAGTTCTGAGCTTAAAATGTCTTTGCAGTCAGTTGGATGAGGACTGATTTGGCCTGTCACCGAGGAGAAGTGGATTCTTCACTGGCAACACCTGAAAGGAAAGGCAAGTGCTGAACAGAGAGTTTAGTGCTGAAGCAAATAGCTGTCAGGAGCTCAAAGCCACGTTTCATAGTGTAAAGAAAAAGATAACAGGAGGCAGAAACAGTAAGACACCTAGATGCAGAATACATTTTTTGAGACGATAGATAAAAATCTATCTCTTTCTATTGGAATCAACCTTAGGAAAAGAAAAATGCAGAGAAAACAAATTAATATTTTGGCGGTCTGTCCAATGTTACTTTGCTAGTGAAGAGGAGGAAATCAATACTAATATATTTAGGAGTACATTATGCTGAATTATGCTTACCTCATTAAATGTCACTCACAAATGGCTACAGTACAATCAGTAGCAGGACAAAATTGGAATCCTAGTCTTCTGAGGCTTCCTTTAATGGCAAGGACATGAAGAAGCTCCTTCAGGACAGCTCAGTGAAGTTCCAAAGCTGGTTAGATGAGCTGCTGTCTGCTGAAGAAAGGGAAGTAAACTAATTGAAATCTCAGTGCACGAGGAGCTTAGTAAATGTCAGGCTTCCCAAGCAGTCCTCAGAAATGTGCTAAAATGGGTCTGGTCACACCCTTCAGAATAATGGAGGGGAAACTTGGTGAAAAGGCTTTCTGAGACTCATCGGCCTTGTGCTTCAGGGCATGGGATAGTCTAGCTCCACGTAATGCCTGGGGACACTGGAAACTGCTGCTTTACTGAAAGCTGCCTGACTCAGACGAATACCGAGAATATGTTTAAAAGGAGGAAGTCAAGTATAAAGGTATAAGGGAATAGTACAACTAAGAGTTCTAAATGAAATGAAAAAGGATGTTTTGCATACTTGATACTTGATTCTTGTGTTTCTTAATTTAAAACTCTACTAATTGGATGTGGATGGTCTTCAGAAATGGGATAATATCACTGATACAGGAATGTAATGGTTCGAAGTATAACAAACCAGAGGACTCTGGGCTTAGGATAGAAAGAAACACTTACTGATGTGTTCAGATTCTAAAGAGAGGAGATTAAGACCAGAAACTCTAGAAAAGGATTTTTTACTCTCTTGAAGAAGGACTATGTTCAACACCTAAGAAGGGTCTGTGAAATCATCTGTCACCACTGCCTAACTCCTACTGTTGTTTCTGCAGCAGTGCCCAGCTATAGTGAGAGTCTGGTTCAATTTACTTTGGTTAATTAGGCATGTGCTGCTTTCATACTAAGTAGCACTTCCACACAACTTGTAGTTTTCTTTATTATTAGGGGTTTGGTGACTTGAGGTTTTGTTTGTGTTTTTTGTTTGTTTTGGTTTTTGTTTTTTTGTTTTGGTTTGGGGGTTTTTAATGGTATTTGAAGTTGAGGCATCTGAAAAAGTCAGTTTGCCAGCCTTGAATAAGATTTCCCCTGGGATGACAACCAAGTGGTAATCTTTGAGGTTTCTGTGAGCTGAGGGGTAAACTACAAGTATTTGCAGGACAGTCAGTCTGCAGTGTGTTGGGTATTTTTATTGAGGGGAATTAAACTCCTTAGAGTAAGGAATTCAACAGCTGGCTGTTTTTGCTGAATAGGGCCCAGTGAAGTTCCTCGAATTACTAGGTCAGACTCATTTGACAAGATCCTCAGTTTCTCCTCAAATAAATATAATTTGAAAAAATTGAAATGCAGTATGGTGTTATAGTAATCTAACAGGTGGAACCTATTTGAAAGGTGTGTATGTGGTAATAAACTAAACATTACAAGCCTTGTTTCTTTAGGAAATGAGAGTAAGAGTGTAATCTCTTGGTGTTCATCCCTCCCCTAACAACTTTTGATGCCATTTATTTATTTAAACAGAAGCTGAAAATGGAGATCAGTCTTTAAGCTACTTGCTTTCTGTGAGTTTCATGAAAATACATTCCATCCCTCCTTCCCGTCTATGTTCTGATTTGGAAAGTGAGTGTCAGCTCAACCCTCACCAGTTACCAGATTATCTGTAGGTGGCAGCAATGGTATGAAGTGCCCTGTTTGCTTCTATCAGTTCAGTGCTTTTGTAGACATGGCAGAATCCAGTGTGAAAGCTAAAGCTGTAGGAAATCAGTCTTTTTTAATTCTGCTGTCCATATTTCAAAGCAGTTTCACTTCAGGCACTAGTATGAAGAAACCATAAAAGTGATTAATATTTTGTAATGAAGGTATTGGCACCTAATAATCTATCCACTTCTGTGGACTCCTTACTAAAAATGTTTAAGAACTTGAAGGAAAATGTAACATTCAGTTTTAAATACATGCATTTGGATACTAGATCCTTTGTCTAAATTAATTAATTGGTATTGATTGATCAATTGCCTTCCAAAGAAATAACCAAGGGGTAATCTTGTTGAAGACAAATGGACTACTTAGCCTGACTCAAATGTCAAAGGGCCAAATCTTGGTTTGAGAGTGGAGAATAATCTTGTGGTTACATTGGGACTGTTAAAATGAGACAGGTGAGAGGGACTCCACTTCCACTTCCAAAAAGGAAGTGATTTTTGCTAGGCCTCTAAGTCAGAGGAGCCTGCAGCTGGTTGGTCCAGCAGCTTGGCTTTAATAGACAGTGAAGAAGGGAAACTGCAGATGGGGAGGGAGAATCACGCCCATTTTGGCATCATGCAACAAGGAAAGATAAGGTCACTTGAGCTATAGCTTGTAATTTGTTCCTGATGTTGTTAGTTTTTAAAAAGAAAATGTTGTAAAATTTTTTTGCCAAATGTGGGAATGAAGTATATGGATAATTCCTAATAATGGCCATGAGTCAGCTTTGAAAAGGGTATTGCAAACTTTAATGTGTTTGAGTATTTCCTAATGGTCAGCTAAAAGTTTATGATATTTAGATGCAAACAGCATTTGGAAAATGTGTTGCTTCACATTACACTAACCCTTTAAAAAAAACTAGATCTGACTACCAGCTGTATGTTTACTCCATTTTTCTTCTGGATTATCTTAATTTTCATTTAAAGTACCAGATGATAAAAAATGGTATCTGTAAGCATTGGGCTCCAGATCTTCAGAGACTTTTTTTTTAATTTCACAATTTGTACTGTTATAACTAGTAATAAGCATACTTAATGTCTTATTTATTGACTTACCTAAACTTCAGATAGTAATTAGGATTATGTTCAAGCATACAGAAAACAGTGTCATGGCTTAGGAATGGTATTCTCCAATTTAGGATCCCCACTAAAAACCACTCCCCCTCCACTTGCAGGCACAAAAGGCAAAGATCATGGGCTGAGATAAGATTACTGAAAACATCAATGAGACAAGAAAAAGAACAGGAACAGTGACAGTATTAATAACAAAAAGTATTAGAAAAGAAACAATTCACAAAAATCCTGATCCTGCAAAAAATTAACCCTGTCCTGGCTGGACCAAGGACATGGTGAAAAAAAAGGAACATGACATAGAAGTATTGCAAGACTTTAAAAACTGCAAATGCTTTTTGGAATATGCAAATGAGCCTTTTTTTTTTTTTTAATGTGTGTGTGTGTAAGCTGCTCTTCATCAAGCTTTCATTTCTGTGGTCCAATTTCTACATTTTAGGTTGTAACCTTTCAGGAATTTGTATGAAACGTTTACCTAGGAATGTGGAATGCAACATTCCACCTGCTTCATTTTTGAACCTCTGTTTTACAGAGAGGTAGCTCAGAATTGCATGTCTGTCATATGCTGGCACTTGAAGCATCAAAATTTATGTGGCTAAGAAATTGGTCTGAGTAGGTACTGTTCATACAGATGGCAGCTTTGGTTATTGCGGCATCAAGGGTTGGCATAAGGTTAAGCTTTTCCTTTCTACGTGATCTGCAGTGAGCCCTAAGTCTGTATTGGAGCAAGAGATTATGTATAAATACTGTAGAAAATTCAGGCTCTGTCTCAGGTCTGTGTTTCAACACAAGTTAAATGCATCTAAATTGTTCCTTTTCTTGTGGCATCCATGCTGAGGGGTCAACTTGTTGTTCTTTGTGTCTTGATATTTAGGACATGCACAGAAACAGCAGCAACAGAAAAACAGCGGATTGGGGTTCAGATCTTGGGCCAAGAAAAATTTTGAGCCTATATGATTGTGTAAATTACTAAGCTATTGAGTATGTTTCTGCCCAGGAATCCCAAGATGTAAGGATATCTTAATTTTTCACTGTTAAAGGCTTATTTGCAAAATCTTTGTGTACAGGCTTTTGTTTGTGATGGGGGGGTGTTTGTTTTGTTGTTTTTGTCCTTCAGAATGTGTAAGTGAATGTTACATTGTTCAGTCTGTGACTCTGTCATGATCTGCTTACCCTTCCTTGTTCCAAGTGTTCAGGCTTTGGGATATCTGTGCACTTGGTGCTGGCTGTCAGCTAGAGGTACAAGGACTGACCCTGAACTGATAAGGTTGGCTCTAAGTGGTGACTTTGATGGAACTATGTTAGCTGTGTCCTCCCAGGTAGGATTCCTCTGATCTAAAAAACAACCTCTGAATGTGTTTTTATGAGTGATGATTTGCACAGAATGAGCAGAGAATGTAGCTTTCAGGTTTCTCAAATGGCCGATTTCTAACCATGCAGTTTTGTTGCTTCTTTTTTGCTAAGACAACTTCATTGTTTGATTTGGTAGGGATGAACTTGAAAGGTTTGATGGCTGTGTAGGATTTGATAAATCTGTAACTAAATGTTAATTATATCTGGTGATGAATCTTTCTTTTTATTACTAGTTGTAAGTGATTGTACATGGCCCCCACCTTAGTGACCTGAGGACATGGCATTGAGCACAATAGAATGAAGGGGATTCGATTTGTTTCTAGATACAAGTAAAATGTTGGCTTTTTTATGGGCACAGCCTGATTAATCAATTAATTGTCTGGGATTCAAGGAATGCGAGTTTTAGTAGTGGCTTTTCCAGCATCAAGTACAGTGGCCTTGGCAGATGAATTGTCCTTTTCTTGTAGATTGAAAAGTTGAGACTTGGAGGAGGAAGTGATAATTATATCCTTTCTGTAAGTTATAAAAATAAATTTGAGCTACATAAATATTTATAAAATAAAGTTATCAATATTACCATAGCACTTCCATCTCAAATTATTCCAGACAATTTGTACTGCAAAGATTTAAAACAATTCTATTTTAGAGATGCTTCTTGTGCTTTATGGTGATAAGAGATCCCTTTCTTCTTTCCACCCTCTCTCTATCTCTTCATTACTACTCCTTAGCCTCCCCCCAAAAAACTGGGATTGAGGTGACAGTTCTGATCCTTCCAGCTTCCATGGGCTACACCAGCTTCTGTTTTCACTGTGGCCAGGGTGCATTTGTTTGTGTGTGTGTGTTTCTCCAATCAGTGATCTCTTTTTTTCTGAAGTGACCTCTACTGGGCATGAGATTTATGGCACTGATACATTCATTATGTATCAGTGTTACTCTGTGAGCTCCCTGCATCTCTGTCAGGGGAGGAACAGCTTCTCAGAGCAAGCCCAAAGTAGTATCTTTGAGCACATGTTGTCTATTAAGTGATATGAGGAAGTCACTTAGTTTTCCTTACATTTGGAAGTTAAAATGGAGGGCTTGTCTAAAAACAGATTATGGTAAATTAGTGGTTTATTTGAACAATATGTCAACATTATTAACTTGAAAATATATACTAAATTGATAGGTCTCCTTCAATTACCTCATCTTGAAAGCTGTTCTCAAATAAACAAACAGTTCAAAAGTGATTTAATCTGCCTGATAATGAGAAAGTCAGATGAAAGCACACAGCACTTTTGTTATAATGAGTGCTATATAAACTATGTGATGTATTTGGCTCATGTTGCTTCTTCCTGTTCATAAGTAATAACAGATTGAAAAAAATTGTACGTGTCCAGGTTCTAGGGTTATCCTGCAAATGTGCTAAAGTTGGCCCAAAATTTGGGCATAGACAACATACTGTGTTGCAGAGGGGTCACCTTTTAGTTGTGACAGTTTTGCAATAAGTTGGGTGACTAGGATCCTGGATCCTGGTGTCACTTGGCTGCACTGACAGATGTGAAATGCATTACACAAATATCTATGAGACTTCCTTGCTTTTAGACATTAATTTGAAGATTTTAATGATGTATATGTCAAGAAAGCCAATTTTCTTTAGCATTCCACATAATCACAGACATTTCAGCAGCATTTCCTCAGCACTGCATATGTATGTGCTACTCTTTCAGACTGAAGAGCTAAAATTAGAAGCCTTTTAGATTACCCTATTGCAAAGGAGAATCTAGGAATTTCTAAAAAAACTGAGCTGCTTTAGCACAGTTACTGAGGAAAATGTGCCAAGTCTGACTTTCTGCAACATAGCACATAAACAGAGACAGTTTCATCATTTGGAGCTTTGAAACTCTTTCAATAAATAGTCTATTGTCTTGGTTTTAAGACAGTTTTGCCAGGGAAATGGGACCTTAGACAGAATAGGGACTCCTACCTCCTGAATTTAATGTGAATTCAAAAATTAATTGAGACTTACAAGGAGATGAAGTAGAAACAAAATTAACAGTTTTACTGAAAACCAAAAGGCAAAGAATCCCAGACAAAAAATAAACTACAAACACACAGTAAAGGGGAAGAATATCACTCAGAGACAGTCTGTGGTGTTGAAACTGGCTGTCGGGAGTTTCTTGCGGTGCAGTCACAGCCGCGGCCAGAAGTTGGCGCTGGCGGGCTCTCTCTCGGTGGCAGCGATGAAACTACAACGGGGCCGGGGTGAGGGCACTGCCACGCTGGGCGAATGGCACATGGAAAGTTCAACAAAGGGGGCTCTCAGCTGAGTCCCCTCAGCACGGTTGCAGTGGTGGCAGGCTCACCTCACACACCGGGAATTCCCACTGGCCTGTGGCTGCTCCGGGGCCGGGGAACACCATGGCTGGAAACCCAGGGGCTCTGACTACAGCGACTTGGGACCAGCTGGGTCCAAGCGACGGAGTCGCTGGGTTCCGGAGAAAAGTAGCACCACTTTAGCTGGTGCCGAGCCAGAGCGGAGTAATAGCAGTTGAGAAGCAAGGGCAGAAACGCAGGGACTGCAGGAACCAGCGCTGCCGGGATCGTTGCAGATTGCGGTCCGAGGTGGGTGGGTGGCAGCACCAGGCAACCCCCAAGTCCGCAGGCAAGCCGAGAGAGAGTGATGGCGAAATGACAGCGCTTTTTATCTCTACCAGATGTTGTGGGACTCTCTCTCCACCTTCTGCAATTTCATCTCCCCTGCCACCCATTCTCCCCCCAGTGGTGACAGTAGGAAAATTCACACAAGGACTTCAAACTGGTAACACCCATTTTAAGAATCCACTTGTTCTTGACCAGAATGGGTCCGTAAATGAGCTGTTTCCTTCCAGATGGATCTCTAGTAGAAACTTGTCCTCACCAGAACTCAATAGCACCTCCCTTTGTGAATGTAGGTTGTCTCAGTTCTAGGCAACTACCAACTATCTGGTAAAGGAACCCAGCAGAAGTACCAGTCTTTGCCTTTGTACTTGAAAAGAGAAGTAAGAAATAGCAGGTCTTGACCTGTGTGAACATTGTGGTCTGAGTAGCTTTGGCAGTGGTTGATTAATCTTTATGAAGTTCTTCACAAGAAAGAGTGATTGGGGATTGGAATGGGCTGCCCAGGGAGGTGATGGAGTCTCTGTCCCTGAAGGTGTTTAAGAAAAGACTGGATGTAGCACTTAGTGCCATGGTCTAGTTGACAAGGTGGTGTTGGGTCATAGGTTGGACTTGATGGCCTCAGAGGTCTTTCCCAACCTAGTTGCTTCTGTGATTCTGTGGTTTTGCAGTCAGTTTTCTGTTATTTTAAATATTGAGTTTATTATTGAATCTGCCCCCTATTATTAAAAAGACAGAAATGCAACTTTATTGTTGTACAAATTCGTTAGTGTATGGCAGTGAATCTAGCTGAGATTCCTAAGCATTTAGGCAAAGAAATCTAGTGATGGTGCACTAGATAGTCCTGGTTTGTATGTAAGGTAAAGACACCTTTTTTAGTGGAAGAGACTGCACAGTGTTTCCTTCATAATTTGTGACTGTGCAGAGGACATGGTATGAGTAATCTTCATTACTGCAGCTAAAGGATATGGTGGTTCTCAGATAGAAAACTGTAATTGACATGAGGGGATAGTAGTTTGTACAGAGAAATTTGGTACCCTATTATAAAACTTGGCATTTTGTTTTTGGTAGGGAAAAAATAGCTTGGTTAGTGAAAGGCTTGCACCAGGCTCATCCGTGACTGGCTGTGTATCTAGCCTGATAATGTGCAGAACACATTTAGGGTGCCTAAAGTGCTGAATAGGGGCTTGTTTAGAGGTTATAGTTGAATGAACAAAAGAAAATTCTTCAGAATGTCTCTGGATTTTTGTGGTACTATATTCAAGGAGAACAAGTATGCTTAGAAATCCTGAGAACCTGTGATTGAAATGGCAGTGGAAGAGAATTCACTGAAGTTGGAGCATCTTCCTTACTTAAAACTGTTTTGGGATCTAGAAGGGTCAGAATTTGGACGTGAATTAGCATTTAAACAATGTGACACATCACAGACTATTTTCCACTACTGCTTATCACAGGGTGTTGTATTTCCAACAGGAAGCCATAAACCCAGACAGCTGTACTCACCTCTCCTTCCCATATGTACAGCACATGAAAATATTTTTTCATCTTGCCAATTATTTTTCCCACTAGCAGGTTGGGCTACTCATCTTCAGTACTTTCGTGTTAGTCTGCATGATACTTCAATTTGTGTTGTCCTGTTTTATGTGGCAGTACGTCATTAAAGATCCCAGTGATTATCTCTTTGTACAAGCCAGCCAGCGCTATGGCCTCTGCTCTATGGCCAAATTGCAATTCAGCAGTTCCAGTCTCCCGAACTGTGAAGTATGAAGGAACTAGGTGGCATCAAGCTTTTCCTCTTATTTATTCTGTCATTACTTTGTAGTAGTTATGTCTCTCTCAAATGTATCCAAACTCCCTCAAACTCTGTATCTAAGGATTTCCTCTCACTTTGCTAAAAGTATGGAGGAAAACTGAGATGGAATCAACTGCTATATTTTGGCTTCTTAGGATTTATTGTTGATAGCTTCATGCTACATATCACATGAAAATAAAGACAGATTTGTATCTCAAAGAGCTTATTATGCTCCTTCTGCAGAAATGATTCATTGGAAAATCCTTATACCTTCACTAAAGTTTTGGTGTCTGTCGAAGCTGGTACCTAAATTTATACACACAAATGGGTCAGGTAAATTACCAGTGCAAGCAGGACTGAAACTATCAAAGTCTTTGTAACTTTACGTGCTGTGATGAATGTAAACTTATTTTGTGACATAAGGGGATGCAAAAAGAAGGCTCATCTTATAGCACATGCCTCAGTAAAAACCATTTATGCGTTTACTTCCCAAGCAGCAGCACAGTAGCTAGAGACCATCTGATTAAAAGCCTCCATCCTGCAATTCCCAAAATTAGAATCAATCATAGAGCATTGTTTACATGACTTGTTGTTTTTCCTGTCATGTGTGCTCACATGCAGATGTTTTTCATCATTTATTGCTAATATATGTGCTAAAGTTTTCTATGCATTTTTGTGGCATTTTGTATGTTTAAACTTTGCAAATGTAGAATGGGGATGATTATGTATTTTGTCTGAGGGAAATTAAACTCATCCGTGGGATACTTTTTGGTTTGTTTTCTCTGCTTATACAACAGCCTTTTGCTGTTCTAGGAAAAGGCAGAAACCTTTCACCAGTTAAAACTTCTGCCTTGCATTCCTGGATTAATAATGCAAAACAGAAGATATATGTCAAGCATATTGGGTTTGTGTGCCAAGGTTCTGTTAGCAGGGAATTACAGGGATGGCTTCTGTGAAAAGCTGCTGGAAGCTTCCCCTGTCCGACAGCCAACACCAGCCAAGAAGGACCTACCGCTGACCAAGGCCGAGCCCATCAGTGATAGTGGTAGTGCCTTTGGGATAACCGCTTCAAGGAGGGGGGAAAAAACCCCCTGTGCAACAGCAACTGCAGCTGGACAGAGGAGGGGGAAGTATGTGAGTGGAACAGCTCTGCAGACACCAAGGTCAGTGGAGAAGGAGGAGGAGGAGGTGCTCCAGGTGCCAGAGCTGAGATTCCCCTGCAGCCTGTGGTGCAGACCATGGTGAGGCAACTGTGCCCCTGTAGCTTATGGGAGTCCACAGTGGAGCAGAGATCCACCTGCAGCCTGTGAAGGACTCCATGCTGGAGCAGGTGAGTATCTGAAGGAGGTTGTGACCCCATGGGAAGCCTGCACTGGAACAGGCTCCTGGCAGGACCTGTGGCCCCGTGGAGAGAGAAGCCCACACCAGAGCAGGTTTGCTGTCAGGACTTGTGACGCTGTGGTGAACCCATGCTGGAGCAGCCTGTTCCTGAAGGACTGCGCTCTGTGGGAGGGACCCACAGTGGAGCACTTCATGAGGAACTGTGGAAGGATTTATGTTGAAGAAGTTAGTGGAGAACTGTCTCCCATGGGAGGGACCCCACGCTGGAGCAAGGGAAGAGTGTGTGAGGTTCTCCCCCTGAGGAGGAGGAGTGGCAGAAACATCACAACCTGTGATGAACTGACAGCAGCCCCCCTTCTCCAACCTCTGTGCTGCTGAGGGGAAGAGGTAGAGAATTCAGGAGTGAATTGGAACAGGGGAAGAACATTCGGTTTTATTTCTCATTATTCTACTCTGATTTTGGTGGGTAGTGGATTAAGGTAATTTTCCCAAGTAGAGTCTGTTTTGCCCGTGACAGTAATTGGTGAGTGATCTCTCCCTGCCCTTACCCCAACCCATGAGCCTTTCCTTACATTTTCTCCTTCCTGCCCAGCTGAGGAGGGGAATGACAGAACGGCAACTAGGATCAACCCACTACATGTCACGTAAAGAATATCAAGATGACAGAAAGTACTGACACAGTGCAGGGCAGAGCTAGTTTGCTGAAGCACCATGGCAGAAAGGAATTGATTTAGCAATAACTGCACACTTGAAGTCCTTTGTGTATTAAAAGGATTCCTTTATTAAGAACTTCAAAGGCAAAAGGCACAGGGAGTCAGATTTTTCAACTGTTTTAAGTGACAGTAGCTCCAGTAGTGATTGGATGGATGAACAGATGAATAACTGCGTGTGGTTAACTGGTCTGAGTTACTTGAAGAGCTGGTTGAGAAGATTTTTCTAAATAAGTAATAGGGAAATCATAAGGAATATAGTTTTGAAAGAAGATAAAACTTCTGATTTTTCTTTCTCTTCCTCCTCTTACTTGGGAAATAACTGTAGGTAACTGCTATGAAGTCCTAGCTGAAAAACTTGATTTAAGAGAGGATTTTCAGAGTTGATTCCCTTCAGAATAGAAAGGTGTATTGGGTCAGGCTGAGATGGTGTTCATTTCCCCATAGTAGCCCTCACAGTGCTGTGCTTTGCACTGGTAGCTAGAAGGGTGTTGATAATACACTGGTGTTTTGGCTGCTGCTGAGCACAGCATCAGCACTGTAAGATTCCTTCCTCAATAGAGGGCAAGATCCTGGGAGGGAACCCAAGTAGGCCAGCTGACCCAAACTGACCAAAGGGATATTTCATACCATATGCCGTCACCTCAGATATAAAAGCTGAGGCAAGGAGCAGGAAGGCAGGCATTCATTGTCTCCAGTGGCTGCCTGCTGAGGAACCATTATGTGTGCTGAAGCCCTGCTTCCTGGAAGTGACTGGCCATTGCTGCTGATGGGAAGTGGAGAATAAACCCTGCTATCTTTCGCTTCACTTTTGCGCATGCAAGCTTTTGCCTGGCTTCTGCTTTAATAAACTCCCTTATCCATACCCACAAGTTGTTTTCCATCTTACTTTCTCCCCTGTCTGGCAGGGTGGGCATCTGGCATCCAGCCAAGGTCAACTCACCACAGAAGCAAACCAGAAAATTTTTAACTGCTCTTACAGGAGAGGGAAAGACTGATGACCAACTAATATTTTTGTTCAGCCTTCACTTATATTAGTATATTAGTTAGAAAAAAACCCCACTCTTCTTCAGGGTAACAGAATGTTGAAATGAATGCTCAATACTCCTGTAAGTGTCCCCTACCCCCTTTGCTTTCACTCTTTTCTCCTAAGTAGGTTCTAGAAAAAATTACTCAATTTTGTGCAATAGGGGGTTTTTTTCTATATTTTTTATGGCTTTGTTGAGGTGTGTGTATGTGTATATGTGTGTATGTGGGGTGGTGATGTTCCTACCACCATCCAAGTCTGTAGCAACTGTTTCTGAGTTTGGCCAAGAACTTCACAGCTGCTGCTCTTCTTCCTAGTGTGTTCAAAATAAGTTGTGAAGAGTTTTAACTTCATACAATGAAATAAGAGCCCCTAAATGCCAGAGAAAGGTAAGAATTCTGATACTGTCAGTTTGAATGAATAAATGAACAAATGCTTGTGCTCTGCATTGAAATTAATCTCAAAGCCCTAAAAAGGGACAATTCCAAATACATTTGTTTAAATTCCTGACTTCCAAAGAGAAACTACTGTGTTTTATAAATAAGGCATTATTATGCCCAGCTGTCCTTGTGAACTGTTTCTGGCATTCTTGAGAATTTAACTCTAAATTGTGAGCTTTCTTTTCTCTAGGTTTTGAAAAAGAAACCAAAAGGTATATGGACAAACCTGCAGCATGTCTGCGATGGATCCACAGAGATTAGTAGGCCCAGAGTTAATGGTCTGCAATTCTTCCAAATAAATAGAACTCCCAATGTGGAATAAATTTGAAAAGCACAATCTGATTTTACTAAATGCTGCAGTTCTGTGTGCAGCAGGAGTGGTTGTATTGTGGGGTTATAATTTAGGATTCTTTTCAATGTTGATGTTTTCAAAGCTGCTCAGTTGCTTTCATTAGCTCTTTCCTTTTCCAATTGCTTCTGCAGCAGCAACAGGAACATAACAGAGACTCTTGTTTTTGCTGGTGCAAGTAGTAACCTGATTCTGTCCTTAGTCACTAACATGCTTTATTGTTGCAGTTCATGTATTTTAATAAAAATCTCTTAGATTAAGCAATATCCTATCTAAGCTTCTGACTTACTTTCCTTGTCAGTCCCTTCTTGGGCAGAAGGAGGAGGTTGAGGAAGAAGCATTTAGGTACACCTGCAGTCACACAGCAGCATATAAAATGCTGCCAGCTGCAGCAGATGTGCCTTACATCTGCTAAGCCCTTGCTAGCAAGCTGGCCTGGCACCCTCTGGTTGAAAAGCAGACAGGATTACAGTTTAAACACACTCTAATCTCAGTTTTTATGAAAAATGTTTATTAAGTGAATGTCCCGATCGAACCAATCATCCTGTCTTCTTTGCAGAACAAAAGTTTCTGGTATCCAGACTTGTGACATGAAAGACAAAAATCATTATCCATGTAAACGCTTCACATATTCTACATTTGGAAGCTACGTGGATTCTATATGTATGTTTTCATACGTGTGCCTATGTGCCCAGTTCTCTCTTCCCAGAAGAGTAAGGGCAGAAGTGTTCTGCTTCAGAGCAATTTTTTCCTGTTAGGCTTCGAAGTGTTTGAAAAAGAGTGGTAAAGTTGAATAGGAAACACCACACTTTTGCATACAACTGTAGAAGGAGACAGGAAAATGGCTGAGATTAAATATGGATAGATCTGAAAGAATAACACGGAAAGGTGGAAAGAGGCACTTGTATGTGAAACAATCAGACTGAATATCTCATTTTTTAAGAAAACATCTGTCATACAGTTTCACAGTTCTGACATTTTCCTCTATCTTTCAAACTGTTCTTAGTTCCTCACTGCAAAAGAGAAGTTTCTTATTAGATAGAGTGATTTTTAATTAATGCTAGTCTTTTGTGGAAGCAGCCTGAGGTGGGTATATAGTTATAGCAGGCTGATTCAATTCAGCAGACCTACCATGTGACCAGCTGCCAGAAGTTGGACTACGGAGTCACAGGAAAAGGCTTGTAGTCAATTTAGAAAAGCATATAGTTGGGCAGAAAGAGAAGTGTTTCAGTTTTAGTTTTCAGATGGTGATTTGAAGAACATAGAGACAATTCACATGAAGGGAATTGATTTTTTTCCCCTCTTCTATACCTAAGTGAGCTGAGTTTAACACTGTTGAAGGAGTTTCTGTGAGATGTTCATGCAGCTCTGGTGGTGACAGTATCTTGGCTTTAGTTCTGAATTTTTTTCTAAATTTAGGATTCCTCTTTGCCTCTGTCTTGGAAATGCAGTTGTTCCCTTCCCTGCTTGGTATCAATATGCCTCCCTTTTAGCATTATTTCTGAACTCAGTACTTGCACAGTGTGTGAATCTCTTTATATCATCTGCGACTATCACCATTTTGGGGACATATATTATTTTTGCTTTCACAGAAGCAATTTACAATAAATGAATAGATGTCGACAGTTCTGAGCAGCCAGAGAAAAGTTGTATCACAACAGTCTTAGAATCAAAGAAATGTTGTCTTTACTGTCTCCTACCACATTTCCAAAACTATTGTGTTCGAGTTACCCGTGTTTCCTGTATTTTCTTGGCCAAAAGTAAACAGAAATCAAATAGAAAACTGTCAGGAGGTCATGCCTGAAGGCCATATTATTATTATTTTTTGTTTCTCTATTCATCAGGTTTCTTGTTAACATGTTGCTACAGATTTATATGTAGCTACAATAGCACCACTGGCATTGCTGTTGTATGAAATGGCTTGTCTGCCATCAAAAGTTATGAAGAGACAGCAGGCAGCAAGACAATAGATCAGCCAGAGTGTCTGCAGATGGTTTTAATCTGATCCTGTTATTTATACAGTGTCATAGGTATGCATGATGTTTTACAGATATTTAAACATGAGAGTTTCCTGTCCTGAGGGCTTACAACATCCAACATTGTAAATCCTGAAAGATTTCTGGTCATCCTGTTCGTGCCCAGTGTGTGTAGCTTACAATTGCAATCTGGAATATCCCCACTTCTCATTAGCTGCATGTGTAAGGGTGAGAAACACGTTTAAGTGATGCACAGTCAATAGAAAGTGAGACAACTCCAGTAATGGATCTTCAGGGCTTTCAGTAGAGAATTCCAATATATGAACAGAGTTGGGGTTTGGTTTTGTACATTTAGTTGCTGTGAAGGAGTTTAAAAACATACCTAGTTTTCCTGTTTCAACTGTGTATGTGTGTGTCTTCTTGTGGAGGCACTGCAGGGTGAATGTAAGAACTGTGGAGAAGAAGAGAGACAACTGAATAATTTCCTTACTAATGAAATGAGATGACCATTTTATAAGCCCTTTCGTAAGTCTGTTTTAAGGTCACAAAGTTCTAAACTCATGACATACTTTTGCTAGCAATTTTCAGCTACTGTTCGGGTAGAATTCATACCTTCAGAATATGTCTGATGGAGATGTGTGCACTTTGCACTGTAGTCTTCCTTCTTTATGCCATGAAATATTGACTGGAAAATTTGACTGTGAAATTTGTTCTTCTTTCAATATAAAGCAAGTTGTATGTTAGGAGTGCAATCTGAGAAGCAATTTTATGGCCTCTACTACTTTGTTTAGAAGTTTTTGACTCCTGACAGATAAGGATAATTCTTCTAGTCCTGAATTCTGAACCTAGGAATGGGAAGTATTGATCTCATTAGCTTGCTTCAGGCACAATTCCCATTTTTCCACACTACCTGTGAGTGATTTATGTTCTTCAGAGTATCTCCATATGATATAGACTTTGAATTTTTTTCAGTTATTTTTGATTTGTGGAGTCAGAAAAATAGTTGCTTGATATCTTTTGACTATATAAATATCTCTCCCTACCACCTTCAATTTTATTTTCCATCTCTCATGATATTCCTCATTTTTAAGATTTGAAAACAACTTTAGGACAGAGGGAAATAGGAATAAATCTGGAAGCTGAAAGCTCAGAAAAGAGTTAAGTGGGGTTTTTCTTTGCTATAAAAGTATTGGGCAGAAGCCAGGTGCATGAGAGCTAGAGAAAAGGAATTGCAGAAGTTGTTTCTCTGTGTGTTGTAGTCTGGGGGAGGAAAGACAAGTGGAACTAAAACAGGGGCGCAACTCCAGGGAGGGAGCCTGTTATGACAGCTTTCTGGGAGAGTGGAAACTAGGAGAAAAGATGGCCAGAAGAATGTGTGTGAAACATGTTTGTTTTACTTAGCTCAGACTGCTTCTTAAAAAATTTAAACTAGGTTAATTAGCACTTGCAAAATGCTGCTCTAATTTGCTGAATTGCTTCAAATCTTTGGGCTAGTTCATTTAGAATTAGCCAGTTCCAGGCTGAGATTGCCAAGTTTCTAGCCTTGACTGAGAAACTGAGTTAATGGGCTCATACCTATTTAAAACACCTCTGTGCCTCCCATCTGAAACTCAGCGCACTTCTGATGTTCACTTCCTCATTTCGCATTGCAAAAGGCACAGTGACAAGTGGCAGGGATACTCGGAGATGTGGAATGGCTTCCACACCAACCCTGGTTGGTTAACCTGGCCTTCTTAAGGCTGGGGAAAATGAGACTGTGAAGAGGACATGACAGAAGACTGTAAAATCCTGGCTGGAAAAGGAGCAAGTAACCACACTTTCTCATAACACAAGGATTGGAGGTGGCAGGGTAGAAATGTACAAGAAGGAATAGTAATTCTGGGGAACCTGTTGCCACGCAGTAGTTACGCTTGCATAGGCTTGGGCTCAGAAGTGATGAAACAAATGAAAGCTCATGAGGGCCTTTTGAAGGCGAAGATGTCCTCTATGGCTTAGAAAGTGCCTGAAAAACAGAGGACTATGCTGGTGTATCGCTTCATGCTTGCCCTGTTCTTGTGCTCTTTATCCAGATATCTGCCACTTGCTGTTGTCACGGAGAGCCTGGCTCAGTGTGGCCATTCCTATGGAACAGCAGGTCCTGTGCAGTAAATATAATATGAAATAATCACTTTGGAACAGTACAGATTTACTTTTGGATTCTATTAAAGTGTGTAAATACTTCAGATGCTATTTGAATTCAGTTGACTAGCTAAGTGGTTTTGCCTCTTTTTCTGAGAGCTTTCCTGCTTTTAAGCTGAAAGGAAGTAATTGCTAAAATCTAAGGCTATTCAGGCAAGATTTTATTGCTGAAAAGAAGGTTATGCATGCAAATCTGCATGGTACACATTTGATTTGATGTCTAAGTAAGTTTCAGATATGTATCTAAATGTTATGATGCTGGCAGAAATTCAAACAAGCCAATATCAAACTCCAGCTGTTGCTTCAAACACTAGATATGTATTTTGTCTAATTTGTGTTTAGTTCCAACAATGGCAAGCTGTGTTGCCCTAACTGTAGAGTAATTTCAGAAAAAGTTGTAGTCCTTTTTTTTTTTTTTTGGTTCTGATGTTTTGTTTTCCACAAAACAGCAAAGTCACTATGAAGCTTCTGGGCTCCTTGGAAATTTAACTTTCTTTTAAAAATCCTTTTCTTTGCCTTTACATCCGTAAGTTTTGAGCATAAAATACAGGCCATTGGATATGTTTTCACCTCTGGAACTAATTTTTTGTTGACATAGACAGTTTACTATATACTGAAGTACTTGACTGTGCCCATGTTCATATTCTGAGATAGGACTCAGAAAAAATTATTTCTGAAAATGTAAATCATGATGGTCACACCAGGTAACATTAGTCACTTAATTTCAGGAGTTACCTTTTACTTTAGGCTGGTGGAGAGAAAGATGCTTGTAGCACTTTGGGCTGTGAACCATTTTTGAGAGGAGATTAAAGTAGGACTGTACTTTAAGAAGTGTCTCATCTTATTATCTGTGTATAAGCACTTCTGCAGGAGTATCACAAAACTGCTCTTTCCTTTTAGAAATAGAAGTCAAAATCCCAACGAGTAGGAAACTAGATGATAATTGGCTGTTTTTAATGAAAATCTTACTACCGTTGTCGCAGGTTTGAAAAGAGATGTTGGAATTTTTTCCCTAAGGTCCCGTTCCTCCCCCTCCCATCCGCCCGCTTCTTTCTTCCGGGATGGGGGCAGTCGGGAGGAGGGGGAGCTGAGAAAAGCAGTACGCGCCTGCTTTTCTTTTCCTGAGAGGAAGTTTTTTCTCCCACGAGACACCTCATGGAGGACGACTGAGAGAGAGAGAGACCGACCCATCTCAGAGCGAGGTATTCTGCTTTCGCAACTACCTGTGGAAAAGGACTCTTTCATTGCTGGCTGCGAAGCTATCGGAGGCTGCGAGCAACACGTGGCTGCCAGCAGCTGTTAAGATGCCGGGACACTTTGCCTTCGGTTTCCGTCCCGTTCCCCCGCCCCGGGTTGCCGTGGGTTTCTCCCCCCCCACCTGGGGAATTGGGACTTTGTTTTGTTTCTTCTGAAATTTTCTGATTGCACCATTTTTTGTTTATTCAGATTTTGTTAATAAAAAGCTGTTCTTTTCCACACTTTCACCTGAAGTTTCTTGATTTCTAAGTTGCAATTTTGTTAAACTAAGACAATTGTATAACTGAATTGTACACCATTGTAACAGATTGTAATTCTGCACCATAATTCAGCTCACATTAGCATGTAGGGCACAGAATTGAAAATGCGTGTAAGATAAGAGTTTCTTGGTTTTCTTATTGGGAGAAGAGGAGGAAAACATCCCAAATAATTTCTTCCCAGGTGCAGTAATCTCAAATCATCTGAATCCAAAATTAAAATCTCTCCTGGTTCTGGCCAGGCGTTCCATATAAACAGTTTCTTTGTCTTATACCTTTTGTTATTAATGTTGTTGCTGTTACTATTGGTTTTCTTATCTCATTGATGTTTCTGGTAAATTCCTCTTATCTCAACCAGTGATCTTTGCCTAGTGTGCCTTAAGTTGGAGGGGAAGGGGGAGCGAGCAGCGGCATGGTTTTAGCGGGACTGCTAAACTGGAGAATACCAATTCTCAACCATGGCAAAATCCTACAAGCCAATGGGAAGGGAGAGAAATTATGAAAGACACAGAACAAAATCTGAAGCACTAGGCAATCAAAATGGTGAAAATTGGATGTGTCCATGTTGTATAAATCTTTGCAGATTTGTTTCCACTTCTAGAACTACAGAGAATGCCTTGACATCAGTAAGGAGAAATGTAGCTTCAGACGGCATGTAGTTCACTACCTACCATGGCAAAGCTTGGTAGAATAAAAAAAAAGTACAGAAAAAAGATATTTCAATTGTATTTTGGAATAGGATGTTAGGGTTTTGTGATGCAGTGCTGTGAAATCATGATATCGATATATACCGGGCTGGTGTTTTGTCACTGCAGGCTCCTTTCTATGTGAGATAGAATTCAGAACAGTAGCTCCTGTAACACTTGCATTGTGGTTCATTGCTATAAAGTAAGGAAAAAGAGGGGTTTTTTTGTGGGTGGAATGGGACAAAAGTGAAGGAGCAATGAGAGAGATCCTCTGTGAAATGTGTGTTATTATATATATGTATCACAGGATCAAGATGTAACCTGCTGTGGGTACATCTTCATTTTAATAGCATTTGAGGCAGGAATGGCATCAGGGCTTGTGGCAGGTGCACTTACACTTCTTCCTTCTGTATGTTTTCCAAGCACTTTTTAGAGACAGTAGAGATAACGTTTCCTACAATTCAGTTAATGGTTATTATATTTTCCTCCTCATTACGTACAGTCAGGTTAATTCTGAGGTGATTGCTAACTGCAGTCGCTTAGCCTGACACAAAGGAAATGCAGTAGTAGCAAGCAGAAGAAGAGAAGAAAAAAATTAATCAATTTACAGGGTAAATGCTGTCTTCCATTAATTGAAACTATGAGAGAAATTAAGTGCCCACATGTTTGTGGCCAGTGTAGAGTATTGTCTCTTCAATTCTTCCCTTTAGAAATACCAAAATTTGTGCTGAACTTTTTGTGAGCATGACAATCGTTATTTCAAGAGAGAATGTCTCATAGCTATACATTGTTAATTCTCCTGCCCCAAATGCTTTCCCAAAGGGAACATGAAGTTGCAGGTGCAATTCCGTGATTGGAGGAGAAACACTTTTAAGCATGTTATTTAAAAAAAAAGTCATGAGAAAACATGAGAAATTCATAAGACATGGCATTCACGTTGCTTATTGAGGCAACTTTGTTTTCCAAAGTCTTCACAAAACCTTTGATATTATTTAGTATGTCTGCTAGCACAGAGAAGGTTGCAAAATTAAGTTCTTGAAAGTTAAAAAGTGACCAGCTGACCTTAAACTGTCATCAGTGTTCGTGTTCTTTTCACAGATTTTGATAAATTGTACTTCTGAACTTTGCCTACAAGTATTCTATGTTTCAAGTATACCATAGAGGAACACTTCCTCCTTGTCAAATCTGGTAGAACAGCTTTAATCCATGCCCTAATTTTAGGCTACACTCGCTCGAAATTGCACATAAATAAATCTAAGGAAAATCCACTAAGAGTGGGCTTCTTATGCACCATGGTTGTAGCTGTATTTAAGTAGTAAATCATAGGAAAACCTTTCTGATATTTGATACAAGAAATGACACTTAGCAGATTCACTATTTTCACGTATTGCTGTTTGCTAATAATACTAAGTTCAATTTTAGCTCAAAAAAGCTAGATAAGAGACTGTGGTGCTAATTTGAGTTGAGTATTACTTGAATCATCAAAGCTAAAACTGAACCAAGCTCCCCAAATGGCTTAGCCTTGCTTGTATATGGAGCAGAGAGAGGTAAGAGAAAACCTATTCACCTAATTATGAAGTCATTATTATTCTCCTGCACAACTGCACATCATTGCTAAACTGTTCTTTTAGTTATGGGGGGAAATGGGCAGCATGCAATTCCCTTAGAGCAGGATGTGGCATGAATCATTTACCCAAAGAGTTATTCTGGTTCTACATACTGACAAAACTCAAAGTGCTGGGTATGGCTGCATAGAGTCCTGGTCACACCCCGCTTGGCTACTGGAAAAATTAACCCTGTCCAGGACACTTGGACAACTTCTCTGGTTGCCAAAAGTAGTACAGTTTGGTTGAAAAGCAGATACTTTGACTATTGTAGATTTTTATTTCCATTCTAAAAACGTTTCACATTTTTATAGTTTTACCAACATTAGTAATGAAATAATGACTGACGACTGAAAGTTCTTATAAGAGTTTTGCATACGTTTTGCCACTCAGCTGAGTGGCACTCATTTTGCCACTTTACTACCTGCGACACATGGCAGAAGATAGTATGAAGAGAAGCATCCATGTAATCTTGTGCACTCTATCATAATTGTCACGTGGTCAAATTACACGGTAGGTTTTTTTAATAAACTTTTATGTTATGATGCATGGATGGTTTTGAGAATGTTTTCCGTAGGAGGAATTGTTCATATCCAGTTGTCTTGCAGATGTGATGAATGCTGCTTGTATCTTCAAAGCAAAGATAGAGGCTGCAGTAGAGAAAGATGAGGAATAAAAGGAATTTAGATTAACTAAATCAGATGATTAGACCAGCTGCTCAGCTACGTGAGCTAATTGAACTGCCTTTATAAAAAGTGTGAAAGCAGTGCCTCCTCCAGCAGCAGAACAAACAGACCCTGGTTTCTTACAGATTTGCCTGAGTAGCTGAGTGTTTGGGAAGATGTGAGATCCAGCTGATCCTTTTTTGCAGACAGGATGATTTCAACACCTCTGCTATGCAGGCATATTCAGGTGTCTAGTAAGCCTGGAACAAAAGCTACAGCCTTTCTTTCAGTTGAGGTGTTGAGACTCTCTCTCCTCAGCTTAACTACCTAATATCATGCTTGATGAAAATCATTGTCTTTGAGGAAATTAGCCTATTGATTCAGAAATTCTTTGGAAAGCCTTGGTATAAAAAGTTATAGGGTAGTGAAGATAAGCATTGGAATAATTATTTTTAGTGTACAAGAATTCTGTTTTTCTTCATTCCTTTATAATGTAGGGAAGTTCAAAATTATTAAGTCTAGTTTGGGCTTGTTTGGGGTTATTTTTGTTGGGGTCTGGTTTTTTTTTGTAAATCACCTTTAAAATACACTGCTTTGCATACACTGGAAGCTATAACATGCATCGGGATATGCTTGTAGTGTGAAAATTGTGTGCTTCCATTCTTTTCATAAGGTTCAGCTGTATAGGCAAGGCCTCAGTGCAGCTGCTGCTAGATGTTTCGATCAGCACATATTCTTCTGAGAGAGAGAATACAGGATGGAGACATATATCTCTATATTTACAAAGGTAGAAAATGAAGCACATAGAAGAGGAAGGAAGAAAACTACAGGAGAAAACAAGATCCTAAGGTGAAGGAAAATGGATTTTTCTAAGTGTGACATAGGCATTTCTCATTGCCTGTTGCTTTGGAAAGTTTCTTCCTTATCATTCTTGAGCATTTTCCACTTTTTTAGTAAATACTCAAAGAACTGTAACTGAAGTATGCTACTAAATCAGTCCCAAATCACAAAAAAACCTCTCTAAATCTAAGCCAAATCACACCTTCCCTTCCAAATGTTTCCCAAAGCATGTAGCTCTGAATTAAAACTTGTTCAAGGAAACATACAATAGGGAAAGGGAAATCCAGGGAAATAACACCTCTTGATTTGTATAGAGTAAATTAATTATCGTAATATGTAAGATGAGAAGGAAAGCCAAGTTCTTCCCTTTGACACTGGAATATCAGGATAGAAACCTCCTAAGGAAGAACTTTGTTTCAATTCATGCTGATAATTAACACTCAAATTTTCCTGTTTGTTAGAAACTTATCTCCTCCGGACTTGCATTAATCTTTCACTGAAATTTTGCTTCAATGTGATTTTTACGAAGGAGAAAAAAATAGAAAACCCCTTTTTTTTTTTTTTTTTTTTTTAATAACGTATCTGGAATGGCAACAATTATGCCACAGAAAACCCAGTATCAATAATATGAATAACTCGATGAAGGCATTCTTTAAAATGCTGATGTTAATTGTCATGTAAGAGTCTAATGTTAGCCAGTTCCAATTTCTCCATCACGCAAAAAGGAAATATGCATCTTTGTGTGGAAAGAGTATATAGAAATAACCTCATTTGTCTTGCAGTAGGAAAAGCTGACTAGATGTTGATTATGTCAGTCAATGCTAAAGTTTCCACTTTTGAAGACTAACTGCAAGCAAAAAATGATAATGCAGAACCTTATTTGAAATCCAGTTTCCCTTTGTTCCGCCTTGATTTGTAGGAATGGATGCTGTTCTGTGGGTGCATACTAAATTTACTTCAACAGTTAGATGCAGTGATTCACTTTAGCTGAACAGGTAGCAAGCCCTAGCATATTTCATCCATACGTGATTCATAGGATTATTTTAATTCTGGCTTTTTGATAACATGTGACACATAGGGAGCAGTCCTGTGAAATCCTCTTTACAATTGCTGAAGAGTAGCATGTGCTGCTGCTTCCAGCCAGTCCCATGTACTGGCTGTCAGCTCTTCATTCCTTTTATCTCTAAACCCAAATTTTTCCAGCTTCTGTTAAGTGGTGAGTGCCTCCAAGAAACAATTTTTCTCGGTGAAAATTCTAGTGATAATTTGTAGTGACTTGTCTTGACTGAAAGGAGTTGAGGGAAATAATAGTCTTACCATTTTCCTCACATCATTTTCAAATCTTAGCAAGGGAATTTTAAAGATGTCGTACACTGGATCAGTACTTTATGTAGACCTAAACCATGTGCTTTTTGGTTGACATTAATATAATTTTATAAGATATAATATGTTTCCACCACATATAAATAGATAACTGGGCAGTTTTGCTCCATTTCCTGACAGGACAAAAATTCAATAAAGGTGTATGAGAATCAAAACATTATGTATATGAGGGCTTTCTTCAGGCCCAGTCAAGTACATGAGAGCCTGTACTAATTCTGTTCCTGCTATATGTCTATTCTGTGTCTATATGCTGTCTATTCCTTGTCCCCTGGATCTATCAGTTTGGGATTTTTCATAAAACTGATTCTGAATTCCTTGATGGACACCTATATGCGAGCCTCTGGAATTGCGCATTATGGATGAGTGAAGATGGCTTTTTAGGTTTCTTTTTATCCAATATTTACATTTTGAAACAAAGTTGATGTCTCTGTCATTACTTATCATCATGAACAGTCCATAAATGATACTGTAAAATACTTTTACATCACAAAACCTAATGTCAGGTTTCATATTTCTTGCTTGGTAACAGAAAGTGTTTCTTTTGTTGCCATGTTTTCTACATATTCTGCATGTTGGCATAATCCTATTAATCTCATGTTTCAGATGTGAGTATCCTAGATCAATATAAACTGTTTGTTTGTTTTTTTTTAAACAAATCAAGCTATCTATGTGAAATGAAAATCAGGAGACTGAAAATAAAAGGACTGGGGAGTTGCTGACAGATAAATAAAAGAAGGCATTTGTAGCTGATCCAGGTTGTACCAAAAGAGGCCAAAACTTGGTGTGCAATGACAAGCAATTATCTGATTTTTTTCCCCACCAAGGAAATAGCCTGCTCTCACAATTAAAAGAAAATAATCTACTTTCATCTTCATGTAATTTTGTCTTGATTGCTAGTCATGTTTCTAATGTAGAATCCTCAGTCTTGTCAACTTTCAAAACCTTTTAGTATAGTATAAAAGCAGCTGTTTCTGGCAGTAAGTAACTGAGCATTTGACCTATAGTATCTTTACTATACTCTTTGCATTAAAAAGCTGATTTTCATTTAGTATTAAGGAATTCCAGATGCAGAGCTTTGACTGATTAATGTCTTTAAAGGAAGAATTTCTGTAAATTCAGGGTTTGGTTCTTTACTTCCATGTAACAAAGTGGGCAAGACTTTCTTGCAGGTCCTCATATAATTGTTTTTCAGACATGCATGAACTACTTTCCATGAGTAAGAAGAGCTGATTAAACTCTTCATTGGAATTACTTTTTTTTAATGGGATGAAAAATGGAGAATTTCTCCACAGGGGATTCAAAATAGAGGTTTTCATTTAAACAAAACTCTTTGTTTATAGTATAATTATGGGAAGAGGCAAGGAAACCTGGCAAACTCACTAATCTGAAGCTGCCCATTTGTGGGGATTATGCAGGCTGAAGGCCTGGAAAGAACCAGACCTTAGCAGCAGGTTTCGGGCCAAGCAGAGCACAGAGAAACTCATTATGAATTGAATGAGTTGCAACCCTGAAAGCCTGCCATGTCGCCATGTGACAGCTAGCAGCCAATCAGATGTTGTGGTTACAGTTTTTACCTTAATAAGGAATACTTCCATGTTTGTGTAGGTTATAAAAGGCTGTGTCCTTTGAATAAAGTTATCTCAGTTCTTTTCCCCAGTGAGTCCGTGACCTTCAATACGCCCACACCCATTCTGACAGCTGTTTATTCTCAGTCTTGGAATATGTGTAAAGCAAACAAGTTACATGGAATATTGTTCAGTTTGCAGAGATTGAAGCTGTCACAGGTGTATGCTCGAGTGAGACCTTAAGAATACAAAGGACAGCAGGGGATCTCCTATAGACTTTTTATTTCTCCCACAACACCTCCTGTTAACGCTATCAAGTACATTTCTGCGTAAATTGTTGTAGATAAGGCAGTCTTTTTTGCAAGCATGTTTTTAGCAGGATTCTAAAAGCTCAGGCTGTTTTCGCAAAAAGTTAGTCCAGATACAGGTGAGATGGCTCAAGAATAAGGTTGTTAGATGTCTAGGCACTATGCAGTGAGTTTGGAGGAGTTTGCAATACAAAATAGGAAGAAGAAGAAGAAAATGAGAGTTGAAATCCTTGTTTAAAAATTATGTGTGATTTTTAAACTAACTTTCAAATGTGTTTCAGTTGAATCTCATATTTCCCAACAGATGCTGAAATCTTATGGTATATATATAGACTTGCAGCTCTGGGTTTGTGTTACCACCAGAGAGAAGGTTGCTGCAAACAGTGTTGGCAGACAACAGGGATGTAAAATGGAGAAGGTTCCTTTCCAGCCATTTAATCAAAATGAAGTAAAGCTGGGCAAATCTAATCAAGAAAATTTCTCAGAAGACTTGTAGAATTTTTGTATGATTTCTTGGGATGATATTATCAGGAAAGCTCTCTTAGATCATTCTAAGAGGTTTACGTGGTTTTCTCTGTCTTCTGTGCAACTCAGCACTACTAAAGCTTTGCTAAAGAAATTAGTTAAAAATTACTCCATAATTCAGAATGAGAGTACCTACATAAGGATTTAGTGGTTTAATTATTTTATTAGATTAATTTGGCTCTCTGAGTGTACTTAGGTAATCAAGCTTTCCAATATATGCTATGAAATTATTTCCTTCAATACTGTGGAGATTTGTAACTTTAATATGTTTATACTTTTTGTTTCTTCTGCCTCTTAACAGCACTACCAAGTACATTCTGATACTATTGTTACTTCTCTACTCCCATGTGATATCTCTAGCTAGATGTGTTGTAGATGGCCTCAAAATTTGTCTTAATGCTTCAAGTTTCTCTGAATTTACATTACTTTATCAAAATGCCATAAGTTTGTCACTTCAACAACTCAGTTGTAGTATAAGTGCTTTGGCTGTAATGAAAAGTTAGTTTTATAAAATCTGTCTCTCTTCAGATGCTGTTAGATAATGGATAGCACCTTGGACTGTTGTTGAACAGATATGCTCCCCAATTTGTGGTGGTTGTTTTCAATAGATGTTGACATGGCACAGAGGCTGATGAGACATGAAGAACAAGATCTTTTTTTGTGCTTCTCAATGCCAGTGCCTAAGGTAATAATCAGTAGGTTTCTAGGGGTTTAGCCAATTGTTTGGCTGTGATTCAAGGACTTCAACAATGTGTTTTGGAAACACAGTTCTGTGGCACGCACGTGCTAAAAACAATCTGTTTCCCAGTGTTGGTGCAAGGAAAGGAAAAGAGTGACAGCGGCTTATTCTACAGGATATATTTACATGTGAATTCTACCATGCTGGTTCATATATAGGACTGTTTACAAAAGTATCTTTTGGCTTCTTTTTAAAAGTCAACATGGTTTCCCAGAGAATAGGACTGTTTTGTTTATTGGTGCTCCAGACTGCTTGTTTATGCTTATGAAGGACCAATGTACACATTATATTTCCTGACAGCCAAGGCAAGTTCTCTCCAAAGAGACAAATATCTGAGCTAAAGACTGATACAGGAGAGTCGCTGATGTGACAGTACTGTAGCTGTTAATGACAGGTTTACTGCTGTTCTTGCTGCCCTAAGGGATTTTTTGCTGAAGGTAGGAATATAGTGCAGGCAGTGAGAATTAGAGGACTGCTGGTTCAGACTGCTGGCTTTGTTTGTAATATTGCTTGGCATAGCTTGTAAGGACATCTTTTGTACAGCTTGAAGTTTGTCTCACTGTCAGCTCAGCTGCAGGCAATTCCCTTGTCTCTGATTGCAGATCTTTATTTGGTATATGAATATTATGACCTACTCTAGAAGGGGAAGGTAACCCAGGTTCTTGATAATAAATCCCTTGGGGTGGATCAGAGTGAAACGACATTGAATAATTGGTATTTGTAAATATATATGTAGGGTTTATTTTAGAACAGTTTTGTTTCAAAGGTAAGCAGGTATGTTGCTGTTTTGGGTGTTATCATCCACAGTAATACAGCAATATTAAAGAAATGTATAAGGAAAGGAACAAAAAGAAAGGATAAAAGTGGAAAGATATATATAGTCACCATCCGCTAGATCCAGCAATGAAACTTGGTGGTTGCAGCTTTCATGTGTGTTGATTGAAGTGATGGTCATGATCCACTGGGGCTGGGGGAAGCCCCCCCCCCAAAACTCAAAGATTTCATGAGTTATTATGCACTTCAAGCTCAGGTGGGAACCTACTTCCTCTGGGGCGGGGAGTTTTACAATGGATGATGTCACGGGACATGTTACCAGTCTTCGATGCTCTCCAGAAGGGTCTTCACAGCAGAGCCATCATGTAAGGGAGAGCACTGGCATGATAAGAAGGATCATCCCACTTATCTAGTTTGTAGCTTCAGGTATGCATGTCGTTCAGCACCTGGGATAGTTGGACAATGGCACCCACTTATCTGAAGGTCCTTTCATAGTAGGCATATTCAGGGTGGGTAGGGTTGTGCAGCTGCTTCTTTGCAGTTTGACAAAAGTTTTCTTTATGATCATAGCAGTGTTTAAGCCACTAACTACTTCAGTCTCTGACAATGAAGAGCAGAGAGAGATTTGGAGGTGAGGGAGGGATGTAAGGCCTGAGGTAGGTGGAGAGAACTTCACTGTGCCAGCAACAAGGAATTATTACCCATCCTTAATAATCTGAAACATCAGACAAATGATCACTGCATCATGTTGTTCTCTAGAAAGAAAAAAAGGGTTGACTAAGACATTTTTGAGTCACCAGAGGTGTACTTGAAGTGCCTTTAAGATGTTGACTCCAATGTTCATCTTCTCCAGACTCTGAAATGTGAGGGGTATGGGGTGTGTGGGGGTGCTGCTTTGACTCAGAGAAGTAAATGTTTATCTGTAAGCAGGGCTTTTTTGGTGAGCTATTATTTTCCAAAATTATTCCTTGAGGGTCTACCAGCTGTGGATTTGTTCAAAAACATGGAGCAAGAGCTTAAATGAATTGCAAAAAGAAGGAAGCCTTGTGATGCTGAAAGAAGTTCATCAACTGCTCTCAGTGCGTCAGGATGTCTCTTCCCCTCACCCTGCCTGCTGTTGAATGTCCTGTTGCTTGATCTTGTAAAATAAACCTTGGCTGTGCCTAGGACTGGGAATAAACTTGGTTCTTCCTCAACCTTCCCTTTACATCTTGGGAAAAAAAGACATTTGTTTTTGTAAAAAGGTATATTCACATAAGAACAAAGAGGAAAACCTAAACAAAATCCTACAATAGCAGTTTTTTTGTGAAAGAAAAGTGATTACAGGAATAACCAAGAATAAACTCATTTTGTTGAACCTGGTGAGGGGAGCCAAAAGGAAGCTGGAAGTGAGAGATGCTTAGTGTTGAGCAGGTGAAGGGAGGAATGTGAATAAAACTTATGTTATATTTCTGTCAAGTTAAACCACTTACAACACTGAATGCAACTCATCAATTTGAGTGTTGTAACAGACCAAAGAGCAAAGCTACACTTGGGAAAAACAGTATTCCAAATGGGCTTTGCAAATACAGCCACTTAAGCTCACAAGTTTTATACACAGTTATTCAAGTGTGTCACTATGGGCTGTATGTTCATAAGGAAGCAGTAAGTCCTTTTTCATGTTCTTTTTTAACCTGCTCTTCTGGTTGTGTCACCTGATAAAGCCTCTAGTCCTGCAGTGGCCTCCTTTTCTGACAGGCTTTGCCCATGGCATGGTACCAATGCTTCCTTTAAACTCAGCCAGACCCCTTGATCTCATGGACGGGAACCAGGTCTTGCTGCTTTTAGTGGAGACAGCCCTTGCTCATATTAGTCTTTGGGCTTCTCTAAACTCTAGCAACTAGGTAGGTTTGTCACATACTAGTGTTTACTCCCTAGTTCTTTTTCCCTGTACCACTGCAGGTTACTTTTGTGTTGAAGGAGCATGCATAGACACACATGCACATGTTCTGCTATGCACATAAGTACTATTTTGTTGGTATAGATCACTCCCTTAGCCCTATTTCTCATTGCCTGCAGGCTCTCAAAATGGCCAGGAGCCACACATTCAGGGACTGAAAAACCATTGTTACCAGAATATGAATATCTATTTATAAAAGAATTAAAGGGAGTCAGATGCCCAAAACATTTGAATTTCAATTGGAAATATTCAGTTTTGTTAATTGAATGCATTATTTTGCCAGCTTTCTTTTAAATGACATAATAATAAAAGAACCTGTTTTCAAATGGCTGCATGTTAATAGCTTTGAGCAGGTGTTGTGGAAATCAAGGGAATCTATGAAATTTCAGAATGCCCCCTCCCCCTAGAGAAAGCTTATTTCTAAAAAGTGCACGTGTTTTCAGTCTGGTGTAGCAAATGTGTGAGACTATGATCTGTTTGTACTTCTGCTGTTTTGAAATTGGTATTTTTGTAAGGATTCAACTTGCATCTGTCTCTAGTGGAAATTCTACACAAGCTTAGTAAAAGCATCTCTAAAACATATCATTTTAGGGTCCCAAAAGTGCAAAACCAGTTAGCATAAAGCTTCCGGGAAAAGAAACCCACCAAACAATGGGGAAAAAAAAGCCCTAAACTCTCCGAAATGTCTTTTGTCACCTGACCTTCAATTGCTCCAAAAAGCTGGCACAGAAAACTACAAAACTGCAGTTCATCTGCAGTTACAGACTGATAAATAATCTTCATAGTTGACAGTAAGCACTGAGGCATAATCTTTTTGTTCCTTTGGCTGTTTAGCACAGTAAGTAAATTTAGGTCAAACTCTCAATCATTTGATCACATGCCTGGAGATGTAATACATTGTGTCTAACAGCCAGGGGAAACAATCATTTAACCAAGTAACTGTTTCACTTCTTTAAGTGACTAATTTGATAGACAAGACACAGTTCATAGGAAAACAATGGATCCTACAAGGGGATGTTCTTAGTCTGACCTTTCTGCCCAGCTGGATACCAGTGGGGCCTGTTAACATGGAGATGTTTGCCAGCTTGAGGGGAGTGTAGCAACACCATACATATAATACAGTCCAAGTTATATTATGCAGCATGTTGCATCATGTGTCTACTATAAATAATTTGCCTGTCTCTTTTCCTGCTACAAGGTTTGTGAAGTGGGGTACGAAGGAAGTGCATTTTGCATTTTTAGTTTCAGAATAGCAGGGGCTTGTGTATTTTTCACCCTTGATTCTGAAGACTCAATTCAGTACTTCATTGCACAGCTAAAACAGCAGGTGGATTTAGAATGAAGGGACAGCTGTATGGATGAGCTGATGTATAAGCAGATTATAAAATGTGCAGTTTGTAGAGGTGGAACTTATCTACCCTCAGTAAGTTGTTATTTGGTAAGTTCAGCCATCATCTCTTGAAGATAAATGATTGTAGCTCTGACTAATTCCACATTGGCCTCTTATCATGATTTTGACTCTTTGGAAAGGTTTAGTTTTTAATGGAAATATATTTTGCTGGTCTACTTTAATTATTATAAACCCCCTATACTTGCAGTTTAGCGCTGTCAACTGAGCATTTGTAATTATTCAGTACATCATGTTCCTCTCCAATGATATGATTCCTTTCTGTTTGGTGATGACCCAGGAGAGAAAACCTGCATTTATATCTAAGCAGAAAACCACTAGAGAAACTGTATTGTTAAATTGGATAGTTTTAATGTCAGATTTAACTGAAAAATGAATTTCTACTGCAATTTTTAATTTAAATGTGGAAAATAAGGCTGTATAGCTCACTTTGCGAACTGTTGTAGCCATTTGTTCAGGCAGAACAAGTGTCTGTCTTTGCTGTTGTACTACCACATCTTTTCTCCCAGGCTCTCATTGATGTATCTCCTCGAGGGAAGGTCTTTATTGTACCTTCATTTGGGATGAAAGTTTGTGGCAATTACCTCTCATTCTCTTCTTTCTCTAGGGCATAATAGGTGCAGGATTTTGTCAACTACATACCAACTAATAAATATATTTAAAAGAATGACTCCCAAGGACTGTGGGAAAAAAAATTAATGTATACAATTTAGCTTCTGAAGATCTTTGTTTTCAAATTCAAAATTTATTTCACTGTTCATCATATTACTTTCCTTCATTGCACTTTCACTTCACACAGGTTCTTAATGCTGTTGCTTTTAAAATCTTATTTTATGCTTCTTTTTTTAGTTCATGAAGGTGTCATGATTTTATGTGTTAATTTGCCAGTGGTTCCTAGTTGTGCATTAGACTGCCTGCCACAATGTCTCTGGTAGCTCCTCCCTTCCAGTGACAACTGCTGAAGTCCCTCTGCTCCGTTCGTCCCTACCTGGTTTTCATGTGCTCCTTCAGCAATGTTACTAATTCTTTCCATTCCACTTCTGTTTCTCACCAAAAATGACTGGGGTCCTGCCCACTTACATCTAGAATGTTAGAAAGAATTTTCACTGATTGGATGCATCAATTCTCACATTCAGGTAAAGAAATGCTTTTAAGTAGAACATCTTCCTTCATCTTCCTCCCTCCTCCACTTGCAGTTACTTTCATCCATGTTCAGTTCACAGTGGAGAAAAGATCTCTAACTCAACTGAAATAATGAAACCAAGTGGTGTTGCCGCATTAAAACCTCATGTGGCTGAAGGAGCGTACTAGTTGTGAGAGACTGGACCACTGGAAAATGTTGTGTAGCCAAATGCAGACCTATGGTTCTCTTAAATTTTGCACATGTACTAAATTAGTGTAGTGGTTGGTATAGTCTTATCTTCCTGCCTGGTCAAATCCAAAAATCTGAGCAAATGTGATGTTCTGTACAAGTGACTTCTGGGAAAGTGTGATTTCTGCATCTCTGAAAATAAGGGAACTTATTTATTTAGGCACCAGCATGTATTTCTTTCTTTCTAACTGTAACGGTTTGGATCGACTTTTCTGCCGAATGCTCAAACCTT
>VZRE01007542.1:0-27262 GCA_013396775.1 Cephalopterus ornatus | reverse complement strand
TCTGAAGTTCAACAAAGGCAAATGCAGGGAATGCACCAATACGGGTTGAGTGCTAACCTGCAAAGTAGCTCTGCAGAAGAGGACCTGGGGGCCCTGGTGCACAACAAGCTGTCCATCAGCCACCAGTATGCCCCTGTGGCTAAGAAGGACAATGGAATCCTGGGAAGCATTAGGAAGAGCATTGCCAGCAGGTCAAGGAAGGTGATACTGACCTACTCAGCAATAGTGAAGCCACACCTGGTGTGCTGTGTCCAGTTCTGGACTCCTCAGTACAACAGAGACATGGAGCTCCTGGAGTGAGTCCAGCAAAGGGCAGTAAAGATGATTAAGGGACTGGAGTGTCTCTCTTACAAGGAAAGGCTGAGAGAATTGGGCCTCTTTAGCCTTGAGAAGAGATGACTGAGAGAGGACCTCATCAATGTCTATAAATACCCAAAGTGAGGGTGTAAAGAGAATGGATCCAAGCTCTTTTCTGTAGTGCAAGGCAATAGGACAAGAGGCAACAGGCAGAAAATGACGCACAGAAAGTTCCACCTGAACATGAGGAGGAACTTCTTTACTGTGTGACCGTGTATTGGAGCAGATTGCCCAAAGAGGTTGTGGAGTTTCTCCCACTGGAGATATTCAAGAACCATCTGGACACAATCCGGTGCAATGTGCTCAAGGATGACCCTGCTTGAGCAGGGAGTTTGGACCAGATGATCCACTGTGGTTCCTTACCCATTCTGTGATTCTGTGAAATCAATCTGGGGACAGGCATTAAAAGCACTTTTCTAGTTGGAGACCAAGACTGTAGAACAGTCTTCCAGGTAATATCACTTACACAGACACATGGGTCATTCAGTAGACAGTTAGGTATTGCTCAGAAAATAGGGTATTAAGACGAGATGGAAGTTCAGTGAACGTTAGTAGCCCCATTCTCAGACATGCCTTTGATGTACTGTATCCTAGTTGGTCATTTGTCATTTGATGCCAGTGTTATTGCTTACAGGAAAAATACTATCAATTCCTTAGTTTGTCAGCATTTTAGCAGTATGAGAGAACAAATCCATCTTTAAGAGCCCTGTGAATGGGAAGAGGCTGCGTGTATGGGAGTTACCTCAATGAACCATATTTTGCCCTTCTAATTTTAGCCTGAATACTAACTAGACAGCTCAGAAACTCTTGAGGGAAGGGGAGATTAATGACCCAAGAGATTCCGTATTTTGTAATATTTTTGGAGGGTGTAATTTTTATTTCCACCTAACTTTTGCCATTGATTACAATAGCAACTGGTTACAGCAATACAGATTTTATATCCTTAATCCATGTGCTGTTTAAAGTGGCACTGAATTCATGCTCTGAGGTTTGCATTCTTGCAGTTGTTGGCATTCTCAAAGTAACATTCGTGGTACTTCTAGAAAATGGTTGTGAAACATCTGTTAAAAGTTGTGAAGAAAAAAGTAAAAAATTAAATGAAAATTTTCAGGCTTTTAACTGGAACATTTTGTTGGTGCTGAAAATCTTATAGAGGGGCAATGCACATTATGATGTATTTGGAAAACAGTATAATCATTAAGGTTGTTCTGGCTGTAGGTGTGTTTCACAAAAAAACAGGGTGGGTTGATGCACATCATGTCAGAATGGTTTCTGTAGTACTTAATGGAACATCACATTTAGATGAAAGGAATGAGATGAAATAGAACCTTGGGTTTGTTGTACAGATTATCAACATGGAAAAACCATGACCAAAAATGTCCTACCTGGTAAGAAATTTTGTGTGCGTTTGTGTTCTTCTACATATGGGACCCAAGTGCTCTAATGAGTAATGCCGTAGGTCTTTCAATACATCAGAATACATCAAAAGCCCCATTGGGGCTGGCATTAAGTTAATACTTCATCTATTCTGTTACAATCTTGTTTTACTTGTCATGGAAGTATCTCCATTTTCTCTTTCTACATAAAATAAATAGAAAGAATGATAATAAAAGTGTCAGTTGCAGTGAACTCGATTCTTCTAATTCGAGCAAAGAGAGGGCAAATTAGGGAATCCTGTAAGTTTGTTTCTGAGTTAAAGGAAAAAGTTCTTAGAGCATAAAAAATACTAATTATTCATTTTTTTTCTGATTACCAAAATCTTAGACATTTTGAAAAGATGGCCAACACTAATGCAACGTTGAACTGGAAATCTGTCAAAATAATGCAAGCGGGAATTACATGATTTTTTTCCTGTATTTTTTTTTTCACATTCAATGCTTTTGCTATTTTCAATTTGACTTTTGCCTGTGTACAGAAAAATGGAGAAACAGGTAATGTGTTTGAGACTCAAATCTTTCTGACTCCACCTTCTCCTGGCAGTCAGATAATTGAAACTAAAATTGCAAGACTTATGAGAAAAACTGTGGAGGATGCTTTAAAGTATGTTTAAAAGGCTTATTTCTTCCAGATTTACCTGAATGAAGGCACTGCATTTGCAATGAATTCCCATAAGTGTTTGTATTAATGCTACTGTGTTTGAGATCTGATGTAGCTGAAAGAAATGCTTCCTTTTAAATTTTTTTTATTGGAAGTGTCATACAAGATCAGAGGAGCTGTGATTGCTAGAGGTAACTGACTACTTTTGTAATGGAAGAAGCTACTGTCTCTCCAAAGTATAATGCAAAGTACTATTATTTGTATATAATACAAAATGTTTCCAAGTGTTTTGTGGTATAAAACACCACACAGGATTTTACTGAAGTCCTTAAGACCTGCACTAAGTACTTGGTAGACAGTCTGTACCATGCAGATATGTGGGTTATCTCTCATTCTTCCTAGTCCTGTGAGAATGCATCCAAGGGATAAAGCCTCAGGTAATACAATTGTCCCTTTAAGTTTAAAGGGTAACTGGATGATCTCGATATTAAAGTGTAGTATTTGGAGCTGCAGACATCGTCTGTGATTTTGCCAAAATGCAGTGCAGCCAACATTTGTGTTTCCAGGGTAATCAAGAGATTGGTCATGAATATAAAGGCAGGGTTATAGGTCATACATAAATGAGGCTGTAAGGATGTTCTGTGAAAATGATCAGAGAAAGCCACAACTTGAAGAGGAGACTGCAGCATGAGTGGTATGCCCCCTGTAAGATGATGGCAGTGGGGATGTCTGTGTCTTGCCCCACTGCCCAGCACATTACAGCTCATGGCTCTGGGTGCTGCCACTGCAAATCTCTGGTCCACCAAACTCAGGCATTTCTACTTTTGTCAGAAACTTCTCAAACAAGAGTTTTTGCAGCCCTCCCTTGTCACATCCTCTGCTCTCTTCTGTACCTGAGGATGGGGTCGGTGTCTCCTGTGAGAGATAATTTTTTTTACATGCTCTTCTCTGCTAGCAATCAAAACAGAAACAAAAGGAAAAAAGGAAAAGAACTGGGAAACACAGGGGTTAATGCTGTGAAGTCTGTGGGTGCAAACAGGATTTTGTTAAAAGTGAAATGAGATTGGGTGGAGGTAGATAAAAAGAAATCTGAAATAATTGTTCTGTAGAATATGGCCTTTCCACATAGGCAGAAATCTTTCTCTTCACTTCAGTCTGAAGATAGTCAAAAAGAGAATCTCATCTCTTAATTAGAAAGAAAAATACTCATCAAACACATCTCATCACTGGAAAGCTAATGATTCACAGCTGCTAGTCTGAAAGGGCAGGCTTTTTTTCTGAACAGTAGGAAGCGTTAATCATTTTGGATGAGATTTCCTTTTAAAATATACTGTGGTTTTCAAAAGAATAGGATATTCAATATCCTAACTTAAATTATTTTTTGAAGTGTTGTACACCAGGGATAGTGTCATGTGTCTCCCTGAATGATCATTTAATGCAAGCGTCGCTCACTAAGAGTATCAACTGATGTGATGTTGTAAATGGCCAGTTCATGCCTGTGACTCTGAAAATCTTGATCTCATGAGGGAGAAGAAAAAGTCCTTTCTTATATTCTTCTGTGTAGGAAATGGCAGCTATATTAAACTGTAACCTTTGAGACTCCCACTCCTCTCTTAAAATAGTTAGCTTGCTTCAGTAGCGATGAGGATCCTTTTTTTAGACAGAGTTAGAGCCATTATTTTCTTAGAAGATATCATGCCAGATACAGTCCATGTTCCACTGGATGCTTTATAGGAATGGGCAACTTGCAGGACTGTCCTTTTGTACTTCTTCCTTAGCTTTTCTGGTTTGGGGGTTTTGTTGGTTGTTTGGGGTTTTTGTTTATTTCCTTTGGTTTTGTTTGTTTGCTTTGTTTTTGTTTGTTTGTTTGTTTCTGGCCTATACATGTTTAAGATTATGGATACATAGGTTTACTTCTCCATCATGCATGAAGGTTTCTACATACCACTTCCCTTCTTCTCTTTCACTCCAGCTATCAGACCCTTTATGTGTAAAAACTAAGTCCTTGAGTTTTCTTGGTGTTCTGCACCAGATTTTGGGTTTGCTCATGTTTACTTAAAAGTTTTGTCTGATACTGGGAATCTGCTTATTTTCTCCCATTTGCATTTCATGAGTGCATTTCTTGTCTGGGAAGGATAGTGAGGCCATTTGGTTTGCAATATCATCACTGTGCTGATCTCACACAGGACATATCTCATTTGTGTTGCACTGTTTTGCTAGTGCCTGGCTGAGACAGGTGCCTAAAAGGAGGAATCGGTAAAAATTCGGCTGGGCTAGATGAAAATTAAGTGGCAAGTCAGGGAAATCATCTTCAGGAGATGGCAGGTGTAATATCCATGCTTTTGAAAGATATAGCCATACAAGTTGTAAAGTGGTAATATCATAATACAATTTTTTTACTGGCCCTCAGAGTATAGTACTATAAGGAATTAATACCATTAAAGATCATTTGGATTTGGCAATTAGAAACTTCAAGTGAGAAGTGCTTGGATGAGAATTCATTGATATTCTGAAGTACAGAGCACATGATGACCGTGTTCCTTATTCTCCTGTCAGGTCCATATTTCCTGAGACTGTGTAAGTTGTTAGCTTCTTTTCTCTCTGAGGGTGGGGTACTTCATGAATAGTACTTAATTTTCTTTCCATCTTTCTAACCAAAGTTCAGCTTGGGCCCTAAGAAAGACTATGCGTTGCCATTTATCAACAGGTAGTACCTAATATTCGCTTTTCTAATACTTGGTGCTATTTGCTGGCTTCCAGAGCACCCTTCAGGGTGCATAATTAACCCAGGGCATTTCTGGGGTTAAAGCATGAAACAACTTTTTACTTTTCTTTTGAGACATGAAATCTGTTATAAGTTAGCTACATCAAATTTACCACTTTTCTGTAGATAGCAAACTCATAGAACAGCTCTTGAATTCCATGAGCTCGTTTGCTTTTTCATTACCAGTTCTAACAGATTTCCTTTTAAACTAAACAACCTAAAAAAGGCATTTTCCTTTCAAATGAAATACTGTTAGAAGTGCCAATATACTCTTGTGAGTCATACACACTGCTTTTGTCAGTTCTTTTCAGTATTTATCATATTTGTCTTGCAGTTTCATAGAACTTCCATATACATAGCACTCAATGGTAGAAAGTACAGGGGTGAGGTAAGTTAGCTGATCTTGAGAAAGAAGATTACCTAAGACATATTTTTTTTTCTTCTATGTGGCAGCTTAAATTTGATAAAGGCATTTTGTTTGTTTTAACTCCAAACAAAAAGCCAGCAGAAGACTACTGAAGTCCCAATTTTATTCTTTCTCAACTTTATATACGTTCTGTGACTGATTTGGAAAATGAGCCCTGTTTTAGTTTATCTGAAAAAAAAAAGGTAGTGCTTTAGATTTGCAAATTTTGTGGCACTCCCTCCTTTCATTTTAGTAGGTATTAAAAATAAAAATATTCAAAAGCTTAACTATTTGGATGGAGAAGACTTATTAAGATTTAAGGATGATTATCCAGCTGTGGTACATAATGTGATTTGCTCTCACATTTGGTTTTTTGTTGTATAAGAAGAAAACAAACCTTAGTAATGACTACAGCTGGGTTTTGAGCTGTAAGGGGGGGTTTGTTCATAGGGAAAATGGAAGAAAAAGTTGTTTTAGTTTGACCCCATCCAAGTGAAATTATTTGTAGTTCTTTCCTGCAAACCATTAATTTTGTAGCAGCATCAGTAGGGGACAGTATCTAGACAGCAATGTACGGAGCTGGTAGTGCAGATGGGTTTCTCCTGGTGTGCGATCTCTGATTGGGCCCAATACTAAAGAGCAGCCCAAGTTATTTAGGTGCACATCTCTGGGAGATATAACCCAACCAGGCTTCTGGCAGCCCCCAATCATGGAGCACTTGAGCTGTTTTGGGAAAACACTGCAACAAATTAAAGCTTTCACAGGAGTGGACTTAGGTGGCTTCTCAGAATTTTTTTTAATCCCGTTTTTGATGGGTCTGTGGTCATTTCAGTTTTGCTGTGCTTTCATTAAAATAGTCGTACACTTGTAGCTTTTATTGTGATTTTTTTGCTAGTTTTCCACGCAAAAGATTTTTTCAGATTGATACTTCTGCTTGTTTGTGTGACATTACTATGCCATGACTATATTCTTTCTTCTAAACAGCAAATTAATCTTTATTCACTCCTGTGCCAGCTTTCCACTGCTACAGGATTGTTTCAAAGCTAAAACCAGATTCACTGATATGTTGAGGTTGCCTTTAAATTAGTCACATTCCTGTGACCCACAAAAAAGATGCAGAGGGATATTTTACAAGGGTATGTATAGGACAAGGAGTAATGGTTTTAAACTGAAAAAGGGTAGGTTTAAATTAGTTATTAGGAAGAAATTCTTTACTGTATGGGCAGTGAGACACTGGAACAGGTTGCCCAGAGAAGTTGTGGTTGTCCCATCCCTGGAAGTGTTCAAGGCCACGTTGGATGAGGCCCTGACCAGCCTGGTGTAGTGGAGCACGTCCCCACCTATGTCAGGGTGTTTGGATTTAGATGATCTTTAAGGTCCCTTTCAACCCAAGTTATTCTTTGGTTCTGTGATTTGTGAAAATAACTAACCTTTCTGAGGATGTAATCTTATTTTTATGCAAATTTGCATTTTTTTGTCCACAAAAGCATTATTTTATGAGAGAACAATTAATATTCCTCTTAGATCATAGTACATGACTTTTTCTTTTACAAGAATTAAGGTAGGAAGCAATGGGAAGTGTAGCAGTCATTTCATGCAGGTAAGTGTCAAGTCAGCAAAGTGGTTAAACAACTTTCCTGTCTGAGGAATTTTAGAATTGTTTTAATTTATTGGTTTTAACTGTGCACAAGAGTTAAATGTAATGCTGATTTGAATCACTTTTGTTTTTCTGCTCTGTCTTCTAGCTTTTTCTTTTTGTGGTCTGGAACTTTGAGCTCTACATGATACCGCTGGCTTTGTTGTTGCTGCTGGCATGGAACTACTTCTTGATCGTATCAGGGAAGGATAACAGGCAACATGATACAGTAAGTCTTCTCTACTTCAAGGGCATACATGTCCTTTTCTTTTTTTAGCTGGGCACAATTTTTAAATGGAATTTAAATATTACATCTTTTCGAGGATCATTTGAAACAAGACAGGTTCAAACTGGGATGTGTGCAATTTTTCTATCAAACTTTTTTACCTTAAGAATTGTTGAGCAATGGAAGAGGTAGCACAGCAAAGTTCAGTAGCTGTTGGAAGTTTTCAGGACCTGGCTGAGTAGAGCTCTGAGGGACCTGATCTGACCTCATGACTGAGCCTGCTTTAAGTAGGGGATTGGAGGTCCCTTCCAGCCTCAGTGATCCCCTAATGTCTTGCAACTGCAGTTATTAGTGACCAGAGGAACCCCCACAGCCCTGATTCCAGCACTGTTATTACCTGTCTACATCATTGAGACTGCTGTGCTTTCAAGGGTCATCCAAAAGTAAGGATGGGGTTGATAGAGGTATTCCCTAATCCCAGATGTTGTTACCTGTATGGAAAAAAGCCTAAGATCAAGATTTAAAAGATGCAGTATTTAAAACACAGCTGGTAGACTCCTGTTGCCTGAAATACTTCAGGTTTTTCAACCTGAAGATTTTTTAGTAACCAAAATGAGAAAGGGGAGATTTCACTTATGAGCTGTAATACACCTAATTTCTCTCTGAAATACTACCTGCCTGTGAAGATTGATTGGGTTCTGTAATTTTTCTAATGAAGCTAGTGATGGACTCTCTGTTGAGTACACCAAATGATGCTCCAAAAATGTTCCTCTTGCTGAGAGTGCTTCTGACCAAGCTATATGTTAAGCAACCATGTTGATCCCAAATCTCTGATATCTGTGCCATTAATGATTTTTTTCTTTATGTTTATCACAAGTAAGTTGGGACCTCGGTTTTAATGATTTTAGTTTGGTTATCCTCATGTTGAACATCTGGCTTTTCTGAAGTCTTCTGCAGACTTATTGGATGCCTTTCTAATTAACTCATGAGTTTTCAGTAATATCACAAGTCCTTAGCTCAGGTCATTAGCACAGTATCATTAGAATAGTAGTAATTTAAATATTTATGTTTTCCAATGCAGAGTGTAAATATTAACTAAATTAATTAAGAGTGTTTCATAGTTGTTAGAGAATGGTTCAGCATTCACATGGTCTGGCTTCTGTTCCCAAGTCTCCAGAGATTCCTTGTGGGCCTCAGTGAAATCATTGGCTACTTTCTTAGAAATATCATCTGTCTCTAGAAGTTGTTTCGAAATCCTAAAGCTAATTATAAAGATTTGTGAACTTCACTTACTCAATTAACATTATACAAGCATAGTTAAAAATTGTGTATACTTTGTACTTTTTTATTGTCTATGAAACATACTTAAATTTGGGACCATGAAAAGTAGCTTGGAAAAGTTCCATTGCAATATGCCATGAGAAAACAATTGTCAGTTGTCTCTTCAATTCGGGCTCTAAGGACCACATTCTTCTGCAGGTCAATGATTAGTTATCAGAGTTTCTGTCTGTATATGGCAGATAGACCAGCTTTAACTCATCCTTGTTTGACCATCTCTATAGACAAGATATCATTTGCTATCTCCTCTTGGGAATCAGTTTTTTTGAAGCAGTTTGGAACTTACTTCTTTGTGGAATAAATTAGCTGCCAAACAAGGATGTGGGTTACTCTGTCATAGAATGAGCCTGTGCTTCCTATTTGAGTGCAGATATGATTATTTTGTCACTTACTCTGACTCCTAATAAGTTATATGTGTGAGTCCTTTCTTGAATTCAAGGTGTACTGAGATTGGGGCAAGGGGGAGTCTCAAGTGTATTTACTAGTAGGAGTTAAGTGTATTGAAATGCCCAACAGAGAGGTGAAACAACACATTAGGCATTATTGCCTTCACGTATTCAGGTGGACTCTTTGTAGGATTGATGATCATTGTGGTTTTAGTCCAATACTGACACCAACTTCCAAAAGAAGTATTGGATTCCCTATCTTTCATACATTTAGATCAAGATGAGTTGTGTTTCTGAAGGATACGCTTTCATGAAATAGGAACTCGTACATTAAACTTTGGTGTAAGCAACTGTAGAAAGATATAAATTTAATGGATTGTTCTCTAAATGAATCTGAGAATTCAGAACTGAACTAAAACAATGAGCTTCTAGCATTAAGTCATGTGGTAGGTATAAAAAATCAGATTATAAATATTTCCTGCCAGTATTAAGTGAGGGAAAACTATCACTAGAATGGAATTCCTAATGCCTTCCTCTGAATTTTGCATTTTTGCCTGAAGTATACCCAGCTGCTTTCTCCAAGGATTCTTGCTCTCCTTATAATCATACTCCTGAATATCTGACCTTCACAAAATAATTTATTTTTAGCACAACTGCTGTTCCCCTGTTAAACCATGATCAGCTAAACACACAAGACTGGAGTGAATCCTACTTGTTTGGTTTTATTTTCTTCCCCTGCCTTTTTTTCATCATCTTTTTCACATCCTCTGTGGGAGAATTATCAACCATTGCCATGTTTCTGTCTCCACTGCCTGCTGCTTCTTGTCATCTGCTCTGGATCTGTGTGGTGTGGAGCACCATGGAAGTACTACCCCTACACACTGCCAGCTCTTTGCCTATGGAAGGTGCAGTGTACAGAGCATGACATGACATACTGCAAACTAATGGAAAATATGCCGGGGTTTAAAGCTTATTTTCAGTATTTTTAAAAATCTACTTAATATTTTGATGATTTCAAATATCTCGTACAAAAAAACTCTCTCGCCTTTGTAGCTTGGAGAAAACACTAGTGCTGCTGTCTGGTATCTGGAGCTTTTTTCTATTTCTAAGCAAAATTAACAGTAGGAACTGCATGAAGTTAATGGGGGGAAAAAAAATCTTCTTTTTTCTTTACTCCTGCAGTGCTACTTCAGGCTGTGTTTTGTGTGTTCTGACTGCCTGCTGGTGCTGCCTAACTTAAGGAATAGTCAGATAATCTCTCAGAATGTTCCCGCTCTCCAGCCCTTCATGGCTGTGGATCATTTTTACCCTGTGTATGTAGGCCTGGCTACTACAATTAGGACAAACTGCGACAGTCTCTCAGGTGTTGGGCTGTAATGCATAACATTATGCATTACATAACAGATATAACAGGCACACTGGATGTCCTCTGATAACACTGCAAATTCTTGTTCTTCCATAAGATAAGTAGCAGACAGGTAAGTAGCAGATAAGGGACCCCAGGTCATCTTCTCCTCTATACTGCCACTGAGGAGGAAGGGCTGGAAGAGGACTGGACAGATCTGGGAGGACAACAACCAGTTGCAAAGCTTTTACTGTCAGCAGGGACTTGGGTTTTACCTCTGTGGGATCCTCCTTGTGGATTGAGAACTGCTAGGAAGAGATCCACCTCACCACTTGGGGCAAAATCTTCTTTCTCAGAAGGCTGTCCAACCTGATGAGTAGAACATTAAACTAGAAATAAAGGGAGAGGGTGATGATGACTTACAGTCAAGTGAGGAATCACAGAATAGATTGATTTGGAAGTGACCGTCAGAGGGACACCTTCTACCAGATGGTTTTTCAAAGCCTTGTCCAACCTGGCCTTGAACTCTGCCAGAGATGGGGCATTCACAGCTTCTCTGGTCAACCTGTACCAGTGCCTTACCACCATCACAATGAAGAATTTGTTCCCAATATTTAATCTGCCTTCTGTCAGTTTGAAGCTATCAAGAAAGTGGTAATCTGAGTTGGCAAGCAAAGAGTGCAGGATGAATGGACAGGAGAGTCCTCAAAACGAACCCAAGAGGGCAGAAGGGCTCCACTGCAGGTGCAGGCACACAAGTGCCTGTGGAAGAGGCTCTCACGCTGTTCCTGAGAACCCAGCATGCCAGAGGTCTCTCCCTGAAGTGCCTGTACATTAGTGCGCACAGCATAGGAACCAGTAGGAGTTCAGAGGTCCATGTGCAGCTACATCCATGCACGATCACAGGGATGTGGTGAAATTGCTCTCATGTCCATCATGCAGTGGATGTACACTGGCTTTTTAGTCAAGACAGGCTGGAAAAGTGGGGAGAAGGAGTTGCTCTTCAACCCAGCAAAGGGAAGATTATGAAGGGATCAGAGCATCTGGCATACAAGGAAGGTTTGAACAAGCTGGTAGTGCTCTGCATAGAGAAGAAAGCTCAGGGCATTCTGATAATGTATATAAATAGCTGAAGGGAATGGAGGAAGAGAAAGACAGGCTTTTCTCAGAGGTACTTGCTGACAGGACAGTATCAACAGCCACAAACCAAAACACATGAAATTCCATCTGAGCACAAGAAAGCACTTTCGCCGTGAGTATGGTCACAGATAGGACCAGGTTGCCCTGAGAGGTTGTGGAGCATCCATTCATTGAAACTATTCAAGATTTTTCAGGGCATGGGCTTGGGCAACCTGCTCAGAAGTGACCTTTCTTGACTAGGGAGGTTGGGCTTGATGATGGTCTGCTAGAGTGGGGAGGACAGGATGTCCCTGCCAACCTCTGCCACTTGAATATTCTCTGACTGCATATACTAATATTTCCCTCCATTTGGTCTATTATTTTCCAAGCAATTAAAAATTTAATAGAAGAACAATGCACATCCCTGGAGTTACCTGTGAATGTTCTTCTGCCATATATACCGCTGTGGAGAAGTTTAATCACTTCACATCCTGCATTGACAGTTAATACTTAGAGCCTTTAAAGAAATGTTAAATGGGTAATTTCCACTTGAGTTTTGAGATGCACGTCATTGCATAGAAAATGACACTGAACAGCTGGGAGTTAATATGCCATACACAAATTTTTATGAATTTGCATAATCGATTATATATGTATTATTTATCTTGTAAGAATTATATAAAATGACAGAAGGCATCTTTTAATTTCATTGTAGACTTTGCTACACAGGCTTTAATGACTTACATATATATCTTTCTATTAAAAGTTAGAACTGAACATGTTCAGGATAAAATTTTGATAATGGAAGAAAAATAATTTTGCTAAAGACAGCCTTTCATTTTGAGATTTTAAGCAGTTTTCTCTGGGTACTTTCTGTGTAGTCCTCCAATGTGATATGTATACTCAGATATTTATGTGTCTTCGGGATATTACCAAATGAAGAAAAACAAAAGACGGAATGGGGAAAATGATGCTAATGAATATATCCATCTCACTGGGTTCTTCCTTCACTCAAAAAAAGGTGGTAAGCACAATGAGCTTGAGTTGGTTGTACAACCCCAACTCATGTGCACCTAGGAGACCTTTTTTGATTAGAATCCTACCACTTTCTCCTAGGGGCCAGGCAACAGTGCCTGTCAAAGTTTTTGGTAGATTTATTGCTGCTCCTGTTTGGGGCAGAAAGCGCCACTTTGCTGTACATTCAATACAGAAATGAACCCCACCAGGAAAGTGCCTGACTTTAACAAACTGTTTTCACAGAAACTGAAAATTAAGTTACCAAGTAAATAAATAAATCAGTAACTTTATTTTTTGTTTCTTCAAATTACAGTCTTAAAGACTGAGTCCTTATGGTTCTTATATTCAAAGGGTTTCATCTGCAGATAAATACAGGACAAACAAGTGCTGTAGAACCCTTGCCTGTGTGGTACTCTGGGGTTTTGAGCTTCAGTCCAGAAGTTCTCTTCTGCCAGGGAGTCTGCAGTGATTTCTAAGTGAGGACTAAATTCTTGTTATGAATTTATGGCAAAAATATAAAATCATTTTGCCTGTATTCTGGCTAGACAGTGTCCAGAATATGTAATTTGCACAAGATAATACAAGAGGGTATTGTCAAGTTGGAAGCTGCATCTTCACTTCTTTCTGACTGTACTTTCATGAGAAGTTTTGCCTCCAGTATGATAGCAATAGCAGCAACCACAAAACCCCCAAAATGTAAGAGCTGGTGGGAGGGCACAGAGTTAGCCACACAATAATATGTGTGTGAAAGTAAAGGAAAAGTACAGAAAAAGTAAGGAAAATACAATTGTTTCTATAAAATTATTTTCAACGTTATGCAGAACTGATTTTACCTTACATTTTCTAGCCCCTAGCTAATCACAAACTTTGTCTCCATTTGTTATCATAATAAAATAAGTTAGAAGGCCTTTTGCAAACAGGTCATCATCTGTCTATGTGCTGTTGAAGAACAAAGACCACTGGCAACATGTGTCTGAATATTAAGTAGTCTACTGAGAATCATTGTTGTCTTTATGCAGCTGTTTGTTCTTCCTATACAATTCATACAGTTGGGAAATAAAAATATACCTAAGTGTCCCACTAAGGGACAGGGTTGGGGTTTTTTTAATATATCAGAAAAGAAACATGAAAATGTCAGCTTAATTAAGCATTTAAATTTTATTAATCAAGTCTAATTTTTATGAGTGCAAATAATCATTGAAGCTGGACAAATTTGCTCTAGATTGCATCAGAATTATAATTTTAATATTTGATGGCCTGCTGAATTTAAATGGAGAATTATCTTTATGAAACATGCTCTTCATAATTTGCCATTAAATGAGAATTGAACAAAACAACATAAATCTTACATAAAGGTTATTTAACTAAATGTTGGTACTATAAATATTTTAAATGCATTATGCACTGATTTAACAGTTATACAGTACACTATGTAAAGATATGTGTTGGGCAGTAAGTATTTCTCTCCTGCAGCATAACAGAATGTGTTGCTGCAAGTGGCTGTCTGGGCTAAGTTAAAAGAATCTTTCCATGCTGCAATCATAATCCCTTTGTCAGAGGTTTAAACAGAGTATCAGAGTATATAGTAACCCCTTGGTAAAACTTTTCGTGGCTGTTCTCATCCCAATAACAGTTAGAGAACCCAAGTGCACTACAGAATTGGAACATATTGGCTTGTTTTGATCTCCTGAAGAAAAAACATCAAAAGCAAAACCCCACCCAAAATACGTCCAGCATTTAAAAAAAAAAAGGATTTTTTTTTTTGTCATGACCCAGTTGGTTTTTTTATTTAAATTTTGCCACTTGTGTTTTCACATAGTCTTTCAATATTGCTGGCATCTAAAGTAAAACTGAAGTTCACTGCACAGAACAGGCATCTTTTTTGTATGAGACTGTTTTAATGATTTTATTTTTTGCTTTTGCATCAAGATTTGCATGGCAACAAGATTCACTAGACGGGTGAAGTGGTTATTATAAATAGTCAATATTATATAACATAATATCACGTTAGTTTTCAGTAGAAGTTCCATCAGTTGTATGGGAATTTTTCTAGTAAAAATTCCCATAGTAGTAAAAATAACTACATAGTCATAGTAGTAAAAATCGTAGTCATGATTTTTATTCATTTTTAGTTTGGTTTTCTTTTACTTTAGCACATTTTAATGCAACCAAAACTTAAGGAATTTTGGGATTGTATTGTATTTACAGAAATTAATAAATACCTGGAGGAAAAAACTTAAGTGAAATGACAATAATATGTGTATCACATAAATTTTCGCCTAAAGCATTGTAACATACATTTTCTGACAGCTTCAAATTGGAGTATAATAGACTGGCTCACACCCACAAACTTAAAATAAATTGGATAAATGCTGATTTATAAGAGAAGTGTATCTGGTCCTACTAGAATCTGAAAACTATTTGAAGAGGAGCAATAGTAACAGTGAAAACCTATAATGAGCCATGGAGTTGTTTATGAGATAGTTTATCGTGAGGTTTTGCCAAAGAATTCTAACTCACAAAATTTTGTGAAGGTGTTATTTTTTAATATTCATGCATAATAATCTTACTGAACTGAAAATTAAGCCTTATGATAGATCTGAGATTTCAAGTGTACAGTACACGTTGAAGCCTTTAGATGGAGACATACTTCAAATAAACCCTTAATATTCAGTTCATAGTGCATTGTGTAAATACAAGAAAAAGCTAAAATAAATGAGAACCAAATATTGAAAGAAATACAGAGAAAGAGGTATACTACTTGCGCATATAATGGTAAAGATTACTTACTCTTGGCTACATTGGCAACTGAATATTGAGGGCATGTAAAGCTGACAACAGGAAAAAGGTTACATGTTCTTGTATAAATATCTGTATTTACTGCTGATGCATGTTCCCTAGAACTGTATTATACTGTAAATAAAAATTCTGTTATTGACATTACAGAACTCCATGTAATCAGCAGCATGCATCAAAAGGCCTCTGACAGCTGTATTAAAGTCTCATTTCCTATTAATAATCAGACTAAATCACAATATGAGCGCTTCCTAGAATAAACTGACAAAATGCATTCTCTAAGAGAAAATAATTGTATTTGAGTGCCTATGTAAAAATTTTAGCAGTAAAATACTAACGCTTTTCTTTTTTGTCTGCTGTCATCCATGCTGCAATATATTCAACCTTACTGGCAAGCATATCACACTAATTATCATTACATCTAGTGGTTCAGTTATTTTGATGATTACTGCAGATGAATACCCCAAAGCCAAACCGTAACGGTATAAATCAGGATCAAATGTATTCCAAATATACTACACTCTTAAAAAGAATCTGTTAATTTGATTTTTATTTTCCTTATAAGTGTGATATAAAAAGGTGGGTATTTTAATGAGTATATATCTCCTGTAAACTTTCTCCTTGGCAATTCCATGAAAGAAGCAGAGTTCATGTGAAAATGAGCATAAAACTGCTGCTGTAGTGGGCTTGTGAACAATGGATATTTTTGCTTCCACGTAAAATACCTGGAAATTACCTGACAGAGCCCAAGTGGTTTTGTGCATCCTTCTTAATCCATATACATTGCACAATTTTATATTACATTTACACATAAACACTGAGTTACAAGGCTCACAAGTTTACAGTAAATTTTGTATCAGGACAATATGAATTATCATTAAATCCAAACAGTCCTGAACAATGCAATTCTGAACAATTCATTGCATATCTAAAATACATTTAATTTGGAACCAATTCTTGTCTTCTGTTTCGTTTTCTCTTACAAATTTTAATACTTATATATGAAAATACAAATGTCTGTAGATATTTTTATGTCCTAACATATGTGGCATAAAAAGTGTATTGTTTTTCATTTGAATCCACCTATATATCTTACATTAAGTAAGATATAAGCAGATCTAGAAAAGTTCTAATGGGGGAGCATTGCTTCATATTAAAATATTAAGGTAACAGTCATCAGGGTTATCTGCAGAAGTAATGCCTCTTTTTTTTTTTCTTTTCTTTATTTTACATCTTAGTGCCGAGCAGATGCCTGGTATTATTAACATGTAAAGACATCATATGCAGGTGTTTCTGTTGGATCAGCCAAAGACAGTGAAGTGACTTTATGGCACACTTTGTGTGAGAAACGGTGGACTGATGCTAAGAGAAAAGGACCATTCATTAATAATGGTCTTCAGTTTCAGTGTGTCGCTTTTCCATTGATTCTTTAGATTCAGGAAGTATTTCTAAGTTCTCTGCATTTGTGGGTTTTGATTCATCGCACTTGTAAATAACTAGTCCAACCTGCTTTGCAGGTGTTGAGATTAGAAGTCAAAATTAATTATTTTCTCAGAAACTCTATCTTGCTATTCAGTAGATCTTTAGAATAAATTCCTTAGAATAAAGTTTTATTTAATGTCAGCTTCCTCAGAAGACTGCATTCTACCCCACAGATGCAGAGGTTTTCTTCAGTGTGCAAATATGGTGGTTGTGCTTCCTTCGGGGGACCTAGTGTAAGGTGTCTGCTGTGACTTCTCCAATCTGTTATGGATTATGAGTTGTACAGTATTTTTGGCCTGTGTTTCTCAAAGAAGGTGGGAATGGATCAGGAATAATGGCAGTACGTAAGAATTAGACTACATGCTGCTTCTGATTAATAAGCTTTTAATAGGGCTGTTTTGCAGGGGAAGGATCTGTCTTTGCAACATTTAAATATCATCTGGTTACTGTTCGGCTAAGAAGTAGCTTATGTGCCATATTTGAGGCCATCTATGTGTTTTTTAAAATGTCATCTGTATTCATATTACATTCAAGGGACAGTACCAAGAAACAGTTTCTTTCAAGACCTTCTACTAGTATGTGTCATATAAGTCTGTGACAAGTGATATTGCAGAAGGTCATGTCACTTTTAACTGGTTGCATTAGATCTTTCTGATTTCCCCAGTGCCCTTCCTTTGTTTGATTAATACTACTTGATTTCAAGCAAGGTATCAGAAGGCATAATTTAGAGTGAATATTCTCAGGGCAATCTAAGATTTTTACCGTAGAACTTTTATTCAAATAATCTAACATTTTGTTTTATCTTCATATGATTTTTCTTGTCCACCGTCTCTCTCCTCTCCCTCCCTCTCCATCTCCTCCCTCCCTCCATTATACCTCCTCCAGGTACAATGCTTGACACAGACATCCAAATAACTACTGTGTTCCTTTAAAACAGAGGGTCACATGTGCACTTTATTTGAATAGAATTGAAGCAGAATCAAGGCGGAAAAAACTCCATTGTGGGTTTTTTTTCCTACTGCATTCCTACTGTCATGTTAAAGTGAAATCTGTGTTCAGAACCACTGTACCTCTCTTCATCAGCCTTGCTTTGTTCTGCAGAAGTAGACTGTACTTCAGTATACAGCTTTTGTAAGGCTTCAGGGTGTTTCTTCCTATATCATGAAACTATGAAGAATCTACTTACCTTGTTTTAATTTGTGGCAAACTTCTGAAAATACTTGTTTTAGTGGTTTAATGAATTGTATTACTGTGTCTGTGTGGCCTGTATGTTTATGTGTGTTGGATTTTTCTCTTTCTACTCTTCCTTTTGAATTTCAAGACACATGAAAGCATGGGCTATGTATGTTTCATATACTTTAAAAAATTATTTCTAAATCTTGGGAATTGGCAGACTTTCACTACATTTTATTTTGTTACAATAACTGATTTCCGTTTTCCTTTTCAAACCATTCAGTACTCCAAATCTCAATGTAATTGATTATACGACTAACCTAGAACAAGACCATAAACTGGTAGTGGCTTTTGATTTAAAAATCTGAATGGAGGAGCTGGAAATCTGGGCTTAGTCTGATACTTCAAGTAATTTCAAAGGACTTTTTATGCCCTTTGAACAAATTAACATTTTGCCAACCTACAGAAGCTTGTAAAGTACTTTGAGTTCATTAGGTGTGGAAGAAAAAAAACAACTGAGTCTAAAGTAGTATTACCCAGATAATTTAGAGTAGGTATTGTCATGCAAGTGATTTCTCTGCCATCATTTGCAATAATTTTAGAGATTTCCAATTCAACTGATTGTCTTATTGCTAACTTTAATGCTAATGTGAGATAGGCATTCAGCTATTCAACCCTGCCAAGACAAGAAATTTCTGGATGTACATAAAAGAGATTAAGTGTCTGGGGAATACTGATGTTGAAAAGTAAGAGACTTAGTGAGTTTAGTCAACTCCAGGCATTAGGGAGTATGTGAGCCAACAGATCTGTTTTATACCTTGGGCTTTAGCCAAATACTAATGTAGTTAAGTGGGTTTTTTGCATGTGGCAAAACTGATTGAAGAGGGTTTCCATCTTGCTGCAGCCCTTAACATTTTGTTTTCTTCTTGGTTTGCCATTTTCTTGGTAGAGCTGGTGGAGTGTTCCTGGAGCTGCTTAGTAAACTGGGTCACTGCATTAAAAGTTTGAGATACAGTTTTTTGAAGAACTCGGTCCAGTGATGCAGTTTACAGCTCAGCTCCCCGAAGACTTGGAACAGGCAAGGGAAGATGACAGTGAGCTACTAGGAAGGGGACAAGAAGGTGATGCAGGTGCATGGGAAATGGAAAGTGCTTTTTTTTTCACAGGGAGGTTAGTGAAGACAGGACTTCTCAGACATCTCCAAATGGGATGTGTAAGATGGTGTACTGAGCTAAGCAGGAGCTGACATTCATTCCAGCAATGTGCTCTCAACATTTCCTTGTGACCAAAACTCTCTTGTCACTGTTTCTGATCCCCTTTTTTTTGAGCAATGGAGCAGACCTGGACTAAAAAGCCAACAAAGAACAGGAGGGAAACTTCTTTATGGATAGTGGCTAGAGCACAGCCTGGGTTACTTCTTCAACCTGAGGGGACTCAGAAGTACACCTTCCTGGCTGGCATCAGGTCAGAGGCTACGGAAGGTTCAGTCAGTCAGGTTCCTCCAGCTAAAATTGTTGTTCTGGGCAGGAAGGAATTCAAGAGTAATTCCTTCATTGCTTGGGTCATGCTTCCTCCTCATGCTTTTGGACATGCTCACTTTCTATGGTTGCTTCATGCTTCTAGTTTTATCTTTGACTCTAAACTCCAGGACAGAGCAGGCAGTAGACAGAACTAGACATTCCTTTTCCTCCAAAGTACTATTGTTAAAAGTGTTTTGGAACAGAGTTTAAACAAGGAGACACTGAAACTGGAAATGTTTTGAACTGTGCAGTTGACTTGCATGTATTCACAGTGCTCTACTAGATGTGTATGTTACATCAAACTGTGTGTTGTTAATGTTTTGCATGGGCTCATGTACCATGACTAACTGTGACCTGATGCTTGAGCTAGCTGAGACAGGAAACCCATACACACACTTTTATTTTTCCATTCTTCTCTTACCTGAATTGGCTCTTGGGTAGCGTAAAAGTCTCGTAAGTTCTTGGACATGGATTTGGGAATATCCTTACAGCTGTGTTTGGGGGCTGATTATGAAATTATAATTTTAATGTGTTGCCTTAAATGACAAGTACACTAAAATTGTTTGTAGCTTCACCCTGTATCACATAGTAAACTACCATTTTAGTTGGCAGCAAGTCTGTAAAAAGGACCAAATTATTATTGTTTCAAATCAGTGAGTTTTTCCTTCTCTTTTCCTCTCTATACATATTTTATAATACATAGTATTTTTGCATTTATAATAGGACACTGGGCTAGATGGATCTTTGTTGACCTCTATTATGGCTCTTCTTATATCCTAATATGTACTTAGATATAAATAAAGATTTGAAGAGGCACATAATTTTCTGGTTATAAAGAGGTACAGCTTTTTTTCATTCCACCAACAGAGAATTTTCCTCTTAGGGTCATTGTTCACAGTGTCATGAGAGAGGGATTTTTGAGTTTTAAGTCTGAATCTGCCCATCTTTGGAAAGTCATTTAATCTCTGTAAACTAGATTTAGTGGTTCATTTCATGCTCATGGTGTGATGAATAATTACAATATTTGTAGAATGAATTGAATGTGTATGTGTATATTTCCCAGTGCTAGACTGAAAAACTTTATATGGAAAAATACACAGACACAGATATGTGGCAGCTGCAGCTAGCAATGAATGTGCATAAAGTTAAATGCACAGATTGTATAAAATTACTACTAAGAAACACAGTGCTAATGCTGATAGAGCATATGGCATATATCATTGTTTAAGATTATAAGGAGATAAGCTACTATGAATTTATTCCCAGCTTTGTATTCTTCAAGAATCTCTTGGTGAATACTGTAAATTCTATTAAAAATGTTGCACTTTTATGTAGGTAACAGTAAATTTGAAATGAGCATATGTGTGTGCTGTGTAGGCACCAGTGGAGCTGACAAAGGATTCCTTTAATTAAAGCAAGCATATACTGAATTTTGAACTACCTTTTAAATACTTAAATTGTCAAGCAAGCATTTTGTGCGGGAAGGATTTTCAGTATATAATTCCCTAATGTAGGTCAATTAAAGCTATAATGCTTTCCTAAATTTGAATCTCTAGATCAAGTGTTTTTTCCTAGTTGTACATTTTCCCTCTGCATTTATTTCAAGTGTTAATAAAGTTTTCATCTACAAAAGGCTTAGAATTGACAGAACAAAACTCTTCCTTTTTAAATCATGACAACTACTACTGTTTCTGTCTGCAGGTAGTGGAGGACATGCTAGAGGACGAGGAAGAAGAGGATGACAGAGATGACAAGGTAATTATGTTTCCTAGCACTTGGGTATCTGGGGATGGGAGAATTTAAACATGACACTGTTTTTACCGACAGTTAAAAAAGGAGTTGAAGTGTTTTAGTCCAGAAAATTGGACAGATCTGTTTATCATCCTGATAATGCTACAGTGTGTTGCAGGAAAGGATAGAGGTCTATAAATCCTGCCTTTTTTTTTTTTTTTTTTCAGTCTAGAGCTGGGTCAAATATTTTTTCTGCCAGGAACAAAAATAATTCAGCATGTTTGGAACTTGATAGCTCTTGTGAAGCTAACTGCAGCAACAACTGTTTTTGAAGGACAAAATTTCCTCCTGTCTTGAATATTACAAACAGGGCTGCACTTCAGGCAAAAAATAGTGTGGAAATAGCAACTCCACACTGGTTAAAGTTGGGATATTGACATCTAAAATTTTCAAGGAATTACTTGATGGGAGAATGGCTTAAATATTTTGCACTCCGTATGACACTTAAATAATCACAATTCTCCTAGACATCCACTTGATTTGAAGTTTGCATTACGGCCCTGCAAGGTGGGAAACTGTGGTGGATCATTCAGCTATTTGAGTGGACGCGGTTCAGTTTAGAGGCTGCTGATTGGGTTGAGGATTGCAACCACAGTGAATAACAGCTCATTTCCACATTTAGGCCAGCTATCAGACTGCTTGGATTAGTTTTCCCCCAGGGAGAGGGAAAAAACAGAGAAAAGAAATTAGAATGACCTTGCACCACTGAAACAATGGCTAGCAGTGGCAGGATGGCTTTCTGGTGAGAAAAGTGCAGTGAAGACAGCCCCTTTGTTGCTGGTATTTTCCTATCAGAAAGGTAGTATTTGTGGAAGAAAAGAAAAAGATAGTTTTACAACAACTTTGTATTAAAATTCAAATTATTTTGACCTTCACAGATGTTCCCCCCACTTCTCTTGTAGTAAAGCAATTTTTTTTTTTCTGAGAGGAGAAAAACAGTGTATTTATGCTCTTGACCTTTTTTCTGGCTGAGATATACATTTATATGAAGAATATAAGAATTCATATGCTGGCAGCAGCATTTGAAATGTCAGAAAATTCACTATGATTAGTTAATACCCTGAATGATTATTTTTCTGTTAGCTAACACCTAAAATGTGAGAAATTATTTTTAAAAAGATTATTTTCCTTGTTCCATTGCCAGGTCAAACATTTTAAAATTGACAGAAAGCTATTATGTGAAATTCTTCTATACACCACTTAAATTGTTAGCTACATAATTTCAGAATGAGCAAACATTGTAATAACAAAACCTTCTTTTACAAAACACATATGTGACAGTTTTTAACACTAAATGATATGAGCATCCACTTCTGGCAATAAAATATATGATTTATTGCAAGGGTCCGCCATGTAGCTGTGAAGAGCTTGCATTTTTATCTCAACATGCTGGCTTTGAATCATCATTTGTTTTCAGATAAACACTGATCTGCCATCCATTTGAGGCCATTTTCTCCTGTTTCTTTCTGCCATATTATTAGAGCTGATGCAAATGTATCATACTAGTAGTGTGTGTATTCCTGTATATTTTAATCACTGTGATTAGTTCAGAAAGAATAGTGCTTGACTGCTTGTAGTTTAAGCCAGCCTATGTAGTTACTGCTTACTGGGTTTTGGAAATTGCTAAACAAACTCCTTTAAAGCGGAAAGTGAGGGCGGGGGTCAGCCCTCCCTCCCCGCAATTCTCTGGTGATGAGCAAACGCCAGGCAAAACATACCTAATTAGAAATATCACTCTAGGTTTCAGTGTTGTGATCTAATATTCAGCTTTCTCAAATTGGCACTAGAGTTCAAACATTCTTCTAGATCTAGTTACCAAGGTTGAATAAAAGTGAGTACTGACATTACCGTGTGTGTTCAGTGAGCCCTTTTATTGAATATTTAAGAGCTGTCTTTCTATACAGAAGGTGTTAAGGTTGATTTTTATAAATTCAAAGCTATCTTCGTTATTGCAAATGTTTTGAGCTCTCAAGATTGAATATGCTGTTTGAATGGGAAAAAACTTACACTTTTTTAAATAAGCATATGTGGACTACCTCATATTCAATATGTTTGCAGTGTGCATTATTTTGCACTAGGGTTGTAAATCATAAGCACCTGGTTAGGACTGAATTGTTTGTCGTTCAAAGCTAGTAGACTGTTTTTTCCTTTCTGGTGCACTAGAAATACTCTCATACTGTTTTTCCTGTTACATATTTTTGGCTAAGTGAAGGGTGCACTTTTGTGTTATTTTAGTCCATGTATGCATTTTCATGTGCAAAATGAAGTTTTGTGAGAAAACAAACGCAGATTTTGTAATACCAGCTGATAATGGCCTCTGGCTTTTATTATTTCTCTTGGGTTTTTTCATATGGCATAATAGAAGACTCAGGAAAACAGGTCTTCTTATGCGAAGAAAGTTAAGAATAGTAAATGTGCCAAAACCTTACTTAAATTGAAACTGAAGCATATGATGCAAATATGTAAAATATGTCCCAGCTGTTTGACCATGGTCAGTGTCTTCACTCCCTGATTACCACGACACACCTGTTAGTCCTGTAACCTTTGGACTTAACAATAAATGGGACATTACACAGAACAGGAGCACCTGTTTTCCTTTTAGTAAAGACTCCTTGCAGACTTTACCTAAACCTGGCCATATGTTTCACTTAGCAAATTGCTGTGGGGTTATGACAAGTGTCTTTCTTTAGAGTTGACTTGGATAGGAGTGACTTGCTCATGGTGAAAGGGTAATGCTAGCTACTTGATGAGGGCAGCATGGGCAAGCGCTGATGTAGGTTATGTGTGATGGAGGGGCATTGCTCAACATCCCTAAACTACAGAGTTACAGAAGTAATAAACTATGGATGATGACTGCTCAAATGTATGTAATTAGTTAGTGTAATGCACTTTATTAATAATGGTGTGGAATACTGAGAGGAGTTTGGCAAGGTAAGATTTGCACTTACCATGTTACTTAGTCCCATTCTAATGTTCTGGATTTTAGTAACTTCTTTCACCCTCTGTTGCAATTAAGGTAGGGTAGACAGGACTGTCAATCTAAGGTCAGAGGATGTGGTTTTTTTACTGGAGAATCTTAACTTTCATCTTACTCGCAATATCCATACTAAACTAAAATGGCTGGTATGCTTCTTATATCAATTACAAAGGAGTTCTTAGCAGTGGAACACTCTTTTCCTAATATTGCTTCTTTGTCATGTGGCCGCTGATAGAATATTTAGGAATTGAAAGAGATGTAGTTTGTTTGGCTCAGGCATTTGTCTTATATTTAATACTAGTTTTTCCAAGAAATGGTATTGCATTCTGCATTCTGTATGTTCTGTAATGCTTGCTAAACCTGTGCCAACCCCAGATTTAGTTTAATCTGATTTCTCTCTCTTTCTTCTTTTTTTCTTTTGGCACTTTTCCAAACACTGGCTTATACAGTACCTTAGCAAATAAGGGTCAGTTAAATTACATTAAGTCAATAAGCTATCAGAAGGATTTTTACACAGTTATGTTATAATAACATAGTGGTCAATATACGTAATCTGTGTATCTAAGATTTTAGTTTGTCGTTTCAGAAGTTCACATATGCTTTTCACATAGCTTTATTCTTTGAACAAGCTCCAGATAAGATATCAGATAATCACAAAGAATTTAAGCTCAGCATTTTGTGGGAAGCCCTCAGCATGCCACAGAATCAGGCCAGTGGTAACTGCTACTATTGCAGACTTGAATGGAGGAAGATGCATGGTATGAGCACTATTTTATTTTGCCTTTTTATTAACAATAGCAATATTTTATTAATAAAAAATATTCAGATCATTTGCAGCTTTGGCTATTTTCTCTCTAGGCTTTCATTCTTTGAAAAATTCTTTGCAGTTCTCAATGTTATTGTACTTCAAGATAAATTGAAGCTTTTGTAATGAATGATAGTTGAGTCAAATTGAAATATGTTTTAAAGCTTTTAATCATTACTGCTGAGAGGTACTAACTTTGTTGTCAAGCCAAGACATGTTTGTAACCTGTCTCAGAAGCATGTATTTTCACGGAGAGTAGATCATGAAGAGAAGGAAGGATAACCCTGATGTAGCCTACATTTTTTATATTCCATAAAACAGAAGATGATGATCTATTGTAGTGGCAGTTATTTCCTATAAAATAGGTAGTGGAAAAATTATATTGAGAAACAGAGAGTCCAACTTCTCAGTGCAATTTTGTTTCAGCTCAGTTTAGTTATTCATGTAGAGATAGTGATAAGAGGGATGTAGTTTTTATAAAAATTATACTTAGTAGGAGGATTGATGTAGACTGTTTCAGCCCATACTCTGGAACACCAGCTGATGCTACTTTTGACCATTGGATCATGCCCAAGTCACAACCATGGAGTTACTGTTTCCTTGGATCATGTGGAGCCTTTGCACAGCAACTTCCACAGAAAGCAGTTTTCTCCCTGCCCTGTGTCCCATACTAGGACATCATAAGGGTTTTGTCATCAATGTATGATGTACCTTTGAAAACAGGTTATTTGGACAGCCTTTGAGAGGTTTAATTTTAATGAGATCAGGTTTCTTTGTCCTGGTACAGTCTTGAAATACTGTTGACTCTGTTGAATGAAATACACTTATCCATGTTCATGGTGTTTTTCAGCTGTGACCAAGTAGTGCAGAGGATGTTTCTCGTTTATGAAGCAATCCAAGTGTAATTCAGTAAATTATTTAATCAAATGAAGAATATGTCTTAGTTATGGTTGATGTTTAAGAATGTGACATAGTTTTACCCTGCATTTTCCCTCTTAATGTAATTAAGCAAATTTAAATTCTTTGAGGCAAAGAAAAGGGCTGTTTTCACCTAGCTCCTCAAAAAGTAACTTTAAGGTGTAGTTAAAAATATCTATATGGTCTTCTCTGTGATTTGGGAGAGAAATGATGAGTGTTAAAGGAAACAACCAAAACACTTTACTGCTGGGTTTTCTTTGAAACCTTCCTACATGTGCAGATTGGTTTACTCCTTAGCTCCATGTGGCTTCAAAATGGTGAGAATGGACTACTCCTCATTCTCTAACAGAATGTCTTTAAACCGGTTTCACATGGAGTCATGAGATCTGAGTTCCATTTAAATTACTGCCATGAACCACTTGCGACTCTAAGCAAGCCATGTAGTCACTGATACATGAGTATTTGGCAGTTGCCTGAATGTTTCTTCAGGTTTATTCACAGCTGCCTATTTTAACCTTCCAAAGAACAGCCCCAAAGACCTGTTTTGGAGGGATGCCTTCTGAACTTTTTCTACAACAAAGTGTAGGGCAATAGAGAACAAGTCTTCATCTAAGTCCCACAGGAAGCAGAGACAGTAATGGATAAATGTAGTGGGTTGATCCTAACTGAATGCCAGGCACCCACAAAAGCCACTCTATCACTCCTCTCCACAACTGGACAGGGGAGAGAAAATATAACAAAGGTTTCATGAGTTGAGATAAGAACAGGGAGACATCACTCACCAATTACCATCACAGGCAAAACAGACTCAAATTGGGGATATTAACTGAATTTATTACTATCAAAATCAGAACAGGATAATGAGAAGTAAAATAAATCTTAAAAGCACCTTCCCGCCTACCCTCCCTCCTTCCCAAACTCTGTGTCCTGCCCCCCAGTGATGCAGGAAGACACAGAATGGGTGTTCAGTTCATCACACATTGTTCCTGCTGCTGCTCAGGGAGAGGAGTCCTTCCCCTTGTCCAGCATAGAGTCCCTGCCAGGGAGCCAGTCCTCCAGGAACTTCTCCAGCTTCTCAACATGAGTGCATTACACAGGCAGCAGCTCTCCACAAACAGCTCCAATACAGGTCATTCTTCTGTAAGGTGCAGTCCTTCAGGCACAGCCTG
>VZRE01007541.1:142501-166444 GCA_013396775.1 Cephalopterus ornatus | reverse complement strand
GGAAGGTCTAAAATTAAAACCACTACAAGAGGCCACTCTGCAACTGCCTAATACTAATTCCAAAAGAGGGACACATAAAATGTACCCATACAGGGCAAGAAGGAGATTGATGCACTCACTGGAACCTCCAGTAGCCTGAATCTGCATCCCGTGGCTGAAAGTCACCTGCCATCTGCGACAAGCGAGGCTGCAAATATAAGTTATTTGTGTGCCTCGCTGAAAGATGACTCATGTTCTGCTGAGATATGTTCTGCGCTTTATAAAATGAATGTATTATTGTGGGATGTTTCAAAATTTAGGAGGGAAAATGTTTGGGGATGCTAAAGCTTTTTCCTGATACATCATTTATTATAACAGTATCCTTTACTTACAATAATCCTTTGCAGATATTAAAAGTAAAAAGGTAAAGGATGAAAATCTGTTTTTTCTTGTTTCTCTCAACTTATATCTTGTAATTTACCTGGAATCTATCTGGATTTTTGGTACATAATCAATTCATTCCAGTGTACTTTCTACTCTGGAAAGCAACTAGACATATTGGCCACTACCACAGTCATGAGGGATATAGAATCATAGACTCAGGAGTTAAGGTACATTGATTTAGTACTCATCAATTATTTTATAATGAGTACCACTGGAGCAATGCAAAATGTCATCAAGACAAAGAAATACCAGAGCTTATCTAAAAATGTATCTGACATAGATACTTTCTGCAGAAAGTTAAATGCTCCAACATTAAAAAAAAAAAAATCAAATTTTCAGACTAGTGAGTGAATTATATTTATACTTTTCAATATTCAGAAGTACAGTCTATTAGAATTTGCCATTTAAAGAGCTTATTCATGTCAAAAAATCAAGTAGTGTAGCATCCCAGCTCTTACACTAGAAGCTCCTGAAACATTTGGTTTCATGGGTATCTTTACATTAGTCAATACAATCCGAGCTCAAGTTTCATTGAAGACAGCTAATAGAGTTACTGTATTGCATTAAAAGAGTTTTCTTTCCTTGCCTGATGCTTAATCAGCTTCTTAAACGTTATTCACTTGCTCACCTGTTCTCAATATGTGATTTTCTAGTTTTACTATTTTAAGACAAAGTTGTAGATCAATGTTTCTTTCAACATCAGTTTTAACCATTGACAGTGATGGTGATAGATGATGTATACCTTCCCCCATGGCAAGACACTAATTCACAATGCATTTCCTGCCCTGCATTCCTAAGATTACCCATCACATTCCTTATCTTCCTATTCTGCCACTTTTCTTTTAAAAGCTTGCCCACCCATAACCACTACCCTCATCCTTCTACTCTGCATCAGCTTCCACTATCTCTTGGGTCCTTCCGACACACACTTAGAGGCAGAAGACAAACAACCCAAACTTGATGAGCTATGCAGTGTTACCAGTTTTCCTCCTTGCGCCAGCCTGTTTCTCAGAGGGCAGGATGTGGCTTAGCAATGTGCCTGAAGAACTAGCCAGGCAAATGGGGATGTTGTGTACTTTAAGATAAGGTTTCTTTTTAACAGGCAAGACACTGGAAGGATAGGATTCTGGGTGCTATCCCTGTTTTATCTTCCAAAATAAACCATAAAAAAAGCTGTTTCTCCAGATTTCTTTTGTGTGTGTTGTTTCCTGTACTGCATGAAACCCATACTTGGATTTTGAAATTTTCAGACCTCTCAACATCTTCGTCAGTCATTTTTTTTCTCCCTGAATTTGGGCACATGTCAGGGTTCCTGTGCAACAGGGGCTCTGTTTTGCCCCTGCTGAGGGGTAAACTGTAGCTCAGGAGTCTGTTTTACAGCATATACTGCTGGATGCTCCTCAGGTTTGTGGCCTCCCTTGTCCTCCCTGCTCCATGTAGCTGATTGGTTGGGTTTTCAGCTGCACCTGGCCTGCAATGGCACACAGCCATTGACCATTTGGCAAAGTTTTCTCGTACATTGGTTATTTGTAACTTGAGTTACAGAAGTGAGGAAAAGTGACACTCTCCAGTGAGCTGCTGCCTGTAATATGCATGGGGTGCCAGAGAAGGCACCTGACAGCACAGAGCAAGGGCATGGTATGCCCATGGTGGTAGGTGGCCCTGTGGGACAAACAGGCAGAGATACACAGGAAACAGCAGCAGCAGAAGGCTACAGGGAGATAAGTACTACAGAGGACTTCAATTTATTGCCTACCACTGTCTTCCAGTGACTGGAAAGAGTTTCCCATGAACAAAACACTACCAGCAGAGCCCCATTATCAGGCCACACATCCTGTCTGAATTGCACGGCTACATGGATCACCGGGACCATGCTCTGCAAATCTCACCCAGAGGTACAAAGCAGAAACCTAGAGTTTTAAAACTTTCATGTTCATATGCAAGGAGGTTCAGGGCATGAGGTCAGGAGACTTCTGAGCTGTCACATAAAAATTGCTAAGGCAGCCTAGCACCCACAGACTGTGCTTGGCTTTTACTTCCCTTGGCAAGTTTCACAGCTGACACAATTCAAATTAGAGTATGCTAGAATAAGACATGCCAGATCTCACATTAACAAGATACTGTATTATCTACACATAAAAATATAGAATATGACAGACCTATGACAGACCACTGTGATGTTTCCAGTTCTTGCAATGACATAGTTTTTGACTATTCATAAGAACAGACAATAGCTATTTTAATCAGAAACTCTGATTTTATACTGCACCTAAATAATTAATCGAGGAACAACAATTATCATCTAAACATATTAATCTACAAAGTTACATGCAGCCATATTCATATGAGAGAAATGTTATTTTTTTTGTCTCTGTCCTAAAAGCAATCTCCTCGATAAAACTGAAATGGATATTGAATAATATTTTTGGTCAGTTTTCCATTTATAGCAAGGGCATCAGATTCCTCGTGAATCCAGCCATAAAGGAATTAATATTGATCTCTTTACTTACAAATTATGCCCTTATATAAATATTTACATAGAGCTTTGAAGAGGTACCTATCCCCATCCACGGCCAGATTTGTGTATGAGTATGTATGTTAAAAATTCTTTAACATGTTATTAAGCAAATCTGATTTCTGGTTATGCTAACTCTGCAGAACTTGTGTCCTCCAAAGGTTTAATGTCTGTATCTAATCCTGATTATTGCTAATCTTAAATCAGAGAAAATCCTCTGCTCCCCTCTGCAACACCTGATCTTGATTCCTGGATTACTTTATAAATACTTAATTGCTTATTAACATAAATCATCTCCTTTTTCAAATATATATTTTACATAGATAGGACTTGGGTTTCACTTTCTCACTCCTAAGCATTGCTCTCTTATGCTATGATGTCTCCTAAGTATTCTACGTATACTGTAGAAGAAAAGAGCTGGACTCATCTAATTTCTGAACATTTTTCTTCCACTCCAAACACAGAGCAAATACACATGAAGGCAACATCAGAGATTTGAGAGGACTTGCACCCGCTGAGCACATACACCGCAGTGCCGATCTTAGCCCCCCCCCGATCTTCTGTCTGTACAAGTAAATCCATGCCTAGGACTGTAGCTGGGCATTGGAACTGAAGTGTCTGTATTGCTAAATTGTTGAAGGAGTCCTTGGAAACGTTTTGCACAGGCACACCTCTCCCAAGCTATTTCCAGTCATAGCTAAGGAACTGTTCAAGTCCAGGAACAATTTCCAACAGGGCATGCGTATGCCACCCTCATTTAGAAACAAGGGCCAACACTGGCTGTTGTGTCAGCCCCAGAGAACTACTAGTTTGTTAATTGATTGACTAGTAAGCCCATCTTTTCATGGATTAAATGTGAGTTCATTTTATTTTGAAGAGCTGATGATGGCTCAAAACGTGTCCCATGCTAGGTATGGTAGATGGAATGGCAAGCCTCCCACAGGGTGTGGTGGCACCACCATGGTATTCACATGGGAAAATGATCCTTTTTCCTGAGTAAATCAATGGAGAAGAAAGAACAAATAGAAAATGTCATTATACTGAACCCTGTGGACAGTTCTGCCTCCTCGCCTAGCTCAGAAACATTAAAAAAGTACATCAGGGATAGTTGAAGTTATGAAACTGCTCCCATCTGAGAAGTTTCTAAATACTCAGAGACAGAGCTGGGGGTGAGGAAGAAGGTATAATAGATCTCTGTAAAGTCAGGAATAGCACAGAAAATGTGCACACCAAATGATTTTGGAGCATCAAGTGAAAATCCAGGCAGCATTCTGAATATGAACAAAAGGAAGGATCGTTTCAGACAGCACATAGGAAATTGGAACTCATTGCCACAGGACATTGTGGTAGCCCAAAGTAAAGATAGGTTAAAAAAGCAGCTAGAGAAGTTCCTAGAAGAAAACATTCATCAAAGACTCTTAAACACAAAGTCCTGGATACAACTCTGTCTCTAAAATGCCAGTGAACTAAATCAGGAGAATATTCTAAGCATTACTATATGTTTTACATTAGTGAATAATGCTGATCATTGCTTGAGATTAGAATATTGGGGTTTACACTTAAATTTAAATTTTTAATTTAATTACAAATTATAGTGCAAATACTATTTACGTATTTGTCCCATGACTCAAATATTTGCTCCTTAAACATGACTAATTAAAAATGTATGTGTCCAGTCTATAATATAATCAATCCTAGTTAATTAATGTTCATTAACCAGAGCTTAAGCAGTAATGAAAACTCAAATTGGCCTTATCCAAAAAAATCTTTGGTTTGGATCTTTGTCTTATTTAAAGTGAAATAACTTTGAGAAAGAATGATAGCACTTCATCAGATACTGGTCTGCCAGATATCCAAGATGTGCAATTGAATACATGGCATGGATAGAACAGAGTAAAGTTTCCACGTCTGTTGTTAAAGGGATATATCATCATTACTGTAGCTCAGAGCTGGATTAACTTTGGATATACAAAAATAGCTTCAGCATCTGTGCAAGGTGAGTTTTGACTCTAGAGATTAGTGTCTCACAGGAAGAAGAGATACTCTAACAGTCTCTACTCACAACCACATCTCAGGAATTAATGAAGTCAGGCCAACTAAGATCATGATTCACTTCAGTAACAACATTGAAAAATCTTGACATTATGTAGCTCTAGACATAATTTAGCTCTGCTAAATGAGACTCTTAGTAAGTGAATAACAGAGGAATGGGCATCAATATAGCAAGTTCTGGGCACATGGAGTCAAAGTTAATTTAATAGCTTTAAGCTGAGCTGTGAGAAAAAAATTTGCCCTTTTTCTTTACATCTGTTCATCACTGGATTTTTTTAATATTTTTCCTTCCTTCCTTCAAACCCTGGCAGAGTACATATATTTCTGAGCCTGACAAGAAAAACACTACACTACGTTAAACTATATATGGCAATGGCATAGTTTTTAACTCAACCTCCTGAGAATTTAGCCAATTAGCTTGTGCAGATTTGTACTTTTTAAGTATTTTCCCCTCTGCAGGATGAAAGTTTAAAGTAATATTGCTGTCAGCACAATCATAGACCTAAAGTCTACATCAGCTCTTAGTCAGCTAGGATTTATGGCCTCAACTTTCTTTGGAACAAATCCATGCAATTACTGAGCCCTCAGCCCAAAATACAATACCCTGGGATACTGTATCACAATGCATATTAGTGTAAGATACCTTGGTGGAAAAAGTATTCTTATTAAATGGGAAAAAAGCATCTTAAATGTAGTCCTGTGAAATTTTGGGTTCCAAATACGGCAGAAAACCTGTCCTTAGTAATGCTAGAAGTTCGTCCTGAAGTTTATTCCATCCTTGAGCTCATTTGTTTATTAATACCTTAAACAATCATATTAGAAAAATATGTATGTGCCAAGTTATGTGCCCACTGGTGCTGAGGGCAATGCAATTTACCATCAGTGAGGTGAAAATGCTGGCTAATTCAGAGATCAGGGGAAAACAGTGCAACTGGCATCACTGCCTGAGAGAAGTAGTAACACAGAGTTACAAGAGGCAGGAAGAGGCACTGTCTTGCAAACGTTTGTAGACCTCCAAGCATATCCTAAAGGCATTAAACTTTCAATTCCCTTGCATCTCCCTGGAGCACATGCTGTTTTCTCCTTCCTTCATGGTCCATGATGTGTAAATCAGTAGCCCTTGATACGTGCTTGTGTGCACTTTTGCAGGGGGTGAGCTCAACAGCACAACTGAATCATCTCGAACATGTGGTCAGGGAAGAGCTGCCTGTGAATAGTTTTTCACTTCCTTTTTGTACCTCAAAGACCAAAGTAAGAAGCCTTCCAAGTGGTGTCTTGTGGATACATGAGTTTCTTGGAGGCAGATTGAGGTGAGACACAATTCAGCTGAGGAAGAAAACTCATCCTAGACTTGGTGTATAAGGTACATGTTTTTCAACACTTTCCCATATAAGTCCAGCTAATTGACAGGTTTAAGTGCAGAGATAATAATACAGGTCAATTTTTTTTTTTCTTTTCTGGCTGATTTTTTTTTTAACTTTTCAGCCAGGTCCATTAATGAGTGTTTCACTGACCAACTGCACAAGCATGGATTCTGGTTACACCAGAATGCAGGCAAAGATGTAAGCAGAAAACTTGGGAGTTTTGCCAGTGCAAATTTGGAAGTAACTTTCCACACCAAACAAACAAAAAAAAAATCAGCAAATTTCACCGAATCTCCAACCTTCTCTTCTAAAGTTCAAAAAAATTTTGAGGAGGGGTTTCTGGTTTGTTTTTTATGAAGGAGAGCTGATGACCAGTTTCAAGACTATGCAAAAATCTGATGCTACTGAAAGAACAAAAAAGCAATTTCACAGTTATGAAACAGATTACTGGTCACAAATTCCTTTTTTGTTAAAAACAAGTATTTGGTAGTTGGGAAACTTACTTCCTGTATGGGTAGGTGAAACAGTTATCAGGCAACAGCAGAATAAAAAGATTCTTTAACACTCCCTTTGAAGAAAAAAATAATTGAAGTTCACATTGATCAGTGCCATAAATGATGGAAAGTTGCCTTTAGAGAGAAAGGCTGGTGGCATTTTGTAATCCTAATCATCCTCTTCTCTGGAAGTTTGCTCTATCTCTGTCTTGCTTTGACTGAGAAAGTTTTGTCTCCAGCCCTTCCTTTCTTCAGTCAGAGCTCCAAATTGTCCAAAAGGAGTGCAGCTGTGGTGGTACTTCAAAGGTCAGGACATAATCTGCAATGTAGGTCACATTTGACACATGAGTTGGTTCAGAAGTCAGCAGAACAATGGTAGTCCATGAAAGTTTGCATCTAACTACTCTGTTGTCTTTCATACACATAGTAAATGTTTACGTCCCAACTTTCGATTACTTCGTGCTCTGTTGTGGTTTTGTTTGATGTTCAAAAAAGACAGAAAAGTTGGTCTGCTGCTAGATCTCTCATGATTAGGTAGAGTTTTTTGGACAAAAAATAGTTAATTAGCAGCCTCTATGTAGTTTGTTCATCACTTACATGGTTTTTCAAAGAACAGACTTATCTGGTTAATACCAGTGAAGTTGGCAGAAAGAGTGTCCAAATTCATTGAACACAAAATGTAAAAAGGAAATGGGTCAAATATTATTTCGTTTCTTCAAAGTATAATGAAGGAAGACTCTTCACTTGCCTTGCTAAGTCCTGAGGTAGACATATTGGAAGGCAGAGAGAATAGCAGCATTGTTCAATGGATTCTCTGGACAGAAGGGACAATGAGCTTTTACACAAAATTTGGAGGATGTTAGGAGTGCCTTGGAATGAGGGAGAAAGGGGTAATGAGAGACCAGCTTCATTTCCAAGATTTTGATTTGCTCCCAGTCTACTTTCTTCTGTGTCAACAGGGATTCAGCAGGAGCATTCATGCAGGAGAGAGCAGGTGACAGGACAGCCAGCTCTGGGAGGGGGCAGTGCTGTCACGTCCCTGACCGCCGTTCCATATACCACTCCTCACTGAACTCAATTTGTGGTGATGAAGTCATTTGTTAGTAAGATGTCAGTTTTTGTCTCCAGTCAGGCTCTACATTGCCTATTTCTTAAAATAATTAAAACAAAACCAACCCATCAAACTTTGTGATTCTTCCTGTGCTGCTCCTTGCATTTATTAGGAGCTCTCAACTGCCAGGCTATTTCATTATCCTTTTTCAGATAGGTCCTTTATTCTATAATGCCTGCAGAAAATATGACAACAGTTAGATTACTGGTATGCTGTAATCACTGTTAACTCACTGATTCCTGATAGATTCTTATCAATCTTCATTCTTATTTTGAATTGGAGATTCTTTACTGAAGATACTTTTCCCCCCTCTCTATTTGTATGAACCCTTATATAAATATATGCCAGCTAGGAAAAAAAGGAAGCAAGAAAAAGAATCCACCCCACATAATCTAATTCACCTATTCTCTGCCAGCTCTAGGTTCCTTTCAATCAACCAAAGTTGTAGAAGACTCGCATGGCTACAGTTCAGCTTTCACAAGCAGAGCCTGAAGGGTGAATCAGTGCAGTAGGATGCAGGTTCAGTTGAAAAGCTCTTCTATTTTTAACGGACTCTTTTTTTTCTGACCATAGAGATAATGAAGAGATAAAGCCTTATCTCCTCCTTTCCTTACTTTTGCTATTTGCCCCTTCACAGTTGCTGACTGGTTATTTAAACAAAAGAAAAGAAAAAAAAAGGATCCTTTTTTCTTCAGACTTCCAGCTGTGTTAGCATATCTGTTTATTTACACGTTCCCAGGTCTGGCGAAGCACAATAGGATGACTCTAAAGAGCTGAATGAGACTTGTCTCCCCTTATTAAGTGTCAGTTTATGGTTGAATGACAGAGGAATTTATAAGCAGAGTTAGATACCAAGACCTGGGAAAGGTTATAATGAAGGGTAGGGAGTGTTCTATATCTATATCTATCTATAGGTATCTATCTATATCTGTATCTATATCTATTATCTATCTATATCATCTATATCTAGCTATAGCTATATCATCTATATCTATCTATATACCTCTTAAGGAGTTACAGAAAACTCCTTGTTGTCATTTGGTTCTGTTTAATTTTCCCTTGAGAGTTCCACTGTTAACTGTTAAGTAGTACATACAGCATGTCACCAAGCTGAAGCGTGTGAATTCCTGTATTTATCACTTATACTAAGAAAATGGCATGCTGAGGGAGACAGTTCTCTAGCCTTTTTGACTCTTTCTCAGATGGGCAGTTATTTTTTTAGAAAGGCAGTGAGAGTTGTGGTTAACAAACTTTGTGAAAAATTCTTTTCTCTAAAGTCTTTGATTAAGAGATGTTTTGATTCCTGTTCTGTCAAAGGGGAAAATGAGGGAATCCTATTTCCATCAGGGAGAGAATTTTTAACAGGCAGAATAGATTCCTCAAATTTCATCATACAATTTATTCTTAATTTCTGTACCCCTAAAGTGAGGTTAATATTTTTGTAAGTACCAAAAGTAACTCACTTTAGGAAGGATGCTAAGTGACAAGTAGCACTGCTGCATACTATAGCACGTACAATTAGGAGAGGACTGATCTTATCCAATTATCATATTAGAGCAGTAGCCAACGAATAGAAAAGAACTTCTTATGCCATCAAAAAATTGTTCAGTCATTCAAAGACGCTTGAAACACTCCAAATGAATGCTTATTTGTGATGAATTTAGGGCAGTGAATTTACTTACTTTTAGTAAGTAAATCTGTATGTATCTATTTTATTCCGCCTAATCTATATCTTTAGAATACCTTCCTTTTGTAAAATTGACATTTTTCTTAAAAAGTAGTTGAATATTTACCCCAATTTCCTTGATGCAGGATATTTATTTCTTGCAATAACAATGGTGTTCACTCCTATTCAATTAAGACATCTTGTGTTTGATACGTTTGTGTTTAATGCATTGTAAACTTTACAATTCTTTTAAATTTAAATCATACTGTTGTGCAGTTTACCTCAAATCAGATCATAATCTGATCTATGTCTACATCTATATCCCTATAGAGAACCTCAAATAGCTACCATGTGATGACTTAGTAAATTAGTGGTGAAGAAATTACAATAAAATACATAAACATGTGTAGACATATTTTTTTTTAACTGAAAGGTGATGAAAGCTGCAGAAACTTGTGCTTATTTTATCAGGTCAGATCTGTGATTCCCTTTGACTTAATGCAAAGCTGAATACTTCCTTAAATGTAAAATTCTACACATGATGTGCTCAGATGTTTTCTCAGAGCAGCATTCAGAGATGATGTTTTATTTACTCAGATCGTTATGATCTATAGTAAATCCTTAAAACTTCAGTTGTTACGGCTTTGCTAATGACCTAATTAACCTCTATATTTATATAATCAAGTTTAATTTACTTAGCTTTTTAGGTTTTTAACTTGTACTTTATAGGAAAAGTAGTCTAATGAATAGGCTACTAAGCTAAAACTAAAGCGATAGCAGTTTGCTTTTTAGCTCAGGCATATAGCCGTCAGCAATAACAGGAAAATACATTTTTTTAGTCTAGTCGCCTATCTGTAAAATTAGAAGAATACTTCTCTTTCTTTCACAGCTGTCATAAGAAATAAAATTCATTAATGGCTATGAGGCATTCAGATACCAGGATGAGAAACATACGGATACACACACAAGAGTAAACCCAACAGCGGCTGAAGATGGGTCTGAACACAGGAGCTTACTCATCTGCATGAACACTGAACCAATTAGTTCTTTTCTCAGCAATTTAAGACACAGCTCGCAAGTTAGAAAGAGGGAACTACCATTTCCAATTATGAGGTTGTACCTTGTCAATATCTTAAATTTAGAGAGTTTAAAAATACAGACCTTGGCTTGGCTACCCGAAGTCAAATGGACAAGAGGCAGAGAAAGACGTTAAGCCTATTAGTCCTGAGATGTACTGTTTTCTCTGTGCCAGTAGGACTCAGCAGATGAGTATATTTCCCGGTGATAAAATCAGATTTGCATATCACAATATATGGTGCATCACTGTTTTATGTGAGCAGATTTGAGGAAGGAAACAGTTCCCACTCCATGATAATCATTTTTTGGAAAGCCCTCTGCTCTGCACTGTGCAGATGCGCAGAAAACAAAGGATTTTGCAATTTTCCTTTGTTTTTCAGCTGAAAGATAAAGAACAAGATGCCATACTGGCTGCCTCTGCTCTCAGAAACGTGTTTGAAGGACCCACTTAAAACCATTGTCTGAATTGGGCAGGTAAATTATACCTTAGTTTATCATCTCCTGCGAGCACAACACACTTTAATTGCACTAACTATATATCATATTCCACTATAACAAACTCTGCTTGGACAGAATGGAGTTACCAAAGTACATGGTCAGATGAGTTCTTATCCTAAGTTAAGAAGAACTAAAGTTTTTTCAGTTTTCTTAATTTTGCCATGGCCTTACCTGAGCACTGATCTTGCAAGCTGTTCCACCTAAGTGAGCCCACGCAGCTACATACAGCTCCATCTGAGCTGCAGATAGCTGCCCCCACGGAAGAGTTTGGCTTTATGTTTAATTTTCAGTTTTGAAAGATTTGTACTGTTTATGCTCGCTCTGATTATGTTTGTGCCTAACTCCACTTTCTAGGCTGCAATTCACTTTTTGCTTATACATTATTTCCAGAACTAAACCCAGTCTGTAATAGAGCTTCCCTTGGCAAAATGCTCTGTTTCTGTATCAAGCTTCTTCCCTCTCAGCTGTGTGCTTATGCTTTGGTTTTGTTTCTGTGAAAGTGCCTAGAGGCCTGTGGAAGACAGGCACCATCTGAGCTAAGTAATAATCTCCTTATCATTAAACTCTTTCACTGATGATTATGTATTTCTAGTTTTGTAACATATATTCTCCTGCTGTCCATCCTCTGCAGGGCTCCTTTATTTAGTGTTTATTACACCCCATGTTTATTGCAGAACAGTCTGGTTTCTAATACATTGCCTTGCTGGATATTTCCACCTTGATACATTTCCTTCTTTCCCTCTATTTGTTAACATTTTCCTTTCTTTTCTCTTTAATGTTAAATTAATGTGTGATTCTTTTCAGAGACCTATATAATGTCACCTATAGCAGGGTGTTCAGGGCTGCGTCCAGTCAAAGTTTGATGATCTTTAAGGACAGAGACTCCCCAAACCTCTCTGGGCAACCTCTGTGAGCATTTGATCATCTTGAAAGTGTGTGTAAACGGAATTTCCAATATTACCACTTGTGCCCATTGCTTCCTGTGCTTTCACTGAGCACCACTGAGAAAAGCATGGCTCTGTCTTGTCTCCTCCCCATCAGGTGTTTATTATAGTCCTTGATCAGATTCCCCCTGAGCCTTCTCTTCTTCAGGCTAAACAGTTCCAGCTCTCTCAGCCTCTTCTTATAGAGCAGATGCTCTAATCCCTCAATCATCTACATAGCCCATTGCTGACCTCACTTCAGCATGTCTCTCTTGTACTGGAAATACCAGAACTGGATCCATTACTCCAGAATCTCTTCCCAGTGCAGCTCAGGATACTGTTGCCCCTCTTTGTCACAAGGGCATATTGACTCATGTTCAGTTTCACGTCCAGCAGGACTCTCATCTCATTCACTGCCAAAGTGGTTTCCAGCTTGGCAGCCCCCAGCATCTATTGGTGCATGGAATTGTTCCTTCTCAGGTGCAGAACTTGTCACTTCTCTTTGCTGAACTTAGAGTATGCCTACCAGCCCATTGCTCCAGCTCATCCAGGTCCCACTGAATGGCAATGTAAGTATCTGATCTATAAATCACTTCCCACAATTTTGCACTTGAGCAAAGAAATGCTTTTATAACACTTTCTTCTCTGAAATTAGTCTTTACAAAGCCTCTCATTTCTCTCAGACACTCTTTAGTCTTTGTGCAGGCCCTTCCTGGGGTTTGTCTCATAAAAAGTATAGAGGAAACCATGTCTCCACCTGCAAAAACCCACATCAAAGCTACTATGACTTTTAAGGAGAAAAGGGATATATATTTGTGTTGTTATTTTTTTTCTTTATGTCACTTCCCTCTTTTAGAATTCATCTCAAGTTTACAACTCCCATCAATCCTGGGATACAATCCTAGAATGATCTGTTCTTCAAACAAGACTGTTGCAAGCTATATATCTGCCTTCAAGGGTCTTTTGTTGCTCAGGGGAGGTAACTGATGGAAGGAAACTCTCCTTTCAAAAGTAAAACTGAATCTTTAATAAAATCCTGCAAGTTCAAAGGAACTTGGGAGAGACCAAGATTTTGGAAGAGGTATCTGCAGTTTTTTAAGTTTTTCTAGAAACAACTGATATTTGAAAAGAAGCTAGAAAAGGCAATATCCTTAACTTCTATATATGGCAGGTTCTGAAGCAGTGAAGGATATCAGTATGTTTGAAAGGGTAAGAAGAGCACTTCAAGCTGCTAAATCAGGTCACATATTTGAAATATGCAGTGACCAGGTGACTGTCACCTGGGAAAAGCATATGTTTCTAAAAAGTACTTGTCAGCTGTGACTATTTGCTGTGCAATTAAAGTCCTGTATACCTATACAATAAGTTAAGCATGTCCAGCAAAGGGTCACAAAGGCAATTAAGGGATTGCAGCACCGACCATACAGGGAGAGGCTGAGAGCTGGGATTGTTTAGCTTGGAGAAGGCCCTTGGTATTCAGTGACAGGACAAGAACAGATTGACGTATAGCAAATTACATTTGGACATAAAAATTATCTTACTGTGTGGGTGGTTGAATGCTGACACAGATTGCCTGGTAAGTTTGTGGAGTTTTAGTTCTTGGAGAAATCAAAACCTGACTGGACACAGCGCGCAGCATCCTGCTGTAAGTGACCCTGCTTTGAGCAGAGGAGCTGAATTAGGCGATCTCCAGAGGTCACTTCCAAACTCAACCATTCTGTAAACTTGTTTGAGGACTGTTTTGTTGAGTGAGAACTGAAGAACCGTTTTAAGGTATCCTAAAGACCTCTTTAAGCTACTCAGCTACACTGTCTTACTTCCCAGGGAAACTAAGTGGCAGCTACACCATGACAGAATGAAGTAACAGATTTTTGACACTCTCTCACCCAAGTCTTTGTCTCATCATGCCACTGCCACAGCTTAGAGTCTGCTATGTCCACAGCAGCCTTCAACACAGAAAGTCAGGGACTAAATCGGACTTGACAGGTGGGGTTGTTTTTCCTCTCTTCCCACCCAACTCACTCTCATTCACTTGCACAGTGAACGACAGATTATCTAGCAGAAAAGAACCTCATTTTTCTGTAAAAACTGGCTAAAAAAAAATGTACTTCAGCCATGCTCATTCCCCAGTCCAATTCCCAGTGAGAGAAGGCACCATTTGTCCCAGAATTGGCTTGAGGCAGAATACTTTTTTCAGTGGTCCTTCCAGCTCACTGAATGGCTCAAATTTTGATGAATGTCCCTACAAAAAGAGACCAAATGTGGGAAAAAACCGAACACCTACCTCTAAGACAGGCACCGTATCATCTAGACTACACCCTCTTCCAAACTGTACTCTTGTTTGTGAAAACAGATTCTCTAGGTCAGGACCAAGAGAGGTTGGTGTCTTGCAAGAACTCATCTACTTCCCATGTTGCAACTATTGTATAACTGATTCTTAATTTCAGAGGCCTGTCAGTTTATAGTCTTTTATTGGTGTAACCCTTGATTATGCAAGGGAAAAAAACAAAGCAAGTACGAACCATGTGTATATCAGCAAATATCTTCTGCTTTTTCCAAGAATGTCTTACCCACAGCTTGCTTTGCATGTCATCACTGTTCAAGTCTCAAGAGAGTTCAGTTTTCATCTCTCTCATGACTGCTTTATCCCTTCGCTTCTTTCCAGGCTTGTTTGTTAGCTTCTCCTCTTTCTTCTGAAGAAAGCAAGCTTGATAGGTTTTTGCTAATGATCATGCCCTCTACACTAACTATAACACACGTATAATTAATGATGGAAGCAAAAGGTTAAGTAAACGAAAGGTCATGACAATTGAGGCTGATTTCATTAGACAGCATCGGTATGTTATTGTTCCCAATGCAGAAATCTAGGTTTAAAGGAAGATAATGCATTCATTAAACTGGGCCACAGGAAATGATCATTCTTCCGTTTCTGTTGGGTCACCTGCAACTATTACTTTAATTAGGGTCACAAGCAGCCACTGTTAACAAATAGCCTGAAAATTATATAAGAATGTGCTTTCATCAAAATGATTCACAAACATTTTGATTCTTACATACTTATTCATTGGGTAAAATTTCCCAGTATGAATAATCAACCTTATGTGTAAAGGTGGAAAATTTTCTCCACTGATTTGTGTCACTTCCATTTTCATCTCTTGGTAATAAGAGAGGAATGGGACACCTGAGTCCATGTGTTTTGCTAAATTGAAATAGAGCTAGGATTAGGAAGGGATACTTTATCACATGAAAACTGAAGAGCAGTACTTGAAGAAACACGCAAAAATGGCAGCTTTCATCCTCCTAGATTAAGGATACGTTGCTGAAGTACAGATAAACTACTTTTGGGAAAGGACAGTGTTTAAAGCTAGAAGTTACAGACTTGGCTACTTAATCATGCATTGATCTATATAAATTGCAGTACTAGAGGTCCAGAATAATTTCTTTGATACTTCCATTGCCTGCAGTGGAGTTTTTCTACCAACGGATTTAGTTCTACATTTTAGTAGCCTATATTACTAAGCCTGATAACTTCAGTCTCAGTCAGGTTATGTCAATGTTCTCTTCCTGAGAGAGAAAAAATGCCAAACACCTAGATGTTTTTTATATATTCACAGTTCATCACTGAGCTCTCCAGCTGCTGAGTGTCAGCCCTGCCTCCCTTCTTCCCCCATGTCCACTTGGCTCTAGCATGGAGTCTTCTCTTCAGTGGCTTCATTAAGCAGCCAAATATTTCTGCTAATCACACTACTTGGTCCTTCAGTGATTGTCAGATTTTTGACGCTCCAGTTTCTCTGCCCTCCTTTTCACTACCAGTATTTCTTCCTTGATTGCATCTTTGCCTCCATTGCCATTCTGTAGCTAACCAATTTGTTCCCTTTATTTTGAGTCTCAGACATGCCCTTGTTATTTATACTCCAGAATCCGTTGGAAAAAGTCACAAGACCTTTCTGTTTCCACGGCAAACTGATTCTGCACTTCTTAGCTTTTGCTTTGGCCAAGGAACACCTCTTTTTCTTCTTTCATTCTGTGGTTTTTATCTCTGTCTGTTATCTGTCACTATTTTTTTTTGCATATCTACAAGACTAAATAAGTAGGATTTGTGAAGATCTCCATTCCATGTTTCCTTTCCTACTCCCATTTTAACTTGGACTCTCTCTGCCTAATTGTTTTCCACATCTGTTCTGATACCAAGTACAATGAGACTTAAACTATACTGACTTTTAGATAGAAAACAACTCAAAATTTATTAAAATGCCAAGTTTCTGTTGTCTGTATTTATTTATTTTAAATGGTATGTGTGAAGGGAAACTCTCCTGTATGAAAGCAGTCTCCATATGAATCAGTGTCACTTTCGATCAGTTCACCTTCTAGCAATGTGGTTTACTTCTGCAATTAACCTATGAGTGAATTCTGATTGACTCAAACTGAAGTGGCAGAGGTAAGCCAGGAGTGAAACCAAATCTTTTGAGGCAATATTTTTGAGTATTTTAAGCCTTGCTTATCAATTAAAGTTTCATTCTTAAAATTCTTGATTAACAATAAAAGCGATGCTAAAAATGAATGCTTGGGAATTATTATTCTAGTTGCATGTTATTCTAGTCCAGTGGAGATGCAGAGAAGCTCCTTCTAAATCATGTTAACTTTTCTACTTGGTTTTTCAATATTCAATAGAATACGGAAGTGCTGACCTAAATGACTGTAATTAGTTCTTGTGATTGGAGTAATGGTAGATGAAGAAACAAAACAAATGTATAAGCCAACTGTGGCTTTCCACCCACAGATGCATGAGGCAGGCACTTTCTCACTCTATGCCCCCAACTCCAAGTAATCATTTCCTTTCTTCACCGCTGTACACTTTGAAAGATGTTCTGTAATTTTTTTTCTGCCAGCTAACAATTCATTTTTTTTGAGCCTGAAGTTCCCCAAGGAAACTAGTTCAAAGTCTTAAATCAAGCTGCTATAAGGAGCCAGACAGTTTCAGCTGATGAAACCACATAAACTGTAATGCAATAAAACCCACAGACCAGTCTCGGTCATAACAACATAAAATTTATTCCCAATGTTAATCTAACATTTTCTTATGGTCAGTACTCTTAAAGGCTACACATATTGATTTAAAAAGCATTAAACGTTAATGGTTAACCAAGTATATGTCGTTGAATTCCTAAAAAAGTATTTGAACATGACTATGGTCCTTTTGAAGTAATTGTGTTAGTATAAAGATCTTGTGCACTAATTCAGCTTTACCATAAATCCCTCATCCTGTGCCAGACTCTGCTGTTGCTCTTGCTTTTGATGAGCATTAGATGAAAAGCTCCATATTATTTTTCCTTTTTAAAAAGTGCCATAACCACCACTCTGTTAATTAATCTGTAGAGGAGCATGCTGAAACCTTTCTATTTGAACTGGACCAAATAGGAGTCAGAATCCTGGGATCAGAAAAAGAACAAACATTTAAAAACTTGGCCAGAAACTATCACTTTGGGTAATCAGCTGGACACAAGGAGAGTTGAGCCCTTATTCACTCCCTACTATCTTTTTTCTTTAATGGTGGTATAATGTAAAATATAGAAGCAATTCAGAGCAGCAAACAAACAACTATTCATCTAATTTTTAGAGCTGGTCCTTAAAAAAGGGGTCCTCAAAGCAGAGACCCCCTTGCTTCCCCTCTTCTTCCCTTCTCCTCCTCCCATCAACTTCATTGTGGGGTCAAGAGCCAAAGGTGATGTCTACTCTGCTAAATAAAACAGTACAGGGCTCATTTTCTATTACCTTGTCACTAACTAGCCTGGCACATCTCACAACCACACAAGGGTTTAAACCACTTATTCCTGCAGCCAGGCCAATAGCAATCTGCATATTGGGGCTTGGCTGTTGCCCATCCTAGTTCCTCAACCATAGTCCAACACCTATTGCTGCCTGGTTGGCATTAAACCACATCATGGACTGCACAACCAGCGCCCTGGCATTTGCCCTGGCCCTGTTCATTTTGCTAATTCAGATGTGGCCAAGGAGTCTCCATATCCCTGAACAAGCAAAACAGCAGTGAGGACCTGGTCACAGGATTTTCTCCTTATGAAACAAAACATGATGGGGGGATTGGACAAATTAAGAACTATAGTCCTGCATACTCTGTTTTGGCAGGAGCAAAACATTTGTCTTCTTCCTTATGTGTCAATGAGACACATACAAGACATACTCATTCCCATTAATAGGAAAGCCCAAGCCAATATTCTTCTGGAGTTGCATGTGTAGCCTTGGTCTAAAAAGCAGAAAGCAGGATCTGCATTGACTGGGGGGGGTTCACAGTTTCCTTGTTAGTTTGGTCTTCCAAATCAACCCATCACAAGCTAATGTCATGGCAAGTTTTTGGACAGACATAGCTCAGTGTCTGCACCAGTTTATATAAGAAGTGTAATGACAACTATCAAATTTTTGTACCTGAGCCCCTGACAAGGACAGAAATTATCAAGAACTTGAAGAAGGCAAAATACCTACTGGTTTGAAATTAAGTGTAATCTCGTAAAGATGATAAATACTGGTTTAGAAAAGGTGTGGAGAAGTAACAGTTGAGGCTTGGCAGAGCACTCTGAGGCGTGACTCAAATGGAATTGACTTTGCTGCAACTAAATAAATGTCTAAAAAGCCATTTGTGATAAAATAATTTTCTCTGATTACCACATTGAATGTTCATGTGCTTAGATATCTGTCTAGATCTGCAAATGGAACATTCTTGAGAATCTTACATTAAAATTTAAAGCTTCATAAAGTGCTGCATGATTTTCACAAGCCCACAAAATAAAGCGAAACAGCATATTTTGGCACAGCTTTTCCAAATAAACTCCTAAAAAAGTCACTTCCTTTCTTTGGCCCCACTGGCAGAAGCAAATAAAATAGGAGGAAGACACATGAAAAATAGGAAACTTCTCTGTTACTTACATTTTCAATGGGTAATTAAAAAATTAGAACAATCTGAAAGGCAAAGAAGGAGCCTAATGGCTAAAAAGAGAAAAGAGAATGTCATGCATACAACCATTGCCATTGCCAGCTAAGAAACAAGAGCACAATTTGGGCCATCAGGACGCATGGGCATTTCTGGGGGAAAGAAAACAGGAAACAAAACAAGATCCTCACCAGGGTCTTCCTATAGCACATTTCATGTAAGTTTTGCTGCCAGTATGCAGGGAACACTTAGCTTTACAACTACTGTAATTTCTTTTGATTGAGTTTTATAGTAGACTTCATGTGTTTTTAAAAAATAAAGGAAAAGGGGGTTAAATGGGATTCACCGTAATCATATCGTTATCACCAGGTTTGAGACCGTTGGGGTATATACCTGGTATACACCTGGTATACCCCTTCCAAAGCTGAAGGAGCAATTTTACTGGAGTCTTACTATGTTACTGCCCCTGAGACCACTGGTGGAACATGAAGCCTTAGGAAAAGGTCCACTGTGAGTCCACAGTGCTGGGGGCAGTGAGAGGAGGCTGCTCCACTGGGGAAGGGGAGCCAGGAGCCACGAGTGACAGCAGAGCCTGTGGGACAGCAGCCTCCCTGACAAGGATGCAGAGCAGTTCTGTTGGTGGCAATCAAGGCCAGACAAGAGTCCAGATAACCGTACAACCGGGATGAGGCACGTCTGAGGTCAAGCCTGTCGCCTGTCAGGGTCCAGATCAACAGGCATGGCCACGGCTGCAGTGCAGCTGCGATGGAGCTTGAGCCGTAACAGTGACAGCCTCAGCTTAAAACCAGCTCCTGAGTGAAGGAATCTCTATGCTGGCCCTGAGCCCAGGCAGCTGCATACCCAAAAGGGGGGATGCATACAGGACCTCCACACCAGCCATGTATACTGTTTCCACTCTCAAGTTTTTCCCAAGTTTCTGTCTTGTATTCATCTGCAACAGTTCCTTATCAAATCTATTCCAATACTCTTGTAACCCCCATTTTACAGACAAGCCTCTCTCTAAATATTTTTTTTCCTTCTCTACTGCATTCCCAGACCCTCTTACCTCTTTCTCCTTTTATTCTGCTCGTCCACTAACTTCCCACACTTCCCTCATAGTTTTCTAATCAGTCTCCCTGGTCCCTGCCCCTCACTAGTAGCAGAGATGATGCTACTTCCTGCAGATATGTATGACAGCTCTTCCAGCCAACAGCAACACTAGTCTTCATTAATTCATCTTTACATATTGTGGATTTCACTATGCTGGCAAATAGACAAGCTGATATGAGGTGAAATGCTTTTGGCAGCGAGTCTCTGCCTCTGCTCCCTAGTTTCTAGACTTAGCTTTTTGCCCCTTGAACAGTCCTAATCTCAGAAGACTCTTTCTCTTAATCTATTTCTTTTCATCATTCTGGTCTTGCATTTGTCTTTTTTCCATTTGACTCACACAGTATCTTCCTTCATGCTTTCAGGGTGTTAGCAGTAGCATCACTAAGAGGATAAGAGAGGGAAATTCCTTGTTCTTCATTCTCAAACAAGAACCATTTTGGGAAAAGGTGCAGCTAAAAGCATCCATGGAAAGTTTTCCCTCAGATTATGTAGCCTGGACAAAGAGGAGGATGTAAACTACCCATTCACTGTAGAAGACCCAGAGCACATCAGCTGGTTGGTGTTCAGCGTTGGAAGTGACTTGGGTTTTTATTGGATCCAAGGCTTTTTAGATTTTAGCACTTAGGAAAGTCATTCAAACTGTGGTTTGGCAAGGGATTATAGCTCAGCCAGGTCTGGACAGAGTACTCACACAAACAAGAAAAGGCATTCTCCTGCCATGACACCAGATTTGAAGTGCCTGCTCTAAATATTCAGACTGCTAGATCATTTTGAAAATGGACAAAATACATCTTTTTTAATCTTTTTGGAACTGACTGGGGAAAAATGTAAACAGGCTGTAAGAGGAGACATGAAAAATTTCACACCAAAGTGCTAGCTTGCCAAAGATACAAGCAACTGGAAGGCTGTCTTTTAAACAATTTTAGTAATAGCCAGCAAAAACACACCCACCTATAACAAACAGCAGTTCATAGAAGTATTGCAGAGAAGCCAATACACAGTCTCCAGAAGTGCCTACTCAGACCCTGATGAAGGTGGCATAAAGCAGGACTAATGAAGAGTCTGGCAACTGGCAAATGATCCTATCAGGAAAGAAAACATAGCATTATCAAAGCAGAACACAAAGAAGATAAATGTGGAAGGACAGGAAACCTGAAGGAAGAGAAGAATCTCTGCAGGACAAAATGAGTAAATGCTCTGAGTAGAAGTGCAGGTGGAATAGGAGAAACTGCTCTCAATCTAACACATCTAGCTTTAAACTGGTGTTCAAAACCTGGGAATGTGCTGGAGAAGATGTTACCTGGAATCTGAGAAATTCTCCCCCCAAGATCAATGTCTCAGCTCCTTCTTTTCAAATGTTTGATGAATATTTCCTGCAGTTGGAGTCATCATTACAGAATGGAAAATAGTACTATTTATTGATTGTTTTATTTTTTTTGACTAAAGGGAAAAATCTTTAGTAGACCTCACTAGAAAAATACTATATACAATTATTTTATGATATATTATCATGAGCTATTCTAGAAATTATTTTTACAGTGGCACAACACAAATAGACTAAATGTTTTGTTTTGCTTTGAGCAAAAAAATTAAAAGTGGTTTTTCAAGAACTAATTTTTTTTGCAAAACATCTTCAGTGGTTTTAATTTTTCACCAGGGATGGGAGGTCACTTTAGCAGGTCACCTTAAGAAAAAAATCCCATACCTCATTAAACGGCTTAGAACTGTTTAATCTGCATAGGAAAAAACAAATGTTTCCCCAAGTTCTCAGGGGAAACTCTATAAATAGACCAGTGGAAAAAAACTGAAAAAATTAAAGTAATAGAAAAAAATGTGCAGTGTTTTCACAGCCTGTGTGCACTTACTTATTGAAAGAGTTAAATTCTGCTTATGTTCTGTATATAACTCATTTTATACAAACTTGCTATAAAATTAGGTTATATCATGTGCTGAGGGCACAAAACCAAAGCAGGTGGGGAAGTTTCTTTTTCTGCAAAAATAAATTTCTAAGCAGAAATAGCAGGGACCAGGAAGGAACTCTTCATCATCTATCAGAAATAAATTAAGTGGGAAACCAAGTTCTGAACATGGTTTGGGTTTGTTTGTTTTTTTCTCAGAAAAGTCTCATGCAGTCTCAAGCTATTAGCAAAATACAGCTAGAGCTGTGTTAAGGTAATATAGCTATATATGAGGCTAGATTTATATATAAACACAGAGTGTGCACTAAATTTCAGGTAATAGAGTTAAGCATTACGAGCTCTAGATAAATGTGGGTACTTAAATCTCATCTGTGAAACATGAATGAAGTAGCTTTCTAGGACTATGCCTAGAGAAGTCTAAGTGGAACAGTGTCATTTAGTCATTGGAAGGCTCTCTCCTAAGCTTTGGAAATATGTCTCTGTCCAACACAAAACCTTTCTGAGCTAAGTAAGGCACAGTATTTGAAAGCATGAGAGGCACCCTAGCTGCTTTAGTCACAGGCTAAGATCACACAGAAAAATTCTGTGTGAAGCTTTTTTGTGAAAAAGAAATTAGAAAGCTATGTACACTGAGTATTTTAGCACTGACTTGGCCCTTAGACTCAAAGTGCTGATAAATACTTGAAAGTCTTACTGTACCCTCAAAAATTAAATCCACAAAGGAAAGCCCAAGAATGGCAAGTTCAAGACAAGCATAGTAATGCCTAATGATAGAAAATTGTATGTGAACTGGGCACACTAGAGTGTAGGAAATGAGAGCTTCAAAAGCCATCCTTACCACGTGATGCATTTTTATCTTGTTCTCTTCGGAAAATGCAATTCTGTTTGCTCTCAAAGAACTTTTGAACCCTTTTTACAATTTCAGCCAAATTCAACATAAAGGACCCAAATATACTAAATGCCATGAAAACCAGCAGTCAGAAAAATAAGGCTGCTAATCAGTGTTCCCAAAAAAAGGAAGATCATGTCACTTCACTGGTTACCGACTGCTTGACTTATAGTTGGCTAATCCTCAGCACATGGTCCTGGGTGAGGAATCACACTGCTGGAAACCACCTCCATTTTTGCTAGTGCATGTAGGAAGTGGTGACTACTGGAGCCTATGTAGAGTGGATAGGGAAAAAGGATGTGGAACACCGACCCATAAGTAGCCAACCTTTGTTAACCCTGCTGTTTTTAGAACCATGACCTATACACACTTGGGTGAACTGTGTTCATGACAGTATGTAAACCACCGTTGGAGTATTCTGCGGGTAACTGAGAATGAGCAGGAAAAATGGAACTTTGGGATTAATAAGGTCTCATACGCCACGAAAGGAAACCAATCATGGTGCAAGACAACCGGGAACCATCAAGCTCTGGACAAGCCAGTTTCACAGCTAGAATCCTACCTGATTTGTGGATATAGACTGCACATTGTGAGACCCACCACGAGCAGGTCATGCAAGACGTGCAAGATTCTCCACATACATGGATTATAGTGCCCCACCTGCCAGCGGCAGATCTGGGGTGAGCAGCTACAGCTGGGGAGTCCAGTCCTCGGGGCGGCGGAGCCGGGCGCAATCGCAGGTGCCAAATGGCCTCCGCGATCCGCAGTCACGGAGGTGCCTGAGGGAGAAGGTGGTTGGCTGGATGTGGTGAGCGGGGCCCCCGGGGCTGGCTCCCAGTGGAACAGGCCCTCGACCCCCGCGAGTGTCGGCCCCGGTGGGGCAGCCGGGCGGGTCCCGGGGGCGCGGCCGCCCCGCCCCGCCCCGCCCGCCGGCTCCCGCTGCCCTGGAGCGCCCCCGC
>VZRE01007541.1:328-141231 GCA_013396775.1 Cephalopterus ornatus | reverse complement strand
CCCGCCCCCGCCGGGGCTGCGGGGACAGCGCCGGGGACCTGTGCGGGAGCGGCCCCGCCGGGCAGGGCGCGGGCGGGCTCCCCGGGAGGCTGTGATACGGAGCCCCGGGGCTGCTTCTGAGGTGCCGGGCGCGGTGCGGGACGCAGCGCGGGGGAGAACAAATAAAGTGCCGACGTGCCTCCAACACGCTTCGTTCCTCCGTGTCCGGTTGAGCGGCGGCGGGGTCCGTTTGGGCGCTCGCCGGCCCAGTGGGGGCACGGCAGCGGCATCCTCCGGCTGCGCGCTCAAAGGGGAGCGACCATATCTGACCGGCGGCAGCTCCATGCGGCTGTGGTATTACTGAGTAAACCGTACAGCGGGTCAGATAACCACGTAGCGAATGACTAAATTAATCTAAAAATAAGCAAACAGCAGTAATGCACGCAAATGTTCTGCCCAAGCTGCCACAAAAAATATGAAACTGGCGTATCTAAATAAATTTGAAAACTCTGGGTTAATTTTCATATCCTTTAGCTTTAACACGAGGGAATTATCCATTATAATCTGATAAACATATTACCTAAAGAGATTTGATTTATTTACTTGTTTCTCTCTTACCAGTTATTATGTTGTTAGTGATGGTGAGTAAATGATGTATGATGGTCTTGTAATGATGGGACAAAACAGCAGTGCAGGCTACACCAATTTGTTTACAGACTTGACACTTTTTCCTTATGTAACTGGTATTGGTCTTCTTTATAAATAGGCCATACACAGGGCTGGGGTTTTTTTTCCCCATCTAATAACCTGTTTTAGAATTTCACATCTTGCATGGAAACAGTATTAATAATTGCCAGTATAGAGAAGTGTCGTGTCACGAATGTCATCAGAAACTAAGAAAATAATTATAGCTAAATTTGGTCATCGTTCATTTAACTATAGTTCTGTATAGTTTTAGTGGTATCTGTAACATACTGAAATGTAACAGTGCATGTTTATTATTAGATTGATACTTGTATACTTTGCTTTACAAAACTACAGATTGATGATTTTTTAAAACACCCAAAAAAACCCTTAATGCTTCAGAGGGGATAATAACTGAAAAAATTGTTTGGAAAATTACTTATAAGATATGCAGCTAAGCTATAATTGTTTAGAGGATGATGATTTCTTTGTTTTCTCCTTGGAATAAAGTAGTAAGAATCAATATTGAATTAAATTATGACCTTAATTATTAATATGCCAGGAAGTCAAGTTTCCTCTGCTCTAGTCAAATCGATCATGTATGTAATGGTAAAAATAGTGATTATGGGTGATGTTTGTCCCATGCAGTAGTTACAAAAATGCAGCTGTACTAGAAACTCTGCTTGTGTGTTTATGACAAAAATTACTCTTCTACTCTGATTATTTTAAAATACATTCTATAAAGGGCATGAGCTGCTGTCTCAGTTTTATAGAAACTTTTTTTTTTTTAATCTCAAAATGTATTAGCTGTTGTGTGCTGAGAATTTCAGGAGAGGGAAAATGCTGATAAGTAAATGAAGAAGGAAATCCCAAATGCTCTGCCTCCTAGGCCTGAACAGCTGCAGTTTAGGCCATTTGCAGGATGCAGTTGTAGGTCACACGCAGCGTTTCACGTTGCTTCCCCAAGCACAGAAGCGAATTTTGAAGGCCAAGCCATTAAACCATTTGTTCCTCTTCTCTCCCTGTTTTGTAACTCCGTGGCAGCGTTTTGTTTGACTTGCAGCCGAATCCCGCGGTGCGCAGCGCGATCCTGGGGCGGACGGGCGAGGCACCACGCGTCGCTCCGAGCAGGGGCTGGGGCGGGAAGCAGTTTCCAGAGGAACCATTTTCCCCTCGGCGGGGAGCCGAGCGCCCCGCGTCTCCGGGCGAAGCTCGGCGGGGCGGTCGTGCGGCCCGAGGGCTCCTGGCCACGCCAGCGCCGTGACCCGCGGGGCTCCCGGGGCCGGCGGGCGCGGCCCCTTTCTCCGGCGGCGCGGCGCTGTCCGCGGTGCTGAACCCCGCGGCCATGTTATTCCCGGCGGATCCCGGACCGCCGTCCCGTCCCGCGTCCGCCTGGGCGGCTCTCGGGTGCTTCAGCGCGGGGAGGTCACGGCAGGGTAGTGCTCTCACCCACAGCCTTTATGTAATACGCTGTATCGCTCTGGTGTCGAATGCTGGCAGCAAAATCAATGAGAAATACTACAGTGCTTTCTCCTTCAGAACACGAGCTCTTCCACCAACACAGATTTTTTTTTTTTTTTTGCAGCCAACTTGAGAAGTGTAAGGTTACCTATGAAATGGAAGTGCAGCTAAAACCAGCAACTAGACAGGAAGTTGGCATTTGCTATTTTTGACCACAGGTTCAGTTTATGAAAGGACATTCTGAAAGCGAATATCAAAACAGCGTGTCATCAGTGAGAATAAAATAACCACTCATGGTACAGAGAAAGCTCAGGAAAAAAGTGGATATCCATTAGCAACAATGCAAACACAGGCACGTGAGGTTTTCTCCTTTCCTCCTCTAAGAATAAACAGTTAAATTTAGAAAGGCGTGCAATCTACTAGATTATTTTTTCTAAATTCACATCAGCGTGCTTCAGCCTCTCCAGTACATGAAAAAAATAAAAATGCTTTTTTTCATTGTAGAGACAAATGTTCATTTTCTGTAATTGCACACTGGGTGTTGTGAATGCAGTTGCACAATAAAAAGCAAATATGCTTCTCTGGTGTGATGAGTAAAGGCTAATAAATAAAAAGACAAAACCAACATGATGTGTTTTGTATGGGAGGATAACAATTTTAAAAATATACATTCTGCTTCTAAAAATAGAATGAATTGATACGCAGGGTCTTCGAATTAAAGGTCAGAGGTGACAAACCGGGACAAAGGTCATGCAGCTCATTTTCAAGCAATCAGTCTCTAGTTTTTTCATGGTTGAACAAAAGCTTAATTATACAATAAGTGAGGACTGTAATATTTTAACAGAGAAAGAGAGATAGTTTTACAAAATTCCCTATTTGCTTGAATGTAGCTCTATTATGGAATTATTTGTGCTACTGTTACTGATACAAAAATGGGTCTGTCTTAAATTCAAGTATTTAAATACATTTCTTAGGTTAACATTTAAAAATCTGCAATCTGTATTTAGTGTTAGTACTTTAGAAATCAGAGGAGTGTGTAACCATTTTATGCTTTGTCAGTGATTTTAGCAAAAAAAAAAAATCTGATCATCCATACTTTAATAAAGTTAAACTGCAGGTCCATTCATTTTGGCTTTTGTGCACATACTTATTATTTCTAGCAAACCACTTTACTTCCCCCAAATCCTATTTCCAGTCTGCAGCATTATGTGTGTCAATGTGCAGTAATTATACAGACCTAAAACCTGTTGAGCTAGTATGTGTACATGATAATCGTTTTATTATATGCAGTGTCTAAGATTCAGGGTTTTTAACAATTTGAAGAGATTGGTTCAATGTTTATATTAATAATATCACATTTGGACTAAACCAAGCTTTCATAAATATTCTAAAGGTATGTAACAATTATTCTATAGGTAACATTTGATACATATTTAGACCACATGTAGTAATGCAAACCCAAGGCTAAATCCCAGAAATTCAACTGTTAAAATTTGTAAACGCACTAATAATTTTGTATCCCACATTAGGTTTCTGCTTTTCTTTAAGATACTGTATCTCCTGTACCTACTTCAGCTACTGATGTGTACATTGATTTTAAAGGTTTTCATCTTTTATTTTAGAGATTGTGAAATTTTAGTTATGTATCACTGATGTTGCTGTTTACTTTTTTTCCCCTGGTTTAAATTAATGACGTATCTGCACTAAAGTTTACAAAAAAATGACTATTGCATTACTTTATTTGTTTGGCTGTTTTAAACAGTGAGTATCAGAAGGCATGACATTCAGGACTGATGTCCACTCCAGTTGAAATGAGAAAGATGTGCCCTGTACTATCTATCCTTCTAGGAAAAGGAATATTGGTGTTTAAAATACAGACACTTATCTGCTGTTTAACTTCTATAATGTTTGATTTGATTACTTTAATAGACACTATCCATATCAGTATTTGATAAACGTGTTATAAACTACAAATGATAAAAAAACTCCTGTCTTTATTAGTACTCCAAGTAATAATTCAGTGACAAAAAACCCCAACCAAAATGAAGAAAGAAGATTCTGTGTTTTGTAGGTAAACAGAACATGCAAATAAAAATTCTGTGCAAAGGAGAAGATACCTGAAAGGTGTGTAAATTCTGTCAAAACAGGTATTAATGTAAAACATCTCAGAAAGGTCTGAACAATCAGTTCAGTTGTTATAAAAGCAAATAAAAATTATATATTTTTAAAAATAAAACCTGTAGTGCCATCACTTTTGAGTGTGAACAATACACATTTGATTTAGTGTAACCAGGATGATTAGAAAAAACCACACATTTTCCTTTGAAGACTTAAATATTTAATTCAACTTGTCATAATATCTTTCTTAATTTGGCCTTTGACATGTATCTTTTCAGCACTTCATTTGGTATTCTTTTGTTTGCAAATAGTTATCAAGAGGGGAAATAAAATCTTTATATCTAGTTTCTCACAGAAATAAGCAATTACAAAATAAATCAATGATCGAGCTCTGAAAAATATTTTGATCTATCTATGATTTGAGAATTGTGGCTTTTAAAGTTTTTTTCCTCACAAGGTACTGATACTAATTTATCTAAAAATACAGAGAAAAATCCATCTGAAAATATATAATAAGATCACAAGGTAGTTTTTTGTTTCATTTGCTATATAGCAAATCAATGTGTGGCAATTTCAACAAGCATCTGCTAACAGTAAACTGGGAACAAAATATTTTAAATACGAAGGAAGTAGAACAGTAGTCGAGGATAATGTATTTCATTTTTAAATTGTGTATTTTAAAAAATTCATCTTTGAATCACAAAATACTGTTTGAAACATTTATTTTTCATTGTTTTTTAATTAAGTAAAAACAATTATAATAGTCTGCATTTGAATATACATATATGTGTATATTCAAATGCAGACTATAAGAAATTGCAGATTTTACTAAATCAAATACACTAAATATGAGAATTATACGTAAGTCATTTCAATCCTTAAAAATATCCTTGTTCAGCATTTTCCTTTAGTATGTACTATTAAAGTTTTAAACTAAATAGATCTTAAATAGTTTTTAATGCTAAAGCAAGTGCCAATATAATAGTAGCATTTAATTTTGAGGAGAAACTGATCCTATAGTTGTCAGGCTTTCATTAGCTCCCATTCAGATATGGCGGAGTTTATTACTCCTTTTTATTGCCCAAAAGAATCAGATTCATAACAGTGGTGGAACCACATTTTACCTTTCTTTGTTCCTGTTACCATTGTAGTCAAATGACATTCTTACACATAGTTAAAAGGCTGTTTTATTTATATAGTATAGCTGTTTTATTTACTTGAAGTTGTAATTACCTTCCTTCAATTCAGTGACAAAAGTGACTGAAAAAAGCAAAGAAAGTCTAAATTTTAATTTGCTAGTTGTTCAATTAATTTTCTTAAGTCAGCATTATTTAAATATTTTGTTATCTTGTAGACACTTGTTTTCAACTTCACTTGCTAGAAAAATAAAGTAATGGTGTAAAAACAGAAGTCTGGAAGAACAGCAAAGTAAATTATGGCTACACTAAGAAAATTGTGAGAGCTTTCAACTTTTTTCCCTCTGTAATTATGTAAGGACATTGATACTTGAGTAAGCATTTTCAGGAAATCTTAATTTTTCTTATTTATGCATTTCAAACTAACTATATTTTACTGAATTAAATGAAAAGGGGAAAAAAGAGTTTATACAAAAAAACCGTCTAAGGAAGACATCCATTATTTAGAACTGCACATTGAGGAATCTATGTAAAACAAGTTAATTCAGAGTGTAAGACTACACTCACTTGAGGTGTTTGAAATCAAAATACTGTGTGCATAGTGCTTCCACCAGCAGTCAAAAACTGTAAATCAGAGTAAGAATAATATTATCTGATTAGTATGTGTGTATCTGTATATATATTTTAAAAGCTGATGGTTTATGCCCTATGCTTGAGTTCTGTACACAGAGGTTTAAAATTTTGTGTATATGCTTTGTAGCATCCACGCATTTAAGTCTTCACTCTTGATGAGTTAACTAAAAGAGATCCTTTTAACATTGGAATGTTTTCCCCTATTCCTTTGCATCACTATCGTATTTGTTCGATATAAAATAAAGTATTGGTGGGGTTTGTTTTCTAGTTTTCCTGCACTCTGATCATACTTACATTATCCAGCATTCCTTAAAAAAATACTGCTGGCTTTACTCTGTGGAAGAAATCACTCCCCTGGCTACCCCTGACTGTGAAAGAAACAGGTTTAACATCTGAATTTTTTTTTCAACTTACTTTTGGAGGAAAGCATGTAACTTATTTAAATGGAGTAACTATATATGCCTGCTTTACTTTATTCCAAGCAAATTGCATTTCTAAATCTTTTGGCAGCAAACTTAAGCTAATGAATTCAAAACTATCCATAGCTAACTAAGAAAATTCTTTTTAAATATACATAAACTTGCTGTTATTTTTTACTGACCAATAATTTGTCAAAAAATACACTACATAACCTGTTAAGTAAGCTGAATTACAGCATGTGCTACCTGTAAGGGAAGGTGATTACCTTTGTTGGGTGTTTGTCAGTGTGCCTTTAACTGATACTGCACTTTTCACTGTATTTCCTATCCAGCAATATTTCCATATGGTGTTCTGTTGCATTATTTTTGTGCCTACTGTTACAGTATCCTTCCATATGCCTAGTTAAAATAAGGGTTGCTTTCAAAGGAAGGGACTTTTTCTCTAAAAACACCTTGCTGTCTAGTACAAAATTCCTAAACATCATTTATTTACTTATTTGCAGTTAAAAAGTTCATGTAAATGCTGAGATATTTTCAGAACTAAAATGCCAAAATATTTTTGTGGTTTTTACAGCATAAGGAGACACAAGAGAGAGTTCACCATGAGCCATTTCAGAGCCCAAACCTGATTCCATTTAAATGGAATTTACCTCTTTCAGTAAGATGCAGCAAAATACATGCCAAAATAGTTTCTTGTTTAAATTATTTGTTTAAATGAGTTCATAGAATTGAAATGCCTAGGCTTTTTTCTACACTAATATCCTTTAAGCCAAGTTTTGGGCATTCTATCAGGAAGCTTTTTGTAATACCTATAAAAAAATTACATCTTTTTTCTGCTTAATAATCTGTTATATTTGTTTGACCCTCTAAGACGTGATGCTTACAAATGTGTTATGAAATGGCAGTACTGGAAACAAGAATTACTTGAACTTGTGCTGTTTTCTGCTACAATTTTTAAGAACTGTACTTCCCTGCTTTTAGTCCTGACACCACTCCCCAAATACTTATTTTTAATCCCTTCATAAACTGAAGCAGGCTGCGTGCCAAAGCCCAGAACGGATCCGTTACTCTATGCTTGCATATTTCATTATGTTGCATAAATAATGCAAGTAAATCTGAAAGACACAAAAGCCACATAGCCACAGGTTGGCAGAACAAAGAAAACAGATACAAGAGATTGGGCTTCAGTGCTTTAAGGTGTAAAAGCAGAGCTAAGTTTCATACATGGCAAAAGTCCACACAATTCCAGTGGAAAACTTAGTTACTACAAAAGAAGTGGAACTGAATCAGCTTGCCAGTGTTGTTGCACTGAAAAGAAAGATTCTACTACCCTGCTTTTTGATTTCTGGTGTTGGAAAGGATTGAGGATAACTGACTCTAGGGGAAGAGAAGTTAGAGAGAAATTTGGTTTTCATCTGACTTTGGTCATTCGTGTTCTTACTTTCCTCACTCCTAGTAGGATGTATAATTTTTTTTTTTTTTTAGTAAGAGAGAAGGGTAACTGTCCGGATGTGCTCCTAAATTGGAAAGAAGATAAAACTCAGATTTCTCAGAAAGAGTAGAGAACAGGGCTTATATCTAAACAGGTTGATAATTGTTTTTGGTGCGGTTTAGTTAAGATAGATTATTCAAAAAGACAGTAGAGGGTGACAAGAGGACAGGCTTGTGGCAGGTGAGTTTGTGCATGTTCTTATCATCTTTCATTTGGTAAACAAACTGGGCAGTGTAAGTAACAAACTTACTGCAAACCCAAGGTATTTTTCTTCATGCTTCCTGCCATCTGCAGTGCTTTTTTTCTGCATTATATGCCCAGCCTTTTTCATCTAGACCAAAGGTACACCTTGCATGAAGTTTCAGTCAAGTCACACATCTGTATTTGTATGACTGACTGGTTTTGTTTATATTGAGACCTAGAATTCAATACCATTACATACTATGCAGTTTTATCACTGACATGATTGAAAGCATTTTTCTGTTGATATTCATAAATTGGCATTAAGTTTCAATTTAGACCATGAAAGAATTCTGTAGAATGATTTTATTGGGGTTTTTTTTCTTAATCATACACAAGGTATGACTTGATTGCTTACTATGTACAATTTAAGCATAGTAAAGACAAGTCAGTAGTTCTTAGGTTACCTATTGCAATTAATTATTGATAAAGGAAAAAAACACCTTCAAATATTCTGCAAATCTGTGTCTTTCCCTCCATTGTCATCAACTGCATAGCTTTCATAAGAGACCAATGAAAGGGGCAATGCCTTTACTGGTGCTAGGAAAAAAAAAACCCAGTGGCTAATTTTTTATCTTACGCCTTGGTTATTTCATTGTGGTTCTGATGAACTAGGTAAGTCTCAAATAGTAAGTTTATAGGTCTCTTCATAGAGTCAATGCGCTGGCATTCTCAGCCTCCTAATGAGCTGTTAAACTGGAGAAGAGGTAATTAAATATGGTATAATGTACACGGTACTGACTCCAGCTCTCTGATTTTAGGTTCCTCAGAAGACGATGAGGTCATTCAAGAAGGTCTCCTCATGCTCAGGTCAGTCTTCTCTGTAGCATCTTACGTGGTTGACTGTGTATCTGTAAAACTGAGATACTCTAGCATTTCTGTCCCGCTGACTTTGATGAACATAATTGAGTGGGAGGGGGAAGACTCGTTAATTTCATGCACAGGCTCCAGAGTTCTTCTTTGATGCAGTTTGAATGTTCTGCTTCTGCAAAACAAATAAACAATTACGTAAGGAAAGTTTATTTACAGTAATCCCACCTCAGATACCTGTCGCAAGTTGTGGGAGCCCACGGCTTTGTGGGAGCGCTGCAGGACCACCACCTCAGCAGACGTAACAGCGGGCGCATATATCTCAGTCGCTAACATACCTACTCCTCGCGTTACTTTCGTGCCGCTGTCACGTTATCACCACACAGCCCCCTCCCATCGCGACGCCTCAGCAGTGCCGCCCACCCGCCCTTTAAGCCCCGCTACCCTTCCAGCCCCCCCGTCCAGCCCGCAGCCCGTCCAGCCCCAACCCTGGCACCGTCCGTGGCCGCCCGGGCCAGCGCATGCTCGGGCGGGGGCTTCCCGGGGCGGGCGCTGCGCGCCAGAGGGATACGCGCATCCCGGCTCCCGCACGGCGCCGGGAGACAGCCGGGGGCGGGCGATGGCAGGGGCTGGGTGTTGTTGCCTGTGTGCTGCGGCGGGAAGAGCTGCCCCTGCCACTGCCCGGCTGGCGCAGCCGAGAGTGCCTGGGCAGTTGCTCTTCGGGGAGGATGCGCTCCCCGCTGGAGTACGCACACCAAGCCCCGGTGCGGCTGTCACAGGTGAGGAGAGGGGCTGGAGAGAAAGCGTCCGAGACAAACCTGCCCGCTCATGGCCCTGCGCCTACCTCGCGGGAGGCGAAGCGGTGAGAGCGGGCGGTGCGGACGGTTCCTCCGCGAGGGCCGATCCTCCCTGCGGGGCGTTAGCCCTGTCAGACGGTCTACCGCGACGACTGGCCAGCGCCTCCTTAAATCCGCCAGGGAAGCGGCCGCTATCAGTTGCAAATCCGCAGCTGAGAGACGGTTAATGTACGTGAGACCACATCCTGTATCCGAGCGCTCCAAGTGAGTCCTTACCGCGTTCTCCTGCCCGCGGATCGTGCGCGAGATCACAGCAATTCCCAATATTTTCTAAGTCTCACCAGCAAGCCGCCAGCATTGCCAGCAGAGATACACGGACGGCAAGGCGGACCTGCGAGACACTCACAGCCGCCGCGTTTCGTTTCAACAAAAAATGCTCGTAAAGCTCGTGTTTGAAACCGCGCTCCAGCCGTCAGTTTGAGCAGCGCCGCCTGCAAACGGCGGCGCGATCCCTCGGCGAGGGCCGCCCCGTTCCGTAAGGGAGCAGAGGCGGGTTCCGGGCAGCCGTTCGCGCCCGCCTTAGGTGTGACGGGAGAAGAGCGCCAGGACAGCCAAAAAACTGTGCTCCAGCGGCGGGCGGGGGCGAAGGGAAAGAGGCGCCTGCTGCGCTCCCTTAAAGAGCTGAGCGGTGCGAAGGGCGCCGCTATAAAACCCGTAACTTCACATCCCGCAGTCGCACGTCGAGCAAATCCCGTCCCTGATAGACCTGACCCGTGGGCAGTACACAGTTGAGTCGGCGCTGTACGTTGTTTAAAAAAAAAAAAATCAAAAACCCCCCCCAAAAAACCCAAACAAACAAAAAACCAACACACAAAACCCACATATGTTCTAATATTAATCCCCGGGATTAATACGGAGAGTAATAAACCCGGCCAGGGCAAGGCGGGAAGTTGGCGGTGTCTATAGCACGTCCGACTCTGCTCTCCCAAAGGCGCAGGAAGGCACGCCGCCACGTCCCCGCTGGGAAAGAGCGGCATTTTCTGGAAGTGTTAAACAAAAATCCAGAGGCAAAGCCCGGCGCTATGGGAGGCTTACGGGGACAGACCCGCCGCTTCTGGGGCGCTGACGGAGCGCGGCCGCTGGACACCCGAGCCCCAGCGCCTGGTGGGCGCCCGATTTTCACCCTCCTGGGCGCCCCGGCGGGCGAGAAGCGGGGGAAGCGGCTTGCCCTCCCTGCCCTCCCCCCGAGCGGCACAGCCGCTGTCGGCAGGGAAGCCCGCCGGGCCCCTGGCAACCCCCGCCCTCGCCCAGGCGCTGCACGTCGGCGGAAAGGGAAGGCGGCTTTGGCGCCCACATTGTAGGTGAGAGGGTTTTGGCGGGAACAGCTCAGCACCGGCACGGAGTCCTGGCCGTAGGGAGGGGCGGGAAAGGCCCCCTGCGGCCCCCGCGCCAGGAAGAGCCGGTTTCGATAGAAACCGTGTAAGAAAGACGACGGGCATCTCACTCCGTCCAACATCGTCGGGGCGGCGCCGAGCAGCCAAGCCGGGGCAGTGGAGGAGAGGGGGCAGGGGCGCCCCGGCGCCGTTCCTGCCCCTCCTGCCTGCCCGTCGGCGAGGAGCGCTGGCTGCATTTTGAAATGGGAAGTCGTGGCAGTATCCGAGTTCTGCTTTCAAGTGTAAAACACGCGTTTCTTTTCAAATGCACGCAGCTCCATCATTTGTTTGGATTTTTGTGTGGGTTTTTTTTCCCCTATTCTGGGTTTTTGTTTTTTGTGGTTTTGTTTGTTTGGTTTTTTTTGAGGTGAAGGTCTTTCTTTCTTTGAGGGGGAGACTGGTGGTTAGGGTTAGAAAGACAATTATTCCAGCTTCCTATAATTGTTTCTACCAAAATTAGCATCTATTTAGCGAAATGTAAGGATAGAGATATTTAATAGGTAAACTGTTACCATTAGACTAATTTTTCCATGAACTGGCTTGTTCTGTAGAGTTTTTTCGCTATTTGTCCTCTTTCCTCTTCTTCTTTAGGAATGAATTTTGTAAGGGTGTTAGTGGATTGGTTGGGTTTTTTTAAGATTTCCTTTGGGTTTTTTTTTTCTGTCCTTTTCCCGGAGAGTTCTCAGCTGGCAACAGCTCTCTACCTTCCACAAAACTTGAAAGGCTGATGTCCCTTGCAGGAAATGAATGAGTCGATAACATCTGACACCAGTGACCAGTCCAGTGACCCCAGCCTTAATTCCACTAATACTGGAGGCCTGAAAATCTCAGTAAAGACCCACTGCAAATCCCACCCCCCTCCATTTTACAAAATCTTCCCTTATTTTGCAACGTAAGAAATAATTTGCAACCAATATATTTACAAACTTTTATTTATGTAGTTTTGTAGTCTTTATTAATCGAAGAACATACTAATTTTTTTCACTGAAATTTGCTAACGACATTTTGTCCATTTCATGAACTCTATCAACTCGTTTGTGTCTGTTTAACCAGTATTCTAGCCTCTAAGGATTTTTTATACCAAATGTGATTAAAATAAATCAATTTTTAAAAAGAAATACTTTTAAAACGACATTAAAGAGGATATTTTCTGTCTTTCCGAAAGGAAGGGCAGACAGATCTCGTATTTTCTAAACTTGCCCTTGTGCCACAAGAAATGTACTCTTGAGCATTTCAAATAAGTGGTGCAAGCATTGTTTGCTTCCGGTAACCTTAATTTCACGTTCATAGCTGGTATTTCACGTGTGTTAAAATCTCGTACATGTATCTATTAGATACCGTCCTGGTCATAAGATCCAAGTGTATAAAATTACTGATTTAATATTGTAAAATAATCGCCATTGTAAGGGGGGAAGGGAGGTTATGAGCCAAAAGCAGCGGTATGTTGCACGAATGCGTAAGGCAGGTCAGTGTAGGAAGTCGACCTCACTGTTGAAATAACCTATAGGAAATTTACGGTTGACGACTGCAAAGGAATTTCAGGATTTAAAGCTTCTGCTCCACTTGCCAAGCTGCTTGTATTTGTACACTCTTGCCCACCCTCACTTCTTTCTTGCAAACGATCACATGGAGCCTCCACCTTGGTGTTTCACACAGAAATGAGGCGCTAGGGGGGGAATTGACGCTTTCCTGAAAGACAACAAAAGGAGTAAACAGGCCCACGGGGGCAAAGGCGTTCCCCTTAATTGGGCAGACTGATCGACGCCACTTCCCAAACAACAGCAAGTGCTTTGCAAATGCATAAGCCCCTTGCATTCAGGTTCTGCACGGATCGGTTTGTTGCTTTGGCTTTTGTTTGTGTGTCCTTGGGATAAGACAGAATGCCGGGGGGGGGGAGGGAGTGGGCTAATGAGAAAGTCATTGAGCCCAGGTTTTAAATAGGTATGGGCAACGTTTTTAAGATATATATAATATTGAATGTAAAGCGAGGTTATATGCGAGTAGGTGGTGATGAGGACAGAATACTTTCATCTGCACCTTTACACTAACGGAGATGAACAGATGGAAAATAAAACGAATTCTCACCTAATTAGTCTGTTTGTTTATTCTGACGTCTATAAAATTATTTTAAGAGCATTTGGGGGTGAATACAGCAACGGGAAAGGCTAGAGGGCAGGGCGATAGCTGTGTACCTGTGACCGCGGAAGGGGAGTGCCTTTGCAAAGGGGCTGTGACCAAACCTTTCACACATCACACACGTCTTTTCCGAATTGGATCCCTTCTCCCGCTGGCAGTGAAGACTTAAAACAGTAGTCCCCGGTCAGCGTTATTCCTCCCCTCTTTGTCTTCTTCCTCCAAGGGTGTTTTTTTTTTTGTTTTGTTTTGTTTGGGGTTTTTTTTTTCCCGCCCTCCTCTAGTAAATCCTTTTCTCTGACAGTCCTCTCCCAACTGCTGATTGAGGTTCACTCGAATTCTCGGCTTGAAAACTGGTCTCTTATTTAGGAAGTCATTAATCACATCCCCTCCCCCGGAAAGAGATGGCGGAGAAACCTGTGAAGCACAATTCGTCGCCCCATCCCCCCTTCAGAAATGTTTTGAAACGCTAAACCTCCGCACATTCTGGGCCATATTAAGGTGATACCGAGTTTCCGGCGCGCTTTTAATTTGAATGCGAAATTAGTAACGATCCGGTTATACATCTGCCCACGTTTTGCGCAGAGGGTGACACAGATGCCTCCCGGCGTCCCCCGTCCCTGTCTGTACACACATGTGTCCCTCATCCGTGAGCATCTCGCCTTCGTGTGCGTACGCGGACCGCGCCTGCAGTGGGCACAGATACCCCCATAATCTCCTCTGCACGGCCGCCCCTGCATGTAGCTGCTGTTCAGTGGGCTGTATCTAGAAACACACGGATCTTCCTATGGATTTGTGCATGCACGGGGGGGCAGAAACCCCAGAATAATACGTCATCTCTATTTCCCGTAAAGAAGCGTGCAGATTAGCTGTCCGAAAAGGAAGGAGCAAAAAAAAAAAAAAAAGCGCCGTGTTGAAAATTTCTTGTTCATTCATAAATTATTTTGGTGTGTCAAGCTAGTTGAAATGGCGATTGGCTGCTCCTGCCTCCTGCCAACCCCTTAAGGATCCGATGTGAAATTAGTAGCAAGAAAGCATGTAATTGACCGAGTCACGTGTGCGCAGGGGGCCAGAAACGGAGCGAGAGAGACGGGGAAAAATCAAAAGAGGGAAAGCACATTAGACCATGCGAGCTAAATTTGCGATCGTTCAAAATCAGGATGTTAGATTAATGCAGAAGACCACTTCGATCCACAGGGAAAGTTTTCATCTCACGAGTTTGGAGCAGAGGGCCCGTGGGGCAACATGGCCGAAGGTTAATTTTCTTTTTCTATTGTTTTACTATGAATTTCGTTCTCTCGCTCTCTTCCCCTCTCCCCCCTCCCCCTCCCCCCACCCGCTTTTAACCCAACTATGCATTACCCTTTTTTAGCAGCTCGCGCAAGGGGGCTTTCTCCAAACCCATTGTTACCCAGCTCAGAAACTGTTCCGTACCGCCCACACCGATTCACAACTTGAAAAGCTTTCAGGGGGCTATTGTTTGAATTGTTCCTGTTTGATTAAGCACAGTTGCAGTGGTGGGATGAGAAAACGGCCGTACACCTGTCCCAACTTTAATCGAAAGTTTATTCCAAGGAGGGATGGATACACGTTGGAAAATAGTGGTTTCGGCGCTGCATGTGCAATAACCCAATTGTGCAATCTACCCAATTTTGCTTATTCTCTCTCCTCCACCCCTCCTCGGCCGGCCTCCCCCCTCGCCCCCCCGGTCCTGCGCCTTGCGAGGAGAGACTAATTGGGCTGAGAATTTCTGTTGAGAAATGGGATCTGTCTTAAACCAGCAATATTCAAGTAAAGTATCGCGTTCCGTGCTGTAATGTGGCTGAAAGATGGAGTTAAATGGAAAAATACACGTATGTACAGAAACGTGGGCTGCGTTGGGCACAGAGAGGGAGAGCCTCCGTGCGCAGTGTTTCCTCTCTGTAACCTCCGGTGATTTTATTTTTTTACATATTTTGGGGAGAAGGTTTTTTAATTTAGGATTTAGGAAAAAATATGCACTTTTCGTCGTTGGCTTTTGGTTTTTGTTTTGTTCTCCCGTTTGTTTTTTTTTCCCCATGTTCCGTTTGTAGTAACTCCTTTATACAGCGGCAAAAGGATGTTACCAGAATTTAACTCTTTGCTTTGCATCTTGTCCCATTCTTCCTTCTTTCCCCCCCCCTCCCCCCCCACCCCTTACACACACCCCTCTCCGCCTTTCCCTCTTCCTCAGCAGGGGCGAGTAAAGGTGGAGACGAGCCCGGGAAGTTGCCGGAGCAGGAAGAAGAGGAGGAATCCCAGGTTTTGCACGGAACCGGCCATTGCAAATGGTTCAATGTGAGAATGGGATTCGGGTTCATCTCCATGAGCAACCGAGAGGGAAGCCCCTTGGAGTCTCCAGTTGATGTCTTTGTACACCAAGTAAGACCCATTTTTGTCTTCCATCTCAGCCTGCCACATTTGGTTGAGTTCAGTGGGACTCTGGCTTCATGTGAAGAGAAGTAACCTATTTTTTTCTAGGTATTTAGGAACATCTGTAATTAAAAAGTTGCCTTAGGTAGTGGTTTTGTTGGCAGCGTTACAATTTGAATAAATAAGGTCGTTAGATTGTGCTTAGTCTCTGTGGCTGGAGATTTGTGTAAAGAGATAATGTTTCCTCGTATCTTTCTCCTTGGTAGAAACGTCTCCTGTGGTTTTTATTTATTTTCAAATGTCACACTTTTTAAGGTTTATCATTTGTCACTAGACTGATCAGAAGCAGATAAGCCTTTCCTTGGAAACTGTTTAAAATTAAGCTGGGAAAAGGATAAATAAATGTCGGGATTCATTCAAATAACATTTGAGTAGTTTTAAACGGTTTACTTGTAAACCTCGAATTACTTTTTAAAAGCTCATCTGAGATTAGTTAGTGAAAATAAGACATAATTATAGCGTTATTTTGTAGTAATTCAGATCTGAGAGCGTCCCTGTGGTGATACTCTGAAGCGTCTATGTGGTTTAGTTGGTTGATTTTTAATTATTCCTTTCTGGGGGAAAAAAAAATGTACCGATTAAGGATTCAGACCAAAAGTAGCGTCTGTGTAAGGCTGAAGGGGAAAGAAGGGGTGGTCCTTGCTTTTATTTTTAAGCTCAACAGCGTGGATGATTTTGTGTTTTGAATGTGGAAACTGATATGAATGTCTTCGCTCAAAGGAGTTTCAGATGCAAAATAGGTACAAAATTATAAAGTTAGAAGAACTTTTCCCGAGGTCTGTACCGTGGCTTGTGAAGAAGGAGCATGTGTAGATCTTCCCTAGTCCTTCTCTAAGTTCAGTTGGAACAATGTTATTTTGAATTTCAAATTTAAATTGAAAATTGAATTTCACCCGTCTTCTGTGATCAGAGAACAGAAGAGAGGTATCAGGTAAAGAGACCATTTTGGGTTTGGCTAGGGCCATGTTAGGGAGGCAAAAATGCATCTTTTTACATGGTTGTCCATTTTCTATGACGTTTGCAATGACGGGGCAGGGCGGTGTTCCATGATTATATAGTGATTCCCTTTTAATGTTGCATTTGGTGGCCCGGCTTAATTTAGTGGTAACTTTTCACCAGGGTTTTAAAGCGTACACCTTTGATTAGGTTAATAAAAGGGTGGCTGAATCTTCTAAAGAAACTATTGCTGGGGCATGTTTCCTTATGGTGGGTGGTGGGGTGAATTTCTGATCTTGCCTTTCATGTGCCCTGCACTTAAGGGCCTGCACTTCTATATCGCTGCTTGCATTTGGAATTATGTACAAAGTGTAGAATCCAATAGTGAACTTACTGAATTCCTATACTTCCTGCTTTGTACTGGCATATGAGGTGCCTCCTGTTTGCTGCTGCTTTTTCTCTTTAGAACTGAATGCATGAAGTACTTCTCAAAGAAAGAGCAGTCTTTCTCCTTCTCCCTTTTTCTTCCCTTCTTTGTATCTTTTTAAGTTGTGAAATTGTTCTTTACAGTTTTATAAATTTACTTTAAAGATGACCCCTCTTTTCTTAATGTAATTTTGTGTTAATGTATGTAGGTTTTTTGTTTCTCAAATATTAGAAGACAAACATTTGAAGCATAACAGTGTTGTTAATAAAAAACACATTTGGAAACAAAGATATTCTTAGAGCTGTGGAAATAGAGAAGTGTTGAACTGCGTGATAACCTGATACATTTAAGTAATACTAGACAAGGTGTGCGGTTTCATAATGGAAAATAGTCATAGAAAATAATAAAGTAGTAGTAAATTTGGAAGTTGCTATTCGGTTGTGTCCCCTAAAGGAGAGGACAAGAAGGAAATGTTAGACAAGTTTGTTTATTGTAGTTTAATAACCTACAATTTATCCAAACTCCGCGTTTTCTAAGGCATATCACAGTGTAAAATGCAGTGAAAACTATCATGTTTCATTGCACATAAACTGTGTGTTTCAGTCATTTTGAGTTTACTTAGAGATGTCTTACTGAGTGAAGTTATTAGTATTCTGCACTGGATTGCCTTTACAACAAAGAAAATACATTTCTCACTTTTTTCTTTCTGATTAAATGTAAGATGTATATATGTGTGTGTGTATATATATATATATATGTAAACTTCATGGTGACATGAATCTTCTTTCCATCAGTCAAAAGCAGAAGTTTTCTGTTTAATGGGAAGAAGTGCTGTCTATTGTGTATCAGAGTACATTTTAGATAATTGATATTGCTGTATAGAATCCTTTGTGTTAGCTGACTCGTGGTAACAGTAGCAGCCTGAGCATAAAGATGTCTTTAAATCTGTAATGTTATTTAACAGTGCTGGTTGTACAAGATAGTCAGTTGCCTGAACAGTGATTGGAGCCTATTCCTACTAGTTTCATTAGTTCGAAAAATTTAGTCATGTGAAAGGTCATTTTCAAGGCAAAGATGTTAGTTTATTAATCTAATGAAACACAATATTGTTGTTCAAAACTGTTTTGAAAACACTTCATCATTTATTTGTTTACGTAGAGTGTTGCATGCATTCACTCATTCTGCAGTGGTTGTAGCTAGTAGTATATCATTTTATAGAATGAGGCAGTCTAAGCAGGGGAAAGAAGCTTCTAGTTTACTTGGTCAAGTCCTGTCAAAGCTAGCTTGAGCCCTGGTACAGTATTTTTACTTTCTTATCTTATCTTTTCTTGGTGAGGTTATGTCCAAAATATGAGATCTTGCTATGAGCAAAAAGTTACTGTATTTTAAGTCAAAATTCCTGTAATATTTTAAGCTCATTACACCTAGACTTTTGAGCTTATAATAAATAATTTTGCTCTCTTCTTGTAGTTTCTTCTTGGTTGTGAGCAGATTATAGTCATGTTTTTCTAAAGTCAGTTCTTTGCTAATTGTATATATTGATACATTTTTGGAGGACGGTGCTTTTTTTCGGACTTCTCTCCCCTTTCACCCAGCAAAAGTACTGTTCATGAAACAGCTGCAGTACTGAGTTTTTAACTCTGCCTTTTAAGTCACTCCTTTGGCGTTAATCATTTGGATTGATCTTTTCTGAACTACCTTCAGATTGTTGTTACCCTTCTCGTAATGAGGGTACCTAGAGCTAGATGTGTTATTTAAGGTAGAAACACGTCAGCCATTATATATGTGCATCTGTGTGTCTACAGTGTAATTGTATACACTTACAAACGTCTACATTCTTGTCCTTTTTAGCCTTATTCTGATACAACTTATATCTTAAAGTCATGTGTTTGAGTCATTCAGGGTCATGTAAGAATTACAAGTCCTAAAAAACATTTAATTTTTCAAATACAAGCCATGACCAATGCAGCAGTGTGCCTAGTCCATTGTTCCTGTCTTTTTATTTTTCTGTCGTTCTCTGTCTTTTTCTGTCGTCTTCTGGTCCTCTGTTTCTTTGAAAAAAAAGTAGAAGAGTAGCAGTGTTTAGTCCTTTGTAACACCGTTAAATCCAAGGAATGTGCACCTTACTGAATTTGGCTCAGTATTGTCATTTGTACTCTTAGTAGGTTACCATGGAATGAATAATACAGCTTGCTTCTCTTTTTGATGTGAATTCTGGACATAGTTATGTGTGAGCAGATCTTGTTAAATTTTAGAAAAAGATCTAGTTCTCAAAGGGTAAAACAGGCTGAAGAGGTGAAGTGATTGAAACATTTTGTGGTGCACGTGAAAAAAGGTCTTCAATGCAAAGAACTAAGAAAAGCTGAAGCTCTCATAAAATCAGAAAAGGATGATGTTTGTTGTAATTTTTTTGCATTTTCAAAGTTGTACACACAACTTGGATACGTACAACTTCTTTGGATGCTGGCAGTAAGGCAAAAATGCTGTGTATTCTTTTTTGCACACACTTTGTACAGACTAAGTTAGAAACATGTCCCTTTTCCTTTGCTTAGCATGAAGCCCAGATGTTAGAGATGATAATGAAGGGTAGGGTGCTGAGTGTAAACAGATGCAATTAAGTGCATGTATGTGAATATCAATGGTTGTAAATGTCTCAATAGTGTGGTCTTTCAGGCTGGGATGGATTGTTCGGTTTAGATTATGTTTGTTGGCACCTGGCTCTGTAGTTCAAAATTCTTACCACATTAAGGGATTTCTGAACTGGAACCTTAAACACAATCCTTCTTTGGGATCCTCTTTTATGAGATGGGGAGAGGAAGGAAGGGAGGAGCAGCATTTAGGAGCTGGTGTATTTTGTTTTCTCATTAAAAGGAACATAGTTGGCTTGAAATTTTTCACTTTCATCTGAACTTTCTTACTGTTGCTACAAGTTACTGTTACTACAAGATTTGATAAAAATGGAAGACCCTTTTTTCTTTCATTGAGTTCTTCTGCACTGTACTATAATTGTATATTATAAATTTTGTTCTTATTATTTCCAGTACCTTCAACGAAAGAAAGAGGAAAAAGCAGTGAAATTAGTATGACTGTAAACAGAAGAATAAATGGAAAATAAGATATATAAGCAGCACCTGAAAAGTCTTTTCCCTTACTTGACCAACTATCCCTTTTGATGATGAATCAGATGCCTGTTCTTTGAATCCGTAGTATTTTAGGCACAGTTGAACTGCTTTTTCTGGGACACAGTTGGGCATGGCATGTTACACTCAATGTTGAATTGTGAGCACATATAATCCCATGCTTTTGCAAGGATGCATTCATTCATCTAGCATACCTTTTCCATTTCTTTACTATTGGGAGCTATTTAATTGTTCAGGATAACTGGAAGTTCTAGGGAAGCAAGAGGGATCAGTATTGCGTTGCTCCGTATTGTTAAATATGACATAGCAATACCTGTTTTGGAATATAGAAGTCTTTATGCAGAGTATGCTATTAAAGCCTTGCCATCTTTGACTTCTTCTGGGGACCAGGCAAGCCCAGTTCTAATCAAAACAAAAGTGGCTAGCAGGATTTAGAGAGGGAAGCTGAGGAAGGAAGCAAATGGGAGTAAGCGTGTGTCTGCCGTGAGCATGTGTATGAGAGATCTGGCAGAGATCAAACGTGGGTGTCAAAGTCTGCTCAGCAGCCTTAACATGTGTAGGTAGCATCATGGGTACCTGCTGAGGACCCGGAGCCAAGCTTTGGCACTCACCAGGTGTGTTGCAGCATACAGAGAAAAATGACTTTAATTTAATTATGGGGACCATGGATTTGCAGTGTGGAGCAGTACAGCATTGAGTTGTTTTTTTTTTTAATTTATTTTGGCTACTAATTATGTCATTCCTACATTTCAAATCCTACCTGTGGACACGTGGATGGCAAAATATACTTCACTGACAGCTTGATAATTTAAGATGGTTGTCTGAAGAAACTTGTAATTTGGTTATTTAAGTTATGGAGCTGCCATCTTCTGAACCTTCCAGATTTCATCTATTTACATCTAAACCCAACATTACAATACACTTTTATTGATAGACCTGTGTAGCATTTAAGTGAATAGCAACACCATTAAACTTACGTGGTATTAAATCAGATCAGATTTTGCTGAAGGATTTTAAACATTGCGTGTTGACAAGCAAAAATCACAAGTAGCCCAAAGGCAGAGGCCTGCAGTGGGACTACTTTGTATTACGGGGTATTACCTCTTTGGCAGAGCAGTAAGTAAGTACACCCTTTCCAGAGCATGCTATCCTCCTTTTCTCCAACACTGAGGAAGTTGTGCACAGGGGTTGGGATACTGGAAGGAAGAGGATATTTTGTCTGAGGCACAAACATAAGATATCAAAGCAGATACATGAACTGAAGCTAAAAGGAAATGAATTGTCAGATTGGGGAAAATGTTGTTATTGTTGCTTGTCCTGGTTTGCAACTACATTACTGGAGTATAAGTATATCTCGAGCCATGCAGAGTTTTGTTTCAGACTCTTTAAAAAGTATACTCTCATGTAAATATTGTTTAATTTATCTTCCTTATGTAGCCTATCACAGTAAAGGCCTGTCATTTTTCCCCACTAATTATCAACAGAAGCAAAATTAGGCCCACTAGTTTCTACGGAGTTGTATAAAAGTGACTGTAAAAGTATAGTTTAAGAAAGATCCTAGGAATATAGAAGCCAGAGGGTAAAGACTGTTTATGATTTTTCTTAAAACGAACACAAATAAATAAGGGCATAATGTTTACATGTTTAATTCCCTGTAAGAGTGCCTTTTTTTCACCTTTTGTTAAATCAGCTGAAAGTTATTCAGGAGTATTAGAAAGGTACTATGTGATACTTGTCTCTTTTAAGGAACATTACTCAGGACAGGTTTGGACTGGCTTTTGCTTGCTGGATATCACTGGTGAAAGCAGTGAATCCTTAAATTGCTTTTACATCAGCAGAGTATCAGTAAACACCTCTGTGTGGAAAGTGAGAAAGTGCTTCTGATTCCTTGAGCCCATTTAGTTGGAGAAACTGGTGTCCAGGCTTTTCCTCAGATTTTTTTGGTTGTTCCTGACTTAAAATGGAGGGGGAGTTAACTCCTTGGGAGATGGCTTGGACGGAATTCCAGATCCTTACTCCAGAGAGGTCTCAGCTGCTTGCAGAGCAGCTGTGGAACTTGCTGCAAGTTTCACAATCTGCTGTATTATGGAAAACTGGCACTGAATTTGATTTTTTCATAACATGCAAAGCTGTATCATAGAGCAGGTCAGCAGCTGCTCTGCAAGCAGCTCAGTAAGGCTTTGCAGTAGCAGTGTGGGTGAATAGGTGGAGGTTGAAGCTCCTACAGTCGCCCTTCTTGGTGGGAATCCTATGGCCATGACTTTACTTTTACATTTCGCAGCAGTGCTGCTGCCTCAGTAAGCTTCAACAGCTTTGATATCACTCTTGCTGTTGGGCTAGCATGAGTGCTTGTGGAGCTGCATGGCAAACTGAGCTGGGGAAATATTTGGGTTTGTGTCTGATTTTTATCATGTTTCATGTCAGAGAAAGCCCATGATCCCCACAAATAAGGGTGGGCAGTGTTGGCATCATGGAAGGAAGGGTGGCCAAGGATGTAAGCAAGCAGCTGCCAGGGTGAGGTGAAGGTACTGGAGGAAAAGAGCTGGAAGCTACTGTCACAGAAATGTGAATGAAACTGCAGTTTCCTGTGGTGCGAAATAGCAGAATACTGGTGTTCACACCTTCAGCTGGGGATGGAGAGACAATGGAAGTGATAGTGACTTCTCAAGAAAAAGGGCACTTGAGGGTGTTGGGATGAGTACAAGCATCTGAACTGTCAGTGGAAGTGGAATGTTTCAGGAATCTTTGGGTCACGCTTCAATATTATAGGTTTCTCTTTTTCTTGTTTGGTGGTTACAGTTCAGTGGTGACATTGAAATATGGTGATTGCAGTTTTTAAAAAGCACTATTTATAAATAAAAAAATATTGGGGAATTTTTGGTTCATGTAAATAATACGTGTTTCTTCTACAGAACAGAAATAAGTATATTTACAGGGTGTGTTCCTAATAATTTGGATATATCTTTTTAGTAGATAGGTGAAAGCTTAGTGAAATTAGTTGATATTCTGAAAAGTATAGCTCCTTAATTATTCCATGTGTATGGAATTTCAACTTTGAAAATTAAATACATCCACATGGAGGTGATTTGTCTGAGAGCATGTAGAATATTCTTATTATATTATCAGTGCAGGAGCCAGGAGAATCACACAAATAGTTTCTATTCCAAAGTTTTGATCTGGTGCTAGAATTACATTTTTTGGAAGGAGGGAGGCTGAAATGTTTGGGTTCATCTTGTTAGCATGATAGGTTAGTATTTTCAACTCTTAAAATTGTTTAACAGGTAAAATCTGAGTGAATGCATATTTAATCAGTATTTGAAGTGCATGAATTTATCTACTAAATCAAAGTAATATTCTGTGACTACTGTAGATCTTGCACTCTGTTAGAAAACGCTAATGATGTTATTACATTCATAAATGTGTAATTTTCATGAATTTAGCTGATACTGGCTTTCTCATCAAAGATAATCTGTTCCCAGAGAGGCCCTCTTTTAATTAGTCATGATAATTTATAGGCATGCAGCATTGAGGGATTTTTTTTTTCCTTGACTGCTTTTATTTTAGTGCCACTTGAGGCTACTTTAACATTTGTGTTATAACTTTCTCTGTTTATGGTCATAGAAATATATGCACCAAAATATTCCCTAGGCTGAAATTGAGACTAAAAGTGATAGCCATTGTGTACTTTAAGGAGACTAGAATAGCATCAATGTGTATTTTTTTTCAAAGTGTAGATGTCTTTAAAATCTCCTAACAGTGCACATGTGCTATAATTTAAAAAATATTTTGTATCATTTTACAATTCTGTTTTGCAAGGTAATAATCAAAATCATAGTTGGTTTTATATGGCTATTTGTAATAATACAATTGTAGGGGAAGTATGGGATTTTAAAAAGCCTCTGCTGATGACATATAGTAATTTCTGAATCTTCTTAGACTAATTATATTGGAAATACTAGAAATACATAAAAGTAGTAGTATAGAATGTACCTAATAGACCCAATCTGACTTCTGTAGACTCTGGATTAGATCCCCAACTACTCCCTGTATTTAACAGATATATACTGTTACCTCACCCTGTTTAATTATCTGGCCTAAAACATGCAGATTACACATCTTGAGAATTAGCCATTTTGAATACTAAAGTGGAATGAGATCCAAGAATTACTCAAAAACCTGTTTGCTACCCTCTTCCCCAGATACTAAATTCAGTAGTGTATCAGGTGAATGGAAATTTGAGAATTGATTCAGCAGCAAACAAAACCTCATCCTTAATGTAATGAAACTATTACACCCCTTCTCTTCTTGTGGTTATTACAGACCTGATGGGCCAAATTCTCCTCAGTGTTCTGTGAAGTGATCCCACTGACCTATGAAACTTGTTCAATAAAACAGGCAATATTAGAAGTGGATTTTAAGTCTCCTGTATGAATGATTTTACTGGAAGTGTGTAGTTTACAGCCTTTTGTATTTGTAAGGCTGGCTGTGCATTTTGTGCTCAAAAACATGCATATTGTATTGTGATCTGAGCTGTTCCCTGTACAGTGCCTAAAATGTAGAGTAGTTAACAGGGTTTGGGTCCATGCTGCTTAATTAAAAGTTGGCTAAAAGTGGTACAACTTGTCAAGTTCATGCATACACATTGTGTTATAAATGCAATTTGGATATATTTTTCATAATGTGCTACTTTTTTTGTACCGTGGATGTCTAGTATTTAATGTCTTGCCTAAATTCACCTGAGCACTCATCTGCCAGAATGCTTTGATTCAGAGGTCTCAGGCTGATAATGTTCTGGGTTTTTTTCATCTTCCTGTTGAAAAATTGCTCAGTCCCAAATAATTTCCTCACGTTAGGAAAGAGTGGTAGAAGGAAGTATGTGAATTGCTCCCAGTGTGGAAAACACCCCTCACTGTGCACGCAGGCAGGTTCTGTTGAAGGTGAATGAAGTTCACCTTTGCAGTTGAATCTGCTTGGGATCTTGAACAGCTATTCGGCTCTGTGCAGGGCCTTTGATTTCTGGCAGGGGTGATGGGATGCAGAAGGTATTTTTTAAAAAATAAAATAAATAAAAAAAAAATTTAAAACTTTGTAACTGCAGTACTGCATGTGTGTGTTCACGTATCTCCCTGGCAGGATCCTTCAGGATCTGTCTTTTTCCTAGGCCTTTATATTAGGGATGCAGAGATACTACTCAGATACAAGGGAGATCAGTGACTAGTGAGGAGGAGGAAGTAGCTGAACCTTCTGCTTAGGCAGGAGAGGGTGAACAGTTCACAGATTTAGAGACATAATATAGTCCTCAAATATTTGTGAATGCAGTTAGCCAAAAAAAGTCCATTTCGCTGCAGTGCTTAACAACTCTCCACTACAGTCAATAAAATTGTCATTTGGCTGTGCCAAATCTGCTTTGTGTGCCTGCTTCATTGTTTCGGACATTTGTGTATCTTCGTGGTGTGTGTTAATTAAAGAAAGCACCATTACATTTTGTAATAGCTGTTTTATACCAGTCAAAATCACATTTGTTTGATGTTTTCATGTAGCATGTTTTGCAGAAACTTGTTTAATGGGTGGGAAATATAGGATAGAAGTTAACCTTGTAAGGAGGGCATGGTTTCTTGTATATGGGTCTGGGTGGCTCTAGCATGCAGGCTGATTTTAACTAACAGGGCATCCTGCTCGTTGTGTGTGATTCTGATTTAGAAACTATTGCAACCTGGAAAAAAAAGATAAAATAATTGTTAGAAGTGTTTTTAATTGTCTTCAGGAAGTAATTGTTAAAGATAGACATTACTTGAGGGTGATTGATCTGGATGTAAAAGCAGATGCATTGAGAAACAAACGTAAGTTTTGATACTGTAGAGATCTTTGCATGTCACCATTGACTTTACAGGACTAGTCACAAAGAGAGGACTGTGGAATTGAACTGTAGATGATAAGAGAGCAAAAGATTTTAAACGTGTATTGTTAAGATGAAATGAATATTAAAGATTTTCAGGCAGAAATATAGTACATCTGAAGATAAAATTTTTGCTTAGACCTACTGGAATAGGATTTTGTTAGTGTTAATTCATGCTTTTGTGAACTCTTAATGGAACAGTAGATACCACATCTTTCACTAAAGTTGTGCTTAATTCTCCTGAACTATAGTTTATTATCCACACTAAGAAAGTAGGCTATCAGATTCTCCTCTTAGCAATGCTTTCTCTTCATCAGTGATTTATAAAAAAATTAAAAAATCTACTAAACATTCCAAAATAGGATGGATCAGATTTGAAAATATTTAAAATTACGTAAATTCAAAATACTGATTGAAAAGGTTCCTTTAAATATTATCTGTACCTACACCACCTTCAGTAGAAATTACCAAAGACTTTGGTAAAAAATAAAAATGCGTATTCCACAAGGTCTTTGCATTTAGTGACTACATAACATTTTTCAGGAACGCAAATGCTTTTAAAATTAATCTGCAGTCTGCTTTGAGCAACAAAATCTCTTCATATTTAATACTGTGATAGATTCAGTTTCCCCAAAGAATTTTTACATTAATCTTCATTAATTTTTTAATTAAGCAATTACATATTTTTAATGGCAGATTAATTATTTTTGTAATATATTTTCTTTTTTACTGACAATAATCATCAGTAGTTTATTGGAAAATGATAGCACATTCCATGCTTGTGTGAGTTTACTGTTAATCTTCACACAGATAGTACTTCTTCCTTGGATGATCATTGCTTAATGGGTGACAGCTGTAAATGGACCAAGATTAGACTGTTGAAGTGGCTACAGTTGAAGCATTTGTCCAAAGATTAACTATTTTTAGCATTCATTATTTTATAGTATAATCAGTGTTTAAGATTTTCTGTGATCTTATACATATTAATTTTTTTTCATATGGGAATCAGTATGTTTTTTTAAATTGTATATAAAACAATGCAGTGTTTTTATAGTTATAGTTTGATTTCCTTTTATCCATATGTCCATTACAAGGGATCTAAAATTGACCACAATAGGTGTCATGAAATGCACCTATAATATATTATATTCTCTTGAGTGAGGTAATGTCATAAAATGATTGATTTTGTTGTAGTATTTTCGGTTTGAGGATGATGAATATAATCTAATAGTTAAATTCTTAAAAACTGGTAAACCTTAGCTTAGTTTCTGTTTCCTCCCTCCATCTGATGTGCATTTTGAAAGTACAGTATATTTTAACTACAGTTCAAGGACCAAATGTTACTAAGACATAAAATGTTGAGCCATGGGAAATCAGTGAAATAGTTTCAGAAAAGTTGCAATATGTATGCCTAATTTCTCTCAAGGATTTTTTTTCTGATCTTTTCAATTGGGAGCTTAGATACTTAAACCAGAAAAGCTTGATTAAGTAAATGAAAGGGGAGGTTGTGTTGATAGACCATCATTCAGTGTACTTGTTTTTACTATCTTTGTGAGTGCTTTGCAGTCTTTAAAATGCCCCCAAAACTAATTATATAACAGTATTATTTGTATGAACTTATCATACATGAATGTTCATCTAAATTTCTTGCAGCACATTCAGCAGGGTCTTCATTAGTTTAAGCATAGCTTTGCCATTTTGTGGACAAGTTTGAAATTCCTGGCATTACAGGTCAAAAAGAGGACTTGGCAGATAATTATTTATTGATAGTATGTAAGAAAATAAAAATGTGTGCTGATCTATGACTTTCTGCACTTAAGTGATCATGTAAAAAGTTTAGTATGGATTTTTTTGTTACTGTTTGAATCCAGCTGTTTAACAAAGTTAATCTGAATTTACGTCTCACGAGAACATTGTTCTTCTGAGCACACACACATCTCATTGCCAGATTTTTAAAGATGATGGACAAAATCCCAAATTGTTTCCTTTTATTAAACCTGTATGGAAGTAAATTATCAAACAGTAAGGGACATGCTAAATACAGAAAAAAGACATTAATCCTCGCTTCCTGTAAAAATTGGTTTATTGAAAAATACTGATTACATTATTGTAAAATAATTTTTAAACGTTTAGTAAACAAAATACTTTTGTGTCAAAAGCAGATGTTCAGATTTTGAAATGTCAGGTTTCCATGAATTTGACAAATTTTATAAAGAACTTTCTGGTAACAATGTTGCTATTAAAATGTTACTGTTAAAAAGCCACAATCAAGCATAAGAAAATTAAATTAGAAAAATTAATTTAAATATTTTGCAAAAGACCCCACAATGAAATATTCATTATGAATATATGATAGTATAGGAAATACAAGATCTTTCCAGTATTTGCATACAACCCTTCTACAGCATTCATACCTGTTTCAGGAAGCAGGTTTAACGATGTGGGTCAGTTTGGATCCTGCTGCATAAAGGGATGGCAGAGAGTGATCCTGACTGGAACTGTGGTTTTTGTATTTGCCAGTCCCCTTCTGGATCAGTGCAGGGCAAACCAACCCATGTAACTGTAGCCTAGAATGTGCCAAAAGTAAAGATTCTGGGCCTTAATTTTTCTTCTTGCTGATGAGGTTTGCCAATCGGCTGTTGTCTGCTCTGCTGTGCTACCACTGGCGCACTTGGAGGAAAACCTCTAGTCTGTCGAGGAAAGAACTATGCTTTTTTTCTTGCACAGGCGTTGCATTTGTTGTGCTCTCAGTTGGTAATACTGAAGCAGGGTAGGTTGCTTCTGGAACAGAAGCTGTCTCGGTGATGTGCTCTGGTGATGGAGGGACTGCAGGATGCTGCTGAGGGTTTGGGTGGCCAGGGGGGTGGTGCGGGGTGTTTGCCGCTGCCGGGGGCGCGGGTGCCACGGCCTCGCTGAGAGGGGTCCGGGGCCTCCTGAACGGCGCCCTCCGCTCCCCGCCCCTGCCCGGCTGCAGCGGGAGCGGGAGGAATTTGCCCCTGCCCGGCTCAGGTTGCAGGCCTCGACCGAACCGGGGAAGCGAGGGTCAGGGCTATTCATTGCCTATCGCTTCCTCAGGCCATTTATAACCCGGTCCTCCCCGGGCAGCTGACTGTGGCCCAAGGAAGTGAGAGATTCGAAGATCTTCGTTTTATTACTCTCAATACAGTTTAAATGTTTTGGGTTTTTTTTTTTCCCAACGAAAAAGCTAATTTGGCACACAGTGCAGAACTGGAAATGCTGGTATCTTAGTATCTTTGAGGATCGAAATAATGATAGATCAAAACCAGCCGTCTGAGGGGCAGCACTGCTGGACCTGATGTGTTTAGTGCTGTGTGGGTCCCACGTGCCCCGCAGCAGTAATGCGCATCCGTGCCCTCTGCTGGGGCACTGGCGTGGGGCAGCAGGGACGAGCCCCACTCCCCAGCCTGGGCAACCAGAATCACAGAATATTCTGAGTTCAAAGGGACTCACAAGGATCATCAAATCCAACTCTTAGCCTTGCACAGGACATCTCCAAGAGACAAGCCGTGTGCCTAAGAGCATTGTCCGAATGCTTCTTTGAACTCTCTCAGGCTTGGTGACCGCTCTCCTGGGGAGCCTGTTCCAGGACCCTCCCAAGCACCCTCTGGGTGAAGAACTTTTTTACAATATCCAACCTAAACCTTCCCTGACACAGCTTCGTGCCATTCCCTTGGGTCCTGTCACTGGTCAACAGAAAGAGGAGATCAGTGCCTGCCATCACCCACAGATGATGTCACAGATTACATCAGCCGTGACCAATTCACCATCAGTTGCAGGGCACACTGATATACAGTAATGTGAATTAAAGAACTGGGAAGCAGACACTTTTCCCTGGAGCTTTTCTGCTGTTTGTGCCCATGGCAGCACCCATCTCTATGGAGGTGGTGAAGAAGCCAAGTAGGGGTTCCCCCCACGCTTCTCTCCCTGGCTTGCAGGAGGCACTGCCTATCAAGATGGCAGTGGGGTGGCCTCCAATATTAAAACAACCGTAAAAAGAAAAGCATGTGAATCCTAAGCTAAGCCACTTCTTTGCTTTGTTGATGTTTGGAGGAAGAAGAATAGTGGATGGAGAATGAAATGTGGGTATGATAGGAAGTTCGGCAATTAGTGATTTTCTTACACCTCTTGGGTGGATAGCTAGGCTCGGCCTCTTAATGACCAAGGTAATCATGTTACTAAATAACACACCATGTTGAAGCAGACATATTTACAGAAATATTTGAAATTTGAAAGGGAATACATTTTTACTAACAACAAATTATTTTTCTTGAACTTCTTAGAACTTTTCAATGGTGTTTTACCTCACAGTTTAGAATTTTTTTTAACTTCCGAGTGCTGTAATGTGACAACACACAGCTTTTGAAAAATATTCAGCAGAATTATCTGCTTTTGTTTATTTGCCAGGACAGGATAGTCCTTCATGCTAAAAAGTCTTTCAGAAAGATAAATGGTTGTAGGATTCCAATCTTGCAAACGCTTGTTCTTTAAAGTAAGACCTGTTCATGTAAATAAATTTTTCAAGATTAGGACCTTAAATATGCAGCTTTTATAACTATTCACCTCTTAAAAATGAGTCTTTTGCTTTTTTCTGTCCTTGGGTGAAGTTCTGCATGGACTTGATGGGATTTTTTTTTTAACTGTAGCTTTATTACTTAAAATACTTCTTTGAGAAAAGAATGGATGGTCTATTAGAATTTTTTGCTTTATAAAAACACAAAAAGTAGTGCATGTACACTTTATATACTATGGATGGAATATATATATTTTCTTCACAACAGTTCTGCTGTAAAAGAAATAAAATCAAGCAATCTTTCCTAACTCAGGTTGCAATGTGTTGATTTTTCCATCTCTCTGGGTGAGTTGTGTAAAACTTTTACAAGTTTTCTGACTGTGGTTTATAATAGTATAATTAAAACCAGTGCTTTTTACATTTCTAAATATAAAATACACTTCTAGACTGTGAACGGTGTGTAATGATTCATCCTTCTGGGACAGTATCTCCTGTGGGATGTGTTTGGTGTAATGCCATTAACTATGATACATTTGCTTCAGTTGCTCCTTCCTCCCCCATCAGCATACAGCTTGCTAGAATCTCATGTTTTTTTCTGATAGCATTTTTACTTGCAAACTATTTTTTTAGATGCATATATTACTAAAGGAATTTGTACAGACAGAACCTTAAGGTTACTTTGGTTGTTTCAAAATAGTGGGGGGATTAAAGGCGGCTTTACTTTTATTGCTAGCTTCAAATAGGTGGCACATGCTTTTTGGAAGGTTTTTCAAGCAGTATTTTTTCAAGTATTTCATGTTTCAACTACGGAGAACATTGTTTTTCTGTAGTTTTAATTAATTAATGTGTGCCATGTATTCACATACTTTTTAGTTAAACACGGTTGTTTTACAAAATGCAGGTTTTTTACTGTACATGCCAGCTAATTGGAATATTTAGGTGATATTTCCTTTGGGATTGGCTACTTATTTTAACCTTTCTGTGTAAAATTCTTTGCCTGTTTTTAAGGTTAATGTTAAATGTTGCTTTTACAGTCCCAAATGGTAGAAATGCTTTTCACAAATCACAAGTCTTGGAGAGCACAATACTTGTCATTCCATACACCCGTGCACAGTTACATTTGGTTGATATACATTAAACTTTTCTTTGCTGTTTTTCTGAAAATGAGAACTATTCTGCATGGTTATTTTTAAATTAAGTAAGCATCTCTATTAATCTTGAAGAAAAAACTGCTGAAGATGTGATCCATGCTAAGCTTTTGGAGTTGGTTTAGTATCTTTTTTGTTGTTGTTTTTGTGTTGGCTTGTTTGTTTTTTGGGTTTTTTTCTTCTCCTGGATAAGTCCTTGCTTGTTACCTTAGCAGTTTCCTTATTGCCTTAATCCACCTGAATGTAGCCTTCTCCTAGAAGAGGCAATCCTTCCCACCCCTTCCTCTGCCCTGGCCTGATGTTCCCACCCAGACTCCTATGTCAGTTCCACTGCATTGTAGCTGCAGAAGGTGTTAAAATACTTCACTCTTTGAGCTGAAAACTAGTAATTTATTTTGCGTGTTTGAGTTTCATTTGTATCATCAAATTCATAGGACTTTGGTTTTGCTACATGAAAAATTGAGCTAACTTGACGAAAACAGTAGAAGCATGCAGCCTGAGGAAGTGTCCTGGTGTCAAGAGAGCGTTGTAGTGTAATTTTTGAGGAACTGAGCCAAAATAAAATGGGAGGTCTTGCTCCTTGAACTTCTCGTTGCTCTCATCGATTTACTTGCTAGCTAGGGAAAAAATGGCAGAGCGACACTTTGCGTAACTGCATCTCACAGAACCTCCCATCTTCGTTGGCATGTGCTCATCGCGACTGCAGCTTGTATCAGTGCTGGGCTTGGACTGGCGTTCATTTCCTTAGAAAGAGATGTTAACAGTTAAACAATGGAGTGAGTTTCCCATTGGCAACATTTAATTTGTGACTGCCCTTCCAATGTGTAACTAGCAGGTATAACTGTGCTGTCTCCTTTACTGGGCACACTTTTCCCTTAACAGTGCAAGAGGATCAAGTGAAGCTCCCTGGAAAAGTCTCCATGATTTGAACTTTCTTAAGAGACTCAACATAATGTCTATTAGCTGACCACAGTGGCTACTTCAATTAAGGTTAAGGGTCAACCAGTGCTACACCAAATAAGCCATAAACAGCTCTTCTCCTAGTGCCCAAAGTGCTTCAAAGCATGCCGTAGTGGTAATTTTTATTTTTCTTTGAAGGACGTTTGGAAAATAAGTTCACAGAAGTAAGCCGCCGAATTGTCCTGAATGACATTGAAAATGTTTTTAAAGAAGTACTTCTCATGAGCACGCACATGTTTATCATTCATGGTATTAATTCAGTGCTGCAAAGCACTGGTTACCTCTGCCATACCTACAAAGTCACTTGGATTTCACTGGATTTGGCTGATGATGTGTGAAGTCTGGAATTGAGCTCTGTGCAGGACTCCCTTGTGTGGTAAAATTGCAGGACGGGCTCTCAATTTGTCTGGGAGCAAGGAGGACTGAATTCTGTCTGTGCAGCAACAATGAAATTATGCCGGGTGCTGCATACACATAACCTGGGCAAATTTAGTAGATACATTAAAATGTTGAGGTCTGGTTGCTGCTAATTTAAGATGAAGTCAGAAGGATGCTGTATTTAATAAATTGAAAAAGTGATTATCTTCAGATTGTTTATCGACACAAGTTGTGCCGTGACGGGCTAAGGTGCGCTGTACTACAGATACGGTGCAGTGCTACTTACTGTGTGTTACTGTTCACCCCTCTCCCCGAGGGCTATTTAGTGAGGAGGTAATACAGATGTAAAAAAAAAAATCAAAGGAGCCTTTATTTATATACATATATTTCCTATTATCTATGTGTAAATACATAGACTTTGCCAGGTTGAGTGGCCTCGGGCAGCTGGGATGGGCAGAGTAAGAGTGCTGTTTTTAATTGAGCAGAATGTGTGTCCTGAAATGTTGGGAAATATTTCTCTTATACAGAGAGATTGCCACTGATGAATGGGGCCTGTCCAGCAGCAAATCTCTGTGTTTAATAGCATTTGATCAGGATCCTCACACTGAGGTTGTATTTCATATATAAAATTATAGCTGGTTTGAACTTGTAGCTACTTTTCTTGTAAATGTGTCTAGGTATTTATTTCAGAAAGAAAAATTGCTAAACTAAGAAAAATCTGTTCAAGTGCAACATGTAACTGGGAAGATCATTAGACTTTTCAGTAAGCATTTTTTTGCATAGATTAATGGTTAATTAATTTGGCACTTTTTCTTGCAGACAATAATTTGTGTGCCTTGTGCACTGATAATACATACACAGTCTGAATGGATCACAACTGTACACAGCTGCCTTAATATAAGGCTGACCAAAGTAGGTATGGATGTTTCTGGCACACAGATAAGCATAAGGAGGATATCAATATTGGGTATATTGTAACAAATTGAATTATTTGGCACATTATTCTAGCAAAGACTCAGTTAAATGAACAAGATACCATTTATCTTTATTTGTAGGTTGTTCCTTGGGTCATTATTGATTTCCAAATTTCAGATAGTTATAATAAGTTACCACGGTGACATGAACAGTAAGCAATTTGTCTTTTTTTTTCAGGGCTTGGGGGAGGGTATGTTGCAAACAAATAGAAAATGTAATGTAAGAAAGAATAAGCTGCATGTAAGAAAACATTTTTAAAGGGAGTATCGGTTGTGAAAGTAATGTTTGAAAAACTATTATAAAATGTAAATTTAATTTCTGTTTAAAGATATTTGCATAGCACAAGGTTTTCTTTATTTTACAAAATGAAACAATGTTTACCTTTTCTGAGCAAAAATATATAAATCACGAATTTCAAGAGGAAACATGATAAACTTCTATCCCATTAGCTTAGCATTTGAGTCAGCATTTTACAATAAACTCTAGATTTCTTTAGAAATAGGATATAACTCACAGTAAATAAATAATTTCAGAATTGTCCCTGGAAATTTAGAGATTGGCCAAGGAAGAGTTTTTATTAAGTATCTTTTTGTTTTTAACTTCTCAGGTAGTGGTAAGGAAGTGCTATTTCATGAGAGCTGAAAAAATGCAGTTTTACACTGCTGGCTTTCCTTCATCTTCTGCGGGTGCCCCTCCTCCATTTTGTTTTCCTTTTTCACAAGTTTTCTGCTTGTGCTCTCTCTTGACCTCACTGTGTGAGCTTGTAGCCACACAGGACACTGGCAAGATCAGAAAACAATCCTGTTGGATTAAAAGAAGAGTGCACAAGTCAGGAAAAAGACTCCAGAGGCAGCAAAAGGAAAGTGAAAGTCTGCTGGGTTTTTTCTCTAAAATAATGCGGTAGTCTTAAACCAGAGCTTGAGGTTTTGTACAGATTGTTTGACATTTAATATTGAAAGGTAGCAAAACTATTTGTAGAAAATCCCTAAATAGATTTCGTTATGATCTGTTTTTTCTACTGTGATTTGTTATTACAATTCAGTAAAGAATAGAGAAATAAGAATAAGCACTCTCAATCTAAAAAGGTGAGCAAATGCCAAATAGAATGATTATTTCCTTTCTAGTTTTCTGCATTTCAAATAAGTTTTCCTTACATATAGCCTTGAAAACCATGTGACACAATTTAAATATTAATTTGTCCCTGCAAATTAATGCCTTTTATTTATTCCTAAGAAATTACATTTCTGATCTGTGCATAAAGATACTTTTTTTATTCAGGAGTTGGCCTTAGTGTTTTGTAATAATATTTTAAAACTCTTAACATATTTCTTGACATTAGTATTCTGAGTTCCGTGTTTTGTATAATGGTGTATTCAAATACAGAATGTAAGCAGAAAATACTTGTATTTTTGTGATAAAGTATGCTTATTCTTGGCTTGGGAGTACATGATTAAGCTCTTTATAAATATTGTAGAAAGTGCTGCTTTAGACAAGTGTAAGAAACCTACATTCCTCTTGTCCTTATGCCTTCAAAGTCATATCCATCTTTAGTTTGATTTTCATCTTTCCTTTGATAGGATTTTAAAACTACCATTTTTAACCTTGTCATACACCTGAACACCAGGGAATGTGTTCTGGAGTTGGTATTTCATTTCCGTGTTTATCAGTCATGGTTCTGCCCATAAAACAAGAGGAGGCATTCACAAGTTTTGTGAATTAGGTACAGTATCTGATAACAGAATCTCCTGAATACTGTGTTCAGTGACTTCAGACAAGTCTTTTCAGACAAGAGAAAATACATTTTGCATTAGTTTATTTTGCTGTACCTCTGGGTCTGATTGTTACACATCTGACTATGGATTTAGTTTCTTGGCAACTGATTGTTGATTACATTAAAAAGTAGTGCTGAGATTTCTCTGAGGATCCAGAGATGAGAGAGGAGCTCACAGGTACCAGCGTACAGATTCTTGCTTAAATTAAGGCATGGGCCAGCTGTACAGAATTTCTGCAAACGCTGCCTGACTAGTAGCAGAAACTCTGCCAGTTAATGAACCAGCATTGCTCACTTCGTGGGCTTTAAGACTGCAACTAGTGATAAATAACCACAGATCATGAGCAGGCTGAGGCAGTGGAGTGTGATCCTCCATGATCCAAGAGGTTGCATGTTGTTCCCTGGTTTGTTTTTTTTTCCCTCCCCACGGCAACTGCTACAGCATTTGGCATATCTGGCATAAGAGAGCATGCCTGGTGGCATCACCCTGGTCAGCAGTCAGAGTACAGCTACCTTGTCATTTGGGAATGGGGCAGAAGTGGAGAAGGAAAGAATTTTGCCAGATAAATGTTAACTTACGCTGTGCCACCTTGCTTCAGAGACAGGGAATGATGCCCAAGCTGTTTGATTAGCAGCATGTATGTAGCCTGAGACATAGAAAGAGACAGCAGCGACTTGAGATGGGTGCATATGTGTCTCCCAGCAGATGTAGTCAAGAGCCAGTGAATCATGATGTTTGTGGTAACAGTAAAATTTTTGTAACTCACACAGTTTTGTTGATTTTTTAAAAAAAATATTTATTACTGTTCATTTTCTCCTCACCTTTACATTTAATAATAACAGATTGCAAAGATGGGTATATTTGTTCCATTTCCAAAAGGATTAGGACATAGTAAATTTTAGAAGATGAGAGACCCTACAGTGAATAGGTAAACCCACACAGGAGTTAGTTTGTACCTGGTTAAGGGCACCTTTGCAGTAGATCTCCCCTGTGCAAGTGGGATAGAGGCACTAGACAGCAGTATGTTGGCTTGAACTGCAGGTGAAAGTGTCCTGAGCTGTGTACTGTTTAATGTGATTGAGAGAAGTACTTGTGCCATGTGGGAGGTAACAGCAATTCGCTCAGCACACGTGCAAATGCCATGTGTGGATGCACTGACTCATGTTAATGTAATTACCTCACTGTAATTGAGTTAAGTACAATTGATTTAACAGTAGTGAAGATGAACCCACAGTTACAGTCTAATATGTGAGTATGTATTTGATTGTCAGGGTTACTCTTTCTTGCAGGAGGCTGGAATTTTGCTTCACAATACAGTGAATGAAGAATATGCGTAACTTTAGCACCACCCACAGTCTGAGTGGAACTTAGGATGGTAGTTTTTGTTTCCCTGCATGTATTTTCCAAATACTGTGTAAACTCTCAATAATACACCTTTTGCAGAGCCTTTTATTGTGCACAACCTTTTTGTTCTGCACAGCACCATTTTATTGGATCAACTGTTCTGTAGGCTGAGTTCTGACACTTGAGGTAGGAATATCTTTTCCTGTCACTTAATTGCTTTTGGGGGGATCTCATGGCAATAATTTTTAAAGCCCTGTGGCTCACTGCTCCGCAAGCTTGATCTTTTCTCAGAAATATTTTTCATTCCTGCTTTATATTAGTTCCCAGTTACTAAGAAGCTCAGACCTACTCCAACAGTAATTGCCTTCTCTAATTCAGTATGTTAGCATTTACTAATCCATGATTTAGGAGTCAGTGGAAGTGTGAAGATGACAGGAGAAAGGGGTTGAAAAATATTAGTGACTTGATTGGCTCATCAGCTAATGAGCTCATGAGATATGAATTGTATGGATTTGGTATATTATGTTAATACAAACAGACTTTCTTTCCAGTGAAGTGGGAAGTAAACTTTGAATTTTTTTTTTTTTTGAGGTCTGTACTGGTCTTTGTAGTTATTAAAAGAAAAGCTTTGTGACAAATTCCAAGTTTTCCATGAAGAGTTCATCTGTGTGCCTCTCAGTTCTAACCATGGTGTATGACTGCTTTAATGAAACATCCTACAAAGAAAAATATTTTGAAATTACTATTAATTACTAAACTTTAGTTATCTTCTAAAGGTTTACTTAACTGGTACTCTTAGGGTCTGATTTGACATAGTTTGACACATTTAGGTTAGCTGCATCAGAAGGAGCAGTCTTACCTGCTTTGCGTTTTCTGTGCTGGCACAGGCTACAGCATCAGGCAGTTCAGCAAACTAATCCTGTTTTAAAAACAAAACACACACAACCCCGCTCTTTTATTTTTTTTTTAGAATTAAATTTATGTGGACATTGCTACCTCAGTTAGTGATGGCTCACATGAATGCCAAACCTGGTACACTGGATGGGGGAAAGAATCTGCAGCAGGGAGCTGCTTCCTTTTCCTGAAAATGCCATTGCTTAAATTAAAAATTATGTTAATGACTTTATATGAGTAATTCTAACATTTTAGTTGTGTTGTCCTTTCAGAAATACTTCTGAAAATAGGATGCTCTTATGTATCTACATAGAGATATCCATATCCCTATCTTTGTCCACACATATTCGTAGGAATTGAGGATGATACTGTAGATTCAAGCTGCTGTTTAAAGAGCCAGGTTTTTTTATTTTATGAACAGTTCATTTACAATGGATTATTTGGTTTAGTTCATTTTTAAGAACCAAATTTCATATTTGACCAACAAACTTGCCAGGATAGCTTCTCATATTAACTCAAATGGAGCAGAAAGTATCAGGGACAAAACCAAAATATTCCGTGCAGTTGTGATTATAAGTTTTAATAGCACAACATACAGTTAGTATATGTTATAAATCTAAGCATATTATTAAGCATATTACCATTTCTTTATTAGAAATTTGAGTTAAACCCTGAAGTGAAACCATGTTAAGGAAGCTAAAAATAGTCTTGATGTTTAGATAGCATGACTGAGTCAGAACATTTTCAGTATTTGAGAGTAGGCTGTATCAGAAATGGTGTGGTGTTACTATCTGACTTAGAAAAAGGAACACAAAACAGATGGAGCAAATGTTTTCATGTGTAACAGGTCATTAATAACACATCGTGGTGGGTGAGATTTTTCAGATTTCAGAAAAACACCATTGATGGCCATCTAGTAGTGATAGTTTAAACTCTGAGTGAAGTGAGTGAGTAAAGTCCTGTTGGCTCTTCTTTTACCCTGGTTTAAAGCATGGAGGCACTTTGACTAGCGAAAAAAATAGCTTTTTCTGTGAAGTCAAGGGCTCGGACAAGTGTCTAAACATCACCAGCTGTAATTGAGACCAAGCCTTGCATGAATCTTTGTATAAACAAGGCCAGTGTTTCTGCCTTTATGTCTTACTTGGGGCAGGGTGGCAGAAAACCAAAGGCAGTTGTGCAAGTAGAGGGACTCTGTGTGTTGAAATTAAACTAGTGTCATTTTTAGTGCAAGTAAACCAGACCTTCAGCAGGCAAGCTCTGGGCTCTGTACTTATAGAAACTTTAAACAATATTCAAAAGCCTGTCCTCTTATCAAAATTTTTGCTCCCAAAACAGGGAAGCATCATGTGTTAACATGCACTGAGGCAGTCTGCCTCGGTAACCTGGGCCAGCCTCTCCCAGGCTGAATCCATTACCAGCTGCTTCCTGGCAGCTTCCTGGGTCATCCTGTCTCTTGTAAAAGGATCCTGCGATGTTACTGCTCCGTGTGAATCCCATCAAGTGCAACTGGGCTCATAAGCTACCATTTTATTCGCTTAAGGGCAGTGATGTGGTAATCAGTGACCAGAAATAACCTTCAAACAGAAGTATAATTTTTGTAGAACTAAAAGTAACAGAGAGAAAAGCATCGTAAAATCCACAAGCCAGAGAGCATGTGACTGAAGGGCTATGCTGTGTAATTTCCTGGGCTAAGTAATGCCCAGTTTCTCTAGATGGCTGTGGTGGAGCCTCTTTGGGCCAGTCCACCTTTGTAGTTTCTGAACAGCGACCTTGCCCTTTCCATTGAGATGGGCCTTTCTAACTTTTCAGTGTTAGTTTTTAATTTCCAAGTAGAATATCCATGTTACCTCATCCCAGATCCTAGCATTTGTCCAGGTTGTTGAGTGTTGTTTTGCTGGGCTCTTCTTTTGAGAGCACTGCTGGAGAGCTTTCTATCACCTGGCTGTGTGCTTACTTGACTGATGATACCTAACCAGTTCTGTGTCCCTTTCACCAGACAACAAATGACTTTGTTATTTGTTTTGATTTTAGATGTGATAGGCCTTCATTTTAGAACATATTAGGCAATGAAAAATGAATTAGATAAAGATGTTATTTCCCAGGAGAGATTCCTGTGACTTAAGTTATCTGTGAGTACATTCAAAATATGTTTTCTTTGACGAGAGAAAAGTTCTTAGATGCCCTTTTGTTTGTTTTTTTCTGCAGCATTTGGAAGACAGAATAGAAAGATTGTTAATTTTTAAAAGCTGCATAGGCAGGAAAGCAGTTAATCCCCATTTTTATTTTCTAAGAAAGTTTTTCATTCACTTTAGGTTATGTCGTTTGAGGAGAAATGCTGTGCTGTGGTATCGATTTGATGGTTAATACTTCTTAGGCTCTGTTCTAAATCAACAGCTGAATTTAAAATACAAAGATTGTACTGATACAAGACTTAATTCTTGTATCTTCAGCTATTCCTAGTTGTAGTTCCTTACAGGAGGGAAACCTGAGGTCTTGAGTCTGTGGAGAATCACGTATCTCCCAGCTCTACATCTGGTTTTATGGTGTTTCTGCTGTCTGTGTTTAAATGTTCTAATTGCCAGGAGCTGCCCCCTCTCTCACTTTTAAGTTTCTCATGCTTGTTACTAGCTTCAGGGGCTTAATTCTCTGGAAACACTTGAGTGAAGTTAATCAAGTTAATATGTGTTAACTTAAAAAAAAAAAACCAACAACATTTAAGATTTTAATTTTTTGTGGTGTTGACTTTCTATTTCCTTGTAAATGTTTTTTTGCCATTTATCTCAAAAATATTTTGCCTGTCTACATAACAGATGTTTATGCACCTGGTTACTCTGAAGAATATTTACGTGTTTACAGAACAAAGCCAGCGGTAAGAAATCCCACATGGTATATGAAGTGCAGAAACTTGACAGGTGGCTAATCATGAACATAATCTTATGATTTCCTTGCATTCTTAAAATAACTATTCACATGACATAGTGGTCACGTCTAAGCGGTCTTGGAGGTGCAGAAGTACTGTGTAGCTATAAAGAAAAAGGCTGGTTTACTAATTTGTCCTTAAGATTCATTGAATTGAAGGGGTACATGTTTAAGAAAGTGAGATACATTATGTTGGATTTGTCTCAAAATTATTCACTATCCTAAGTTTGGCATTGGTTTGTTTGTTTGGTTTGTTTTTTTCTCCTGTGTCTCTGTCCATGAGCACATTTTGCTCCTGAGCCTACACGGTCCTGTAGACCACATTACTTACCTGTATCTTGGGAAGAGGTGGTTGGTTGTCCGTGGCAACTTTTCTGTGCAAGTTTTTCCTCAGGGTGTGGAAATGCACTTCAAGTACCCTTTAGGACTACAGTGTCCAGCGTCCTTACCAGCTGTGCTTGTGTTGAGGTGCCTGCTGGGTACGTTGCTGCACAGCCTGCCGGCTCTTCACGCAGTGCTTCGTGCAGCCTCATATCCGCTCTCGGATAACCATTCTGTTCTCTGATACCAAAAAGGTAGTACACAAGCTTTGTCATCTTCTTCCTACTGTGTAAGGTCATGGTCAGCTTCTGGAATTAGTACACTACTTCTTTGTGGGTACAGACATTAGTAGTGTATTTTTTTAACCTTTAAAACACCAAAAAAGCAGATTTATCAGGTTAAATTTGTCAGCATAGTGAATAGAAATGCAAGAGCTCTACCACAGAATATTTTCTTAAGACTATGCCTGTCTAATTGGACATATTTATTGCATTATCCAAAGTGGCTGGAATTTTTTCTGGAGGACGTGGTAGCCTCACTTGACTATTGATATCTTTGTTGTTCTTCTGTCAATGAAATTCTTATCTATTCATCTATTTATGCCTTTTATCCTATATGTGTTTGGTAAGAGAAAATGAGACTCTCCATCGTTCATGTTCCCCTCTGGCCAAAGCAGGCAGGTCTGCTCACCATATTACCCTGTGCTCATCCCTGTGCACCCCCTGTACAACCCCATGGCTCTCAGGCCTCCTCTTTCACAGCAGGAAGGGGAATCCAGTCCCTGGACCTGCAGTCCAAATCTGTATTTCCTCCCTCTCATGGAGCCCGCGTGACTCAATATCTGTTAGATCCTGAGCGTCCCCTTTCTGATCTGTAGCAGTTCTGAGTCCCTGCCTGAAGGTGGAGATAGTTTTTGTCTGAGTGAGCAAAATCTGACTGATTAAAAAGTGAGCACGTTCTCGAGGTATCCAAGCCTGATGAATTTAGAGCACAGCGCCTACTCCGTGTTTTCACCGCTGGTGCTTATATCTTACTCTAAGTCTATGTTCCTGTACTCTCAGGGATCTAATTAAGGTGGAACATGAATGGCCTTTCAGGGTGGACTACCAGTCATGTTGATAGATAGTCTGCTTGCTACAACTGTATTTTTGGCAAGTGCTGTGTTTATTTTTGGGATTGCAGGGTACAGTAATAACAGATCTTCCGTGAGGATTCACCATGTTCCTACTCAGTGTTTTCAAGTTATTTCACATAACAATTTCATCTACCACTTTCCAAAAATACTTTTACCAAAACCTGAGTCATTCTCACACATAGATAGTTTTTCCTGATAAGTTTACTTCACTGCATCTCCACAGCTATATGTAGCAATTACTGAGGGTCAAAGACTGCACAAATGGTTGTTGACCAATGCTCAGGTGAATCTACTGAGAATCATTAGAGTTAATTTAACCAGCACTTGAGTGATTGCTCAAAAGTCTTCCTTCTGTGCCTCTCCTCCTGATTCTTCTCACTTCCTCTCCCAGTGGGATGCCTCTTGGAACCTGCTGGTGCATGAACTGCTTGGCACGTGCATCCGGTATAGGTACTGCCTGGATTAAAAAAAGCCTTTGTGATTACATGCTCCAACATACCTGTTCTGCCATGTACATAACTTGCAGAGTTCAAGTTACTGGCAAGTAATGTTTTCTGCCAGCAAGAGCTTTCTAGCTAACCTTTTATTATACTTTGTAATGGATGCATTGTGTGGCCTAGTGTTCAATTTGGCCACTGTTTCCTTTATCAATTTGATCGAGCTGGGTTATGGAGTTGGCTTTAAATTACATGTGTGTTTTCATATGCACATACGCATGTATATAAACTGTGATAAGGGAATACTGAGTTTGTACAGTCAAGGAGGAATACATAGACAGTACTGATGAAGTTACACAGCTGCAAGTCTAACTTTAATTTGTACTTACTCAATTTTACGATCACCTACTACCTTCCCTTCTCCCTCCCTCCCTTAAATGTGCTGTGCTTTCAGCTACAAATGGCTGCATCTTACATAATAGCCAGAAAATAAACACTGTGAATATCGTCATATGTCACTGAAAGGAGTCTAGAAAAAGAATTAATACACAGAATTTATTGTTTCCCACAACTCAGCTGTGTTTCTTGCATTATAGTTACCATATGATGTAGCTCTGATTTTAGCCTTTGGAGCTTTCCCTTTGATCCAGTAAAAATGGAGCCTGGAGTTTGTTTACTTCTGGTATTAAAAGCAAACAGCTCAGAAAGCAGGCCACTTTTATTGGACTTGGAGTAATATAGATGGTAGAGATTTCAGGCTGTATTTTGTCTATCGTGGATTTCAGTTTTTGGGGGATACTGAGCTGTTGGTGTGGGGAGGGAAGTGGAGGATTGGCAGCTTTCACTGATGTTATGGCTGTCCATGAGACCAGACCATTACATTAATGCAGCAAAAAAGCAGAGTGGAAACATACGTATGTTGTAATGAAAAAAATGCAATTTTTATGTAGTTCTAGTTTTTTCTGCCATATGAAGTGTAATGTTATGAGGAAGAAAATTCTTCAGCCAGCCCTAAGAGAAATAATATCATTATGTAGAAGACTGATTTAATGTTACTACGGATGGGTACGATAGAAATAAACTTCTTTTTCTTGGAAGTAAAGAAAATGTAACTACTGCAAAGCAAGTGTCCCTGGTCTTGCGAGTCCTTGGCCTGGAAAGGGTATTTAGAAGATATCCTCAATCATTGTTTGTGTTCCCTTTGTCAGCCAGGATCTGTGCCCCCAACAGGCAGGGGAAAACAGAGTTTGCCATGTATGCCACCAGTGCCCTGTGAAACAATGGGCTTTTAGTACTGAAAGAAGGATGGGAGAGTCTACAGCTCAAATCATTATGTTGAAAGGAGGTTACTAGATGAGGCAAATAAACCACAAATGTGTGTTTGGAAGGATTTCTCCTATGGATTGTTTGCCTTAAAACTGCACTTAGAACTAGTCACCTGCCTGGGTTTCATGTGTCTGGCGGATCTGAGGTGTAATCAACCCACAGAAGCGAACACACTCAGAGTTAGCAGGCTCATACTTCTAGGTGTGCTCTTCCCCAAGTGTTGATGGGAGCTGTGTCAGCAGACTGCAAAAGGAAGGACTTGTCCTTAAGGAACCTTTTAGTGCCTTCCTGCTGCAGCTGGTCTGACCCTCTTTCATGAGGCTTGGAAAAACATTTACATTCTGTGGCAGAGCATGCTAAAATTAGGACATAAAAATGACAGATTCAATATTAGAGCCTTAAATAATATTTACGTAGTCTTATGTTGTGTAACCTGAGCAGAAGCCAGTGTTACTGTCATTTGATTAATGCAGTTGCATGCATGATGTTCTGATTTCACTATTACTTCCTAAATTAATAGAATCATAACCATAGTAATAAAACACTACTTTAAAAGTAAAGTTTTTCAAGTGTTTGAGTACCTCTCCAGTACCTGTGCAAATAACTTTAAATAGTTTATCTTTTATAATTAAAATGTTTTGTTCTCTTCCATAAAAATTACTTTAATCTGCCTCCCATTTACTTCAAAAGGGTTTTGCCTCAAGTGCTGTTTTCTCATTTTTATCACTGTGAATTCAGAGATGTTTCGCTGAAACAGAAGTTGTCTTTTGTAATAGAATATAGCTTATGCTTTGATAACGGAAGTGGCTCTGAACCAACCATTTCTGTCAGTTTTTAAAATGCAGCTCTTTAGAGAACTACTTCACAGTAAAGTTACAAATTATATACTCTCCCAAATAGTGAATTTAAAGTGCTGCTAAGTTCAAGTTTCTTTTTGAATCATCAATGCTATCTCCTTCTACTTCTCTGTATTTCTAAAAAATAGTTTAATTTTAAGTCACCCACTCATTTTCTGTTACATCCAGTTAGACATTTATTACTAGCTTCACTGTTCTCTAGTACCTTAACTGTCATGCTGCCACTTCTGTCCCTAAAAAAAAAAAGTGTTTAAGGTTTGAAGTATAAAATACCCTTGTGCTCATTCTTCATCCAAAACAAATGCGTTCTTTTATTCAAATATCTGAATACCTAATAGATATCCATAATTCTGATAAAATTGTATCAAATGAAAATACAGCTGCCTATAAGTTGATAGGACTGATGGCACACTAGATTATCTATTACTAAAACAAAAAAAGCTAAAAATTGAGTAAATGTGTATAATCTGCTGTACAAGCATAGCTAAGGAACATTAACCACAATTAAAAAAGCATAGAAACCTTGAATCATAAGTCAAGAATTATTAATACAGTGTAAATGTTGCTGTTAATTTTGCTTTTATTGTAAAGTATTTTGGTTTTACAGTATAGGTAATGTTGTGAGAAGAACTAACCAGTCCCAATAAAAATTTCAGCCTATTTATTGCTTCCTTGCCTTATGAACAACAACATTTGAACCCCACCAATTTTGACAGATATTCTTGTTTTATTTTTGTGTGCATGGTGACTTTGATTTTAGCAAATACTCTAATCAGTAGTTTATTTTTTTGTTTCACTTACATATTGGCATATTAAATAAATGGAATTTAAAAATAAATGGTAAATGTAGTTTCTGACCTCCAAATGATTTAGTAGTGTTGATGTATTGCCTGTTGATGGCTTCTTGTGCCATTTCTGTAGGACCCCTTGCACAGTGCAACGCAAGTCCTCGCTGGGAACCAAGGACACTTGTACCATAAAACAGTATTTGCACAAAAGCTGGAGAATAGTTCAAGAGAGGTGCCTGTTTACAAGATAATGGATTTTTATCTTGAGATTGCCTAGGGCATAGTTACTCTCAGCTGGCTAAAATACTATCCATGTTCACTTACTCCCTCGCTCCTCAGCTCCCAGTAGCTTTCAAGCAGACAGCATTCTTCTCTGAAGAATTAGAAGAGGTTGTTGAAGCATGGAGGGGCTTTGCACTAATGCAGCTCATGGTAGTTTTCAGAAAGCATTCTCTGCAGAATCATCTCAGGCTTCTGAGGTGAAGACCTGGGAGGTTGCAGTTGTGGCACTGTGCTGGGCTGGTAGGCTCCAGTTCTCAGCCTGGGGCCTGGGAGAGGGTGGAGGTGATGTAAGGACAGTCCTTCAGGCTTTAGCCTATAGGTAGCTGGGACCAACCAGAGGAGGAGATAAAAAGGAAGTAGGGGCAAAGGTGGACTGCTAGCACAGCCCAAGTCAGGATTTGGCTATAAACCCTCATTCTGCTTCCACCTCTTGAGCCACTCATGTATCGACACAGCCTGGGAAGAGGGGAGAGTTGGCTTATCTGCAGCTTTGAGAACCTGTAGCTGCTGTAACTGTAGGCCACTTCTTTTTCACAGATCGGTTTTAGCTTCAGTCATCAAATCGTCAGCCAGGCCCTTGCCCCAGCCCATTCCTTGTAGGATACCACCCCTGGTCTTTTGGCAGGACCCAGCCTTTCCACCACCTTGACCCCTCACCCTTGAGAAAGTCCAGCACAATTCAACAACCATCCTCTTGCCTCCATCCTTCCCACTGCACAGTCCTAACTCATTACTGCTCACAAGTAAGATTCTTTTTGTCCTGGTTACGTATTAGCCTGTATCTACCAACACAACCCAGCTACGTTCACTCCAACCTTCTGTTCCCCTTTTGGACTGCAGAATTGTTGATGGCTACCTGTTGCACTGTGATTCAGGAAGAAAGAGGCAGGCAGGTACAATCAGCATATGTTTTGCCATGAGAATAGGGCGAGATAACAGGTTCAGGACTCCTTATGTATTGCTGATTTGCTGACTCTTACGTTTGAAACCTGTGGTTTTTTTAGTGTCAGTCTGTGGCTCCTGTAGCTGCCCACAGTGTTAGCCATTTTTCTGTTTACCAGTGAGATGTGAACAGCTTACTTTTCTCTTGTAAAGGGTTGCAAAAGGGTGGATGAACTGCTTTCTCAGTATTTTGCTGGTACTATTCTGCTACTGGTATACAATTTAAAGTTTAAGAACAGCTTCCCCAGAGGTGAATATTATGGGTCTGAAGTAAGAAAACATGATTCTCGGGCCACTTTTATGAAGAGGAAGGGAAAGTTGCATGTGCAGAGAGAGATCCTGCTACATTTGAATTAGCTGATCACAATCTGGGCCTAAATTATTTTTAATTATATGCAGTCTCTTGGGATGGTGGGAGGTGATGAGGGAGGTGGATAAGAAACCTTTATATAGCTTAAACATCTCCTGGAACGGGGGATTGTCTTTCTCGTGCGTGGGGGTGTATAGAGGAGCACAGAAATGAAGCTCGTAGGCATGGTAGGGCAGGCATGGAAAATAGAGGTGCTGCAGTTTCTTTTGAAAATATGGTTAACGACACCAGAAAGGTGTAGTAAATCTGGAGGAAACTGTGGTTTAGGTGAGATAACTCTACCACTGAGTCTGTGCTTTCTACCACAGTACACTTTCAGTACTTGAGAAATGCAGCAAACTGTGGGTTGTACATTACTCTTTCCTGTGCTTTTGCATTTCCACCTGTGTTTATGGGATGATCTACATTAAAATAGGCTAATTTTTAGATCTGCTAGAGGAGAACTGTGTTTCAGTATATTCAGCATGTTTTCTTAAATGAGTGAATTATAGCTATGCTGTGTTCTGTCCTCACCATTAAACTTGCAGGAGAGATGTCTGACAGGAGACATCTTAGCCAAATCCATCTTGCAGATTTTGTTGTATTTGTATCCCTTGTGGAAGAAATGAGAGAACCGGACTTGATAGTATTCATGGATTTTCTGGTGTCCCACTCCATTTTTCTTTGTGGGTTTTGTTTTTTTGGGTTTTTTTGGATTTGGGGTTTTTTTCCCCCATAAAGGGAGAAAAAAGCTCTATGACTCTGTATGGTACCTCCTTTCTTCACTTAATAGAAGATGAGCTGCAGGAATGGCTTGTTTTGACCTCTGCCTTGGAAGTTTGTGTTCTTAACAGAGAGGAGGTTTGAAAAATACTGTGCCTAGGTGGACACTATGAAAGTATGTAGCTCACTGTTGTCATGAATTTTTCAGTGTATGGCATGTTGTCAGGGGAGGAGGTGCACCTAACAGTTATGCTAGTTTTCTTCCCTCTTGGTAAGTTTTCCACTTAAAACTTCACTAAAAAGCGTTTAATATCAGGATATCTTGGAGAGTCTGTTGAGCTCGACATCAGGCCCTTGTGTCATAAAAGAAGAAAAACGGGGCGGGTGGGGGGAGTGGCGGGGAGTGTAAGTGCATCCTCCTAATGAAAACAGAAAGGGGATAATCTACCCTGTTTATCAGTTGCATAAAAGGTCATGTTCATCCCTGCCTAATCTTTGTAGGAAGAGCCTTCAGGTTTCTGCAAAACTGCCTTACAGCAGATGAGTATTTGCAACAGAGAATGACGTGGTTTCAGTTGCATGAAGGGACTGCACTTGCCTGACAGCAGAATAGCTCAAGTGGCTAGCAAAGGAAGGGAAGGGGTCCCATCCTGGGGGATCTGTGGGCTCCCAAAGGCAGTGTGGTCAGCTGGTAGCAAGGGAACACTTCTGAGGACGGAGCTTGGAGGTTTTGACCATTGGGAAGATGCTTCCCAGTGGATGAACCTCAGAGGGTATAACGTGTCTGGGATTTAATGGTGTGGTTTCAGGAGATCACTAAGGCACTGTAAGTGGTAAGTTGGCAAGGTGCTGCACAGGACAGCCTTATGTGCCAGCGCTGCACACTCACAAGGCTTCTTTTGAGGTGTGCCGGTGGTTTTTTTGACTGCATAGAACTGATTCAGGGAGCAGAAACGGAGCAGAAATCCGATAAGAAGAGGTAAACGGTTTTCTTCCTGAGTTAATGTGAGACTTCAGTGAGGCCTTTAAACTGACTAAAGTGAGTCAATTCTCTCTTACTTTGTGCCCAACATGACTGATGAGAAAATACAAACTAAGAAATGAGAGAAGAGACTGGTTTGGTTTTTCATGCCTGATATTAAAGCACAGAAAAAGGAAAATTGGGTGAGAATTCCACATGCAGTAAAAAAAGTGGTTTATGCAAAGGAGAAAGGGGTGAAAGTAGAGGAACAGTAGTTATGTAGGTGCTACACTAACAAAAAATACACTTACTACAGCAAGAAAAGAGGGGTGAGGTCAGGGGAAAAAGCAAAAGATATGCTTATTGTCCGGCTTCTTTTTATTAGTATACAAAATTAGAACAGCTGGTGCTGAACGTGCAACCAGATATAGAGGCAGTGGAAACGTGATCAAATAACATTCATGGCCTGAATGCAAATATTGAAAATTATGCAGAAAATTGGTAAGGTATCATGAATGGAGTTGGCACTGTGTAAAAAAACAAACAGTAGCATGGACACTTTTTGGCCAAAATCACGTTGGGAAGGAATTATGAAGTACCTGTTGTAGATCTTGAGCTTAGATTTACATACAGACAATGTAATAACAGTATGATGAGAGAGGAATACTAGTAGGTATAGTAACATTATAGATAGGCTATGTAATAGGCCAGATCTATATCTAAGCACAAATGATGATATAATGATGTGATATTTCTTTACACAACAATCAATAATTTTCTTACCAAAAGAGTAATTTGGAATAGAAGTTGTGTTGTTTTGGACTTGGAAGGAATTGCTGACCTTACAGAAAATATGATTGTTTAAAAAAATGAAGATAAGACATGAACTGTGTTTATTTGGTTTAAGTTAAATGGGATAACAAAAGTCAGTAACAATTTAAGACGAACGTGTTAAATTAGGTGAACGTAGGTGAGCTGAAGTACTGGAGGCTTAAACAGAGAAAAGGTTCAACTTGAATCCCAAAGAAAAAGGAGAATTGTGGGAAGTTACCCTATCCTCCTAGCAGAGAACCTTTTCCTGGGAGGGATATTGGCAGAGAAAAGTTATTGCAAAAAAGGAGATTATCAAAGGAAGTCACTTCTCGGAAGTTTTGGTGAAACAAGAACTGAAAGTATTAGCCTTTAAACTTCTTAAGAGTTAAAGCAGTTAAAGTTCCTTTAGACACATAAATTGCGAAAGAAGAAATCCTTCTGTTGTATAGGGAGAGTGGTTTTGAATTAGAGAGAGCCTTTTTGTTCAAAAGCTAAATAAATACTTCCGCACACTTCTCAGTAGGAAGAATAACAGTGTGGGGACAGCGACAGGATGATGAATGGAAACAAGGTTATGAACATGACTACGGTCATGGTGGAAATTCAAGACAGAAACAAATTCCAAGAAATAAAGATGTGAAATTGCAGTGTAGCAGCTGCATTGTGGTTACTGCCTACGTACCAGTTCTTTCTCTGCTGTCAAATTACTTGCAGTAGCTCACCCTTTCTCATAAATGTCGTATACATGTGGTGTACATGGTTCTTCATTGTCTAAGAGCTGAAGTGCAAATCTTTGAGAAGTTGTGTTTTGTAGCTTGATTTTAAAGTTAATTTGTGTTATGCTGAACTTAAAAAAAAAAAAAAAAGGTAATTCTGTAGAGTTTTCTTTTTTCCCTAAAATATTAAGGAACACCCTCTCATCTCAAAAGTTGCCTGTTTCCACTATGTATCCCTTAGAGCTCATTGAACCTTTCTGTGAATAGATTTAGCTCACTGGAAAAACAAAAATCTATCTGTTTCCTCTTCCTCTTATCCTCCCCCCTTCTTTTTAAACTGAGTTTGTTTCCTGTCAGATTAGTGAGTTAAATTGGCTTATGGGGAGGACTGAAAGAAGTGCCAAATTTGGTGCAAGATAAGCCTCTAGGAGCAGGAACAAGGCCTTGAGGTCTGTAGGAGCAGTGGTGAGGTGTTTTGCAAGTGCCCAATCTTCAAATTCTTTGTTAGCGCAGCAGAGCAGCATGTTGTTCTCAGAGGGGCTGTTGTTCAGAGTAGAGGATTTTTTGTTTGTTTCAGCATTCTGCCTGCAAAAATACGTGGTCTTCACAAACCTGCTAAAATAGAATTTTGGTGGGCAGCAAAAGGCCTTGTAGTAGAAGTTGTATCATGTAACAAATACTATTCCGCAGTAGTTTTGACCTGTTGCGGGTAAGAGCATTAGTATGCATCCAGTGTAAATTGGTTTACTTCTGTGTCTTCTTACTGTGTACTCTTGCTTTACTCAAAGGTTGCTGGCTCTTGATGGAACTGTCTGAGGTTGTTTTGGAGAGATTTTCTTAACGATCATTATTGTGTTTGGGCTTCAGGATATGCTTTCCTTCATGTCTGGATTTAATTGTAGATAATTTTGGAGGGAAAACAGTTTTCTTACTTTTGGAAACCTGGCATACTAGTGGCGTCTGGTCATTGTACTAAGCAATCAATCAATCACTAGATAAAAAGGGGCAGAAACAAGAGATACAGAAAATAAATGATGTAAGCAGAATACCACCAAATAACTTTCCCCTCCCTCCTCTAAAGGATTTAATATCTGCAACAGCAGTTGTTCACAGTCCTGACTAGAAATGGCAAAGTTGTTGTGAGTAGGCACTTAGTCCCCACACATTATTAAAACTAATGCACACATATCTGATGCAATTGGGCCCCTATAATGATCCTTAATTCCAAACTTCCTTTCTTTTGTAGAGCCTGGTGAGAGCTGTAAGCACTCCCTGACACTGGCCAGGAAGTGGTACTTTTCTTGCGAACCATCTTGCTAATCCTGTTTATATTTGTTAAGTTTTGATTTTTGTTTTGTAGTAGGAAATGCTTTCCATAAACTTGCAGTCATGGATTTTTCCATTCCTAGTTGTTGTTGCTAATAATACTACAAAATTGCCAGCATTTTGGACCAAGCCATTGCTTGTGACAGAGGATGTGTGATATTTTACATGATAGGCTAAAATACCAAGAAATAATAGGATATCTAATAAAAAGAAAGAAAAAAAACCACACACAAAAACCCACCAGAAATGGCCCTGTCAAATAAAAAAAGAGAAAGAAAAAAGCTCTAGTCTGAAATCACTGTATTGACTGCTAGTAAAAATAACAGTAAAGTCTGACAGCTGAAAGAGGGAGAAGCGAGGAAAAGCATGTTGCTTTTAAGTTTTTCCCTTTGTTCATTGGCGGTGTGCCCATACACCCCATTCAGGACTCTAGAAATGGTTCACTGACTTGAGAGTCTGGCTGGTTTTAATTGTGTTGGTTTTGTTTAAGTAATGTGAGGAAAATACTGAGCTAGATCTCTCAACATTAAATTATCAACTTTACAGACATTTTTTGTTCAACTCTTTAGGCAAGTTAAAGCGATTCAGGTTTTAGATTTGTTTTGCTGGTTTCCGAATGCCATTTTTCACAATGGCTTCGAGTTGTTATTGCACCCTCAGAGAATCTCACCAGGAGCTATACATTTGCACAGTAAGTCAGACAGTACCAAATCCATGTGTAAGATTGAAAAGCTGTTGAGGTGTATTCAAGGAGAGTACTGTGCGAGTAATTTGAAGTGGATTTTTTCAACATTTTTTGTTGTTAAAAGTGCTTTAAAAAAACAAACATGCAAAAAATATACACCCATATAACATGTGATTCATGAAAGCGTAATTGTTCCTTTACTTAGGCTTTTAAATGTGTTTAAAAATCTCTTTTACAAATAGAGTGCTTCATTTGGAAATAGGTCTGTTGCTAAAAGTGAAATCAGAAAAATAAAAGCATTTTAGAGTACTAATAATGCCCTGATATACATTCCATTTTAAGCATGTACTTACTTATTTTGAAGTAGAAGACAATGTTACGTGCATATCCAGTGTCAACCTTTTGGCATTTTTTTAATAACAGTGTAACTCAGAAAGGAAAAACGTATGTAACTCTTCCTGAGACTTAACTGTATCTTCATTAAATTGTAATTAAACAAAAAGACCAAAGCATCCATGCTGTGTTCAGTACTACAGGAAAATAAGGGCTTATGCCTTTGAGGTTCCCTTGTGATTAGCACCCGTCTGTGTTGTCATGATTGTCTAGTTTTGGAACATTCCACTATATGCTTAGTTTGGGACAGAATACACATTGTTCTGTTCTTTCCTTTTAAAAAGATATTTCATGGTGTGGAGGGACCTAGAGATGGATTCACGCCGCAGGCAGTATCTGCTGTTTCATTTGATGAGTGGTGGTGTCTTCTTTGGGCATATGCTGAACTTGGATGTTTCTTGACTATGTGACAAAGATCCCCTTATTGCTATACAGACATTTCAAAGTGGAGGGTTGCTTGAAGTAATGCTGCCTTCCTGGGTGGTTTGTTTCATTGGTTGATGTAGAATTACTGTCTTCTAGTTACATAGTAAGAATACTTGAATATTTCTATTTCTATTAAAAAGCTAAGCTTATGATTAAGAGAACAGATATTATTTATTTCTTCTCCTACCCCCACTTTTTAAATAGTGCTCAACCTCTAGCCTGTAAAATCAACTGTTTGTCTTGTGCTTCACACTGTTACAACATGTGGTGGAAGAGCCATGAGTACTAGAACTGCACAACTGGATAAGTAAAATAAGACTTTGTTCTAAGCAATGGAGCTGTGTTCTTGCTTACTTTCTGCTGGAAAATTATAAGCACCTGAGCTGCTTGGTCAGACCAGTGTTGGTAGTGTCTTGTTGTGCTGGGTAAATTGGGAGAACTCAGCTGGTCTGGTAGTTGGGTTTTTGGGAAGCTAAGGCATGTGTGCTTTTGCACATGTTTCATTAAAATAAATATTCCCAATTATTTTATAATTTGTAACTTAGCTGTTAGTGCTGTGGGAAATAGACTTTGCAAGGGTGTTCCTCTTCAGAAAAACAGGGAGAAGTTAAGTGACACAGATCCCTCAGGGTAGCTCTGCTGAAGAACCGGGAACTGTAATCGTGTGTTTCAGTCTCAGGGTGTGATTCAGCACTGGGTTAGGAGATCTCAGTCACAGAAAAGCCTAAGTTGGAAGGCACATCTTGCTCTCATCTGAATCAACCTTTTGCTGAAAACAGGGCCTTGGATTAGGTTATTCATTGCTCTGGTAAACTGAGTCTTAACTATTTCCAGCAAAGAGATCTATACTACTACTTTGGGCTTCTCTGTTTAATTCTCTTTATAGTGAGCAACTTCTCCTTGTGTCTGGATGGAGTTTCCTCTGAAGAAGCTCAAGGGGAGCTCTGTTGCCTTCTGTCCTGTTCTCTGTGCATCCTTGTGAAGAGACCAGCTCCCTCTTTGTGTGTGAACTATGAACTGTGTCAGTTTTTGTGCTCTGCTAAAGTAGTGTGTTGGTACTGCAGACCTCCCATAATATCATTACAGGAAGTTCATGTATCATGGGCAATCAGGGATTGCTATTTGATTTGTACATGTTCCCTAGCTGCACTTGTCAGGTAACAGATGCAATTTAGAGTCAAGTGTCACTCGGCTTTTTTGACATGTGACTGAGTTGGATGTCACCTGCAGAGAAGATTCTCTTCTTGATATGTTATATAACTCTCCTGGAAAACCTCTAAGTGAGTGGAAATTAATGGATTTTGTAAAATTATCCGTGAGTCCAACTGATCTCATTCATATACTGTGTAACTTCTGAAATAAAAGTGTAGGGCAACCAGAGTCTATCACTTTATTTCCAACCCCTCCACCCAAAAAAACTCCAACGCTGTCTCATTTAACTTGATGATCATTTTATTTAAGAGTTTGATTTGTCAGATTGGTCGTGAAATGTAGACTTTCCATTGTAAGTCTACTTACTATTGTACATAATTTATTTGGGGTTGTGATGAAAATTTTCATTGTATTAAAATCAGTGGTGAGCTCCTGTTGACTTCAGTTTGCCCAAGATTTCACTGCTGCAGTGTAATAGCAGAAGATCTATCACTATTTATTTCCCTTACCCTGATGCTGATAATTTCCTTTTCTGTGAATGAAAATACAAATCCATACATAAATCATGCTAAGTAGATAACATTTTTGCTGTAGTGAACAGAAATTTAGCAGCTCACTAGGGACATTTGAATTGCCCATCTCAATGGACTTTGTTCAGAGTGCCCTCCTCCTGCTTCTTGTGCTTGCTCTATCTTTGATTCATTTTCAGAGCAGAGCCATGTCCCAGATATAAAGAATACAAATTATTAAAATTTTGATCATAAATGAATTAGCTCTAAAGTGAATGTTTGCTCTCTTTCCAGGCCTTTTCAGTTCCCAACACCTATTAGGTGTTTTAAGATTACAGCATTTTCTCTGCTTTTTACATCTATAGCACTCATCACAGAAAAGGAAAATGTTATTTCAGTTTTGCTGATACTGAAAATAGGTTCTTGTTACTTGTGTTTTCAGTGTACCCAGGACTGTAATTTGTAGTATTATCTGCTATAGCTCACACAGAGGAACCTGTTACTCGGCTTTGTATGTATTGTAGGATGGTAGACGGGGTAATTTGTCCTGTTGATTATAAATGTAAATACTGTTTTTAAGGCAACGATAACCAAGAGTATTTTTCCTATTTACAGAGCAAGCTTTACATGGAAGGATTTAGAAGCCTAAAAGAAGGAGAACCAGTGGAATTTACTTTTAAGAAATCTTCCAAAGGCCTTGAATCAATACGGGTAACAGGCCCTGGTGGGAGCCCCTGTTTAGGAAGTGAAAGACGACCCAAAGGGAAGACAGTACAAAAAAGAAAACCAAAGGGAGATAGGTAATTACCTTACTTTGCTATTCCCCCTTTTTTTCTTTGCAAGTTTTTCTTGAAATTATGTTTTCAGCATTTATTTGTTCACGAAAGGAAACCCTTCTATGTAAATTTGGCTTTTACATGTAGCTTAGTAATTTGATTAAAGCTATATCTATCTAAAACTACATAAATCACCCACTGATTAGTTTTACATGAGAAGGTTTTATTAAATTAGAGGGAGCCTGCAAAGGAATGTAATATTATTTTGAAAATATTGCTATTAGACTGAAAAGAGAGGTCAGCCTGAATACAAGTGAAATAATGTCATGTTTGGGTGAGATGTCATGCTAAAGAGGCTATTGTGTGCAGTGGGGTTTTAAACTATGCATCAGTAGTTTTATACAGAAAAAAGTGTAGGTGCGGTAGTAAGGGTTAAGATGTATATAATTTATTATATTTTTGCTTAGTGAACAGAGTGTAAGGTGTTTCCAAAGGTTTTAATGCCTGGTGGTCTGAAGAACTGTTGTAATATGTTATGAATTTCAGGTTAATTATGATTGTTGCACTTCTTGCTAAATATGTGCAGCAGTCTGACTTGCACTGCACTGTTATACTTTTCTTCCTGCGTCTGATGGATTGAAGAAGTTCTGCAATCCTCTTCACTACAAAGCCACCTGTACCTAATTCATCTGTCCAAAAGCTCTTTATTTAGGTGAATTCTCCCTTTTTTCCTCATGCTATTGCCCAGCCCAATAGCTGTAATGACCGAGACCAAGAAGAATATATAGTTTGTGAAGGATCCTAGCAAGAACATCCAAACAGCCAAGTTTTGCCTGCAGTATTTAATGTACGGAATGACTGAGAGGTGGTGGCTCTCTTCTGTTGCAAATTATGAAGCAAAGAGTAGCTTAGGAAAGATGGGGTCACCTGGAAAGGCACTGTAGCCCAGCTTCGAGAAATTTGGGATCAGGAACCTTTTTTTACTACAGATGAGTTCCACTTGTCCTCACCTCTGTTAAAACGCACTTTTTCTCTTGCTCCTCTTTTTTTTTTTTCTTTTTTTTTTTTTCCCTTTTAGTTAAAGACTGCAGACAACATAAGATTTGTCCCTCTTTCACCCTCTTTGTAAAAGCTAAAGGCCATAAACAAAATTTATTGCTGCTGTAACAGATCAGAGTCCATAACCACAACAAGGAGAGACTTTGTAGGCAGGACAAAGCTTTCTTTTTGGTTGCTCCCTATATCTGGCCTTTCAGAGTTGTGTTGCATGCAATGGCTGTGAATTTTTTTTTTATTTTGAGCTAGGCTTCCAGTATTGTTCTTGTTTAAACCATAGTTTTTTCCATGGGCTGTAATTACTTATCTGTGTAGGGTATTAGCATTGCCATTGTTCTTGATGTTTCATACTTTGGCAGCAAATAAAAGACACAGTCATGCAGTTGCGATACTGTTGACCTGTTTGTTGCACATGTAGGTGAAGGAAGACAGTCCTTGCCTCAAAAACCTTGAAATTTAAATGGGCAGATTGTATGTAGACAGGAAAAACTACATATTGAAAGAGACGAGGATTGAACAAATGTAGATATTATACTACACAGTGTAGTCAATGCAGAGGAATCTGTACTTTCCCAGTGCAATTCATCTCATCCTAGGGAAGCATCTAAAGTGTTGGGGTTGAATCTTGCCTTATCACTGTTCCTCTTCAGGGGCTACAAAGGGACTCTACTTCCAATGCTGTAGATGCTTCCCTTACAGTTCTCTAAAGTGAAGTGAGATGAATTCTCCTTTCAGTCATGTTTTTTCATATCTGAAGCATAGAAAAAATTGAACCTGAAAAACAGTGCGGAGGGGTGATCTATGAGACAGTGTACTCTCTAACGTTCACTTGCCTTTAAAAAAGGAAAAACTCAAAATTAATTTGAATTAATTTGAATGTGAAAATGTGAGCAAAAACATCTACCCACTTCTGTCTCAGAATTCTTGCAGTTAAGTCATAAGACACCAAAAAAGTCTGAAATTTGAAATGTTTGAAGTAGCATTGACATTATCGCTCAGTGAGAAGCAGTCTTTGCTCAAAGAAAAAGTAGTTTTGAATGCCTAACCAATAAAAAAGTTGCATCTCCAGCATGTATAGTGAAAAGTTTCTTGAAGATTGCTGTTGTACTGTGAGAACTGCATCCATTTATGAAAGCTAATTCCAACTTCCTGTGTTCATCTCCCTTTACATTATCAATGTAATAGTGTGAGGGCCCAGCCTCAGTGGATCTTTTTATATGGATCCTATTTTGAATGTATTCTGTTACTCTACTTACTGAGAGAAGTTAGAGATACTAAAAATGGGGGGAAAAGGGAAAAGCAGCAATATGTGCAGACAGGGAAGAAAAAAAGTCATGATGCTGAGGCTACCAATGTTGGTCGATTGTGTGGGGCTTCCATGATAGACTCAAGGTCTCTGTAATTTGCAGTGTTCTTGATGTGATAATATTTCCCCTTCAGCATTACTGTGGGCCACATTAGTTTTGTAACATAGGTGGGAAGTCCTTGTAGTCATCACCAGTGGTATCAGCCACTTGGTCATTCCTTCTCAGTCAGTACGAGAAAGGGAAAGTTTTTGTGGTCCAGGTGGAATGAGGCTGTGGCTGTGAGCAGCCTGAGGCTTTAGATTCCCAGACCTTACTTTAAGCTATTGTAATGCACGTGTGTCTTATGTATATACTTTATCACAGTATCTAGAGTAATCTGGGCTAGAGGGGAGGTTTCTAAATGAGACTGAGCTGAGATCTGCATCTGACAAGTTCTGGGTTCAGAAGTAGTGTCCTATGGCAGAGATGCACAGTGGAGGGCCTGGTCTCTTCCTACCGGAGCAAACCAGGGAATGAGTTTGCAATAAGTTTCATTGTGACAGCTTGCGGCTTCTTTTTAACAAATGCCAAACACTCTGTTTTGCTTAGTTTTGGCAGTGAGCTGACACAAAGGCATGCTATGCTGCTCTCTAGGAATGACCATCTCATGTAGGAAAGATAAAGTACTCTGAATTCACACTTTAATCTGTTATTTAGAGTAGAATAAATTAAATCAGAGCCTAGCCCACCATCTCAGAGTAAAGTTTAGAGGAGGGAAAAGAAAGAAAAAATTATGCTACTTTTTTTTTTCTTTTTTCAACGAGCATTCCTAGTGTTTCTATGCCAGCTAAAATGAAACTGGGTAAACAACCATTTTATGGGTTGTAATTATTTATTCTTTAGTGCAGCATACATTTAAATAAAGTTGACCCACAGACCTTTGGCACAATATTAACAAAGGTATGCATGATGCTCACGGGACTAGAAGCTAGAGTTGTCTTTGGGACCTAGAGCTATTATCCAGGATCTGTAAACAGTCCTAGTAGGAGCTCAAAGTTGGATACTTTTTCAGCAGAGTGTCTGTAGTGCTATGTCTGCTTGGGTTGGCCCTTGCTCCATGTGGAATGTTTCGGAGGAGATGGGAAGGATGACAGTAGGTTTTTTTGTCTCTTTTTTTTTGTTTTTGAAGTCTTTACACCAAAATGGAAGCAATAAAATAAAACAAGAAGGGAGGGACAAGAAAGAAATAATTAAGGGTGTAGCTCCATTTTACATTTTTAATTTAAGACATTTCAGTTCTCTGTTACCCTTTGTTAACATTACACTCATGGCAGGGAAACTTCCTAGCACGAATGACCTGTATCAGAAGTGGTTTAGATTTAAACATGTAATAAATAAGCAGTACATTGTGAGATTTGGTTTGTAGTGCAGCCTTGCAAGTAAGCGGTGAGGGAGGAGTTTGGGAGCTCAATGAACCATTGCCACTGGATAAACGATGGTGCTGAATTGTGGGAATATGCCCTGTGAAGTAACTGTATTTCTAGCTCAGTTGGCTAAACAGTAATGAGCACTGCAGCATCGATGTAACACCTCAAAAACCTTTCTCCAGTGCAGATATCTATGAAGGAGGAACAATTAGAAAAGAAGTGATTTTGTGATTGACAGTAATTCTTGAGCATGACCAAAAACATAATTTTCGAATGAAGAAAAACATAGTTCTAAACCACTGATTGGGGGGGAAAAACAGCCACTTAGGGAAGGGGGGGCTATAATTAAATAGTATATTTCTTCCCTGATGAACTGTCACTTAAAATTTGTTTGTGTCTGAGTTAGTCAGAAAATGGCTTTACTATCTGCAGACATTCTGTAGATGATCTGAAGTCAGACTATAATAAGAAAATCTTAAAAGTCTTCTTTAAAAGCTTGTGATCACCACAAACAGCCACTAAACTGTTATGATGCAGGCAGAGGTGACGGCATGGTCAAGTGCTGTGGGGGACATTTGAATTAAAGTTAGCAGGACTAGGAGAGCTAGTTTAAGACAGCAAAGTTACATGACACAAAGTTACTTAAAACTTGATATTATATCAATTCCATCTCTACTGACTGAATCACGCTCAAGTGTATAATCTAATTTTCATAGAAAAGCCCTCCTACGCCTTGAACTGAGCAGATTTTTGTGAAGGAGACGTGAATAATGGCAGTTGTATGGACTGGGAAGGAGAGACCTGAGCTAGTACCAAAATAGGAGAAATGCATAAAACCTGTGCTTATCAGATGGATGGGGCCAACGTGGATGGAGAAAGGGAAAGCCTGTCAGTCCCTTCTCCTGGGAGCTAGGAAGCAAGGCCAGGCTTGTGATCACTGTACATTATTATGGTGAAGGGAAGCACATCCACTGTTGCCCTTGACCAGCCCTAGGGACCCGCTTTGGGCAGGTCCTGAACAGCACGGGGATGAAATGGGGAGCAGACAAAGTGAGTCAGCCAACCAGAGAAATGGATGAAAACTTCAGGGAGTTGTACCCTTTGGCACAAAATGGTGTCAGCATGTCACTGTCAAAGGCTGGAATCTTCCTGCTCCTCTTCAAGGTAGATTTTGTTCACAGTTCTGCTGTTTTCTAAAGAGGAGCTGACACAGAACTAATGCAAAAGGTGCATGGCTTTTACACCAATTTCTTAGAAATACAGCCTTGCAAAAGGAGCTTACTCAAGGATGGTGTTTCAGCAGCTAGAACATGAACACCTCCTCCCTGACTCTTCTTCACCTAGTATTAGATGGCAAGACTTTCTTCATTCCAGTTTTAATTCTTGCTTTTCCATTTTTCAAGCATAGGGCGTTTTATTGGCTGTTTGCTCTTTTCCTGCTTCATAGTGATTTTGTTGGGTATCTAGTTCCTATTTCCAGTGATGTCTGAGACCCCCTCTTGGGCTTAGGATACAAAGACTGCCATCATTTTGTTCTGTTTCATGAAATTGCCACATGAAATGAGGTCCCTGTGGCGTACTATCTTTTTTCCAACAAGGGAGAGACTGTAAAAATAGGGAGGTATTGGCTTCCATCTCTGGTTTAAGCATTTCTTCAATATCAACAACTAATCTGCAAAAGACAGATGAAGTGTTAAGTACCTGAGTTTGCTGGATGCAACTTCCTTTTGGATCCTCAAGCAAAGCTTGATACTATTTGTGCAGAGTTTTATACAGTTAACAATTTGCACATTTAGACAATAGGCTAGAATGGGGATAAACACCAGTGTGAGATGTGCTTTCTTACATAATCCTAAGATTTATATTTGCTGACTGTGCCACAATAAGCCACTAAACTGGTATAAACTGCTTGTAACAGGAACAGCAGAACACTGCTAGATAAACAAAACAAGCAAACAAAAACCCCACAAACAAAACCAAACAAATTAAAGAGCCTGAGAGCTTTGCACTACTCCAGTACTTTAAGAACGTTATGTCTTTGCAGGACTGCAACCGCTAGGGACAAAGTTTTTCATCCTTGCTATTCTTGCCAGTCTGAAAACCTTTCGGAAGGCTTAGCAACATTTTGTGTTTTTCCAAGAGGGAGATAAAACCAGAAAAACAGAGGGCCTTGTTAGTAGTGTTAAAAAGTAGGTAACTTTTAAAAATAGCTGCCAGTTGGTGCTGTGGATTGGAGGCTTGAAAGCTGGCCTGGAGATGGATCAGAGTCTAGGGCAGGAGGTTAATCTTTGCTCGTCTTTGTGCAGACCCATCCAAGTCTTAAGTTAGAAGCCTCTGAAAAGTGTTACTGCATATATTCATTAGACAGCCCTTGTTAAAATCTACATCATCCATCTGTGTTTAAAGGGAGCTCAGCAGTCACAGCCTTCCTGCATAACAAACACACAGTGTGCTTCCAGGACTTGGTCTGTCCAGTCTGATGAGAATAGAATCAGATCTCCAAGACCATATATTTTCTGCATGAAAAAATGAAAGGAAGGTGGCTTAAGGGACGAAAGAGAAAGCCACTGCCTGGTATGTATAGCACCCAGTAGCTATGGACCATGCACTATTTGGCAGAAAACAGCAAACCACGGCTAGCTTCTACCCCCAGATCTGGCATACGGCATTGGGAGTTGCCATCCTCAAAAGATAATGGATTTCTCTTCCTGCCTAATTCTGTAGCTCAAACAGTGGGGTGCCAGGAGCCACAGTTGAAAGATCAGTGCTTGCACGTTTGAGCAAAGTGTAGAAATGGTTACAGTTGTGTGTAACAATATAACATCACTGGAAGTGTGTATTAAGAACAGAGTATAGCCTGAAGAAAGTTGTCTTTGATATCTGTTTGTATGCATGTACAGTTAAAAAGAGATAGGCCCCAAATTTTTCATACTGTTTGTAATAAGAAATCCAAATCTGATGCTAAAGTAAGTAGATACAATTCTGAAAACATACAAGGAACAGATGAAGTGAGTAGGAAGGTGTCATTTTTATGTAGGCTCATGTAGAGTAAAGCTGTCCCTGCACAGCAGATGGGTTTCTTAAGTACATACTCTGTTCTGGAATGCAGGATATTTTTCTTTAATTGGATGTCTTTTTTAGGCCTTGTGTTTTCTGACTCTTCCACTCTCTTTCATCAAGGGCTGAGCTCTCTCTCATTTAGAGTAAAGCATCAGCATATATTCAGACTTTTGCCTGTACTGATATACTTAATGATCCCACTTCATTCTTACCCGCAGTAATGATTCCTATATCTAAAAGAATTTAGAAGCATGAAAGAATTGAGAACTTTACTCAGTTTAACAGAGATTATGCGCAAGGTCAATAGATTATATGTTAAAAGTATTTCAGTAAATAATTTTCAAAACATCGTTTCTGTTTCTGAAGAATCTTCCTAATATAACTGGCATCTTCTTCCTTAATTCAAATTTCTTTCTCACTGTTTAGTTTCTTACTAATATAGTACCTTCAAGTAGATAAGAATAAATAAAAAAGTGCATACGTTTTCAGGGTCCAGCTCAGCAAATACCTAACCTCGTGCTTTGAAAGTAGTAGGGAAGAGAGCATTATTTGAAAAGATTTCCGCTATTGTGGAAATTTCTGTGTAAGTTGATACTGATCCTGACTGCAGATTGTGCTGATTTCTGATCATGTGACATGCTACAGCTATCAATGAACTGGGAACAGACCTGCTCACAGGATGAACTATCTTTTAAAAAGATGCATAATAATAATTTCATTTATTCTGCTCTATGCTATATTTTACTACAGAAATATTTAGTGTAAATAATTAAAGCCCAAATCTCCTATTTTAGAAAAGCAGTTGCTTTTTTTTGATATGTTGCACTCCAGCATCACATAACAAATATACTCAAAGCGTGTAATAAATATATAACACTGAGAAAAGGTTATAATGGTGATTCCAGATGATGGAAAAATTTGCCATGTAGTTTGGCCTGTTGAAAAAGATAGCAAAAACTCACAAACTAAAGAAAAATTAATTATAGCATAGCTGCTAAATCAGATATACCTGAAACATTGCCTTTGATTTAATGCTGTTGATGAATCTGAAGCTTTTCAGAAGGAATAAAAGTTCTGGAGCCCTTTAACTTCAAATTAATAAAGTCTGTGCAGTAATATAATTCCAAATCACTACAGCTGTTTCTTTTATTAGCTGTGGCTGCATGTTTCTGTCCTTGACACTTAAAGATCAAACCTACTTAAATATGAATCATTTAAAATATGAATTTACTTCAATATCTTATTTTGCCAAGAAGCTCAGCAGCTCATTATATAAGAGAAATGTGTCACAGAGGTAGTCATCTCCTTAGTGGCGGTGCAGGAATGTTAATGCTGTTCCCACTGTGCACCCCCCCATTCCCAAAGGTGCACCAGAATGTGCTGGAGCCCTTTTCAAGCAGGTAATAAGACATAGACTGTGTCCTGAAAGAAATCAGGGGTTTAAGGGAATATTTACACCAGGAAAGGTAGATTTATTTCAGGGGAAAAGTACCATTTTAAGCCACCCCTGCAGAGCGATGTAGCATCCTCCATCCAGAAGTAGCAGGACTGAGTAGGACTTTGCAGTTGCTTCTTCTGGTTATGGCAAGCTGTTCAGTGAAGAGACAGTGGAGCTCAAATAGAAATGCTTCAAGAACAAAAGGTAGGGAGACGATTAGGAAGGAGCTGGAATATGAAAAAACACACACAGGGAATATGAGGAAGGAGATGAATGAGAAAGGACATGGATAAGGGACGACAGACCATTGAAAACAGTGTCAATATGAGAAGCTCAGAGTTTTTTCAGGCTCCAAGTGGTTACCTCAAAGCTGGGAGTTCAGGTAGTCTTCAGAGACTGCAGAGAAGCCTGAATCCCCTTAGGCACAATCAGGGATTGAATTGAGTTTTCCTCCATTTTGAAAGATTGCTGCAAGTCAGAGAATCATAGAATCATAGAATCATACGAGTTGGAAGGGACCTCTGAGATCATCAAGTCCAACCCTCGATCCACTACTACCAGTTACTAGACTATGGCACTAAGTGCCACATCCAGTATCTTCTTAAACACCTGCAGGGACGGAGAATCCACCACTTCCCTGGGCAGCCCGTTCCAATGCCTGATTACCCTCTCTGTAAAGAATTTCTTCCTAACATCCAACCTAAACCTCCCCTGGCAGAGCTTAAGACCATGCCCCCTTGTCTTACTGCTGGTTGCCTGGGAGAAGAGACCAACCCCCACCTGGCTACAACCTCCTTTCAGGTAGTTGTAGAGAGTGATGAGGTCTCCCCTGAGCCTCTTCTCCAGGCTAAACAACCCCAGCTCCTTCAGCCTCTCCTCACAGGACTTGTGTTCAAGTCCCTTCACCGTCCTGGTTGCTCTTCTCTGGACCTGCTCCAGCACCTCAGTCTCCTTCCTGAACTGAGGGGCCCAGAACTGGACACAGTACTCCAGGTGTGGCCTCACCAGCACTGAGTACAGGGGAAGAATCATTTCCCTGGTCCTGCTGGCCACACTGTTCCTGATCCAGGCCAGGATGCCATTGGCCTTCTTGGCCACCTGGGCACACTGCTGGCTCATGTTCAGCTTCCTGTCAATCCAAACTCCCAGGTCCCTTTCTGCCTGGCTGCTCTCCAGCCACTCTGTGCCCCGCCTGTAGCGCTGCAGGGGGTTGTTGTGGCCAAAGTGCAGGACCCGGCACTTGGCCTTGTTGAACCTCATCCCATTGGAATCAGCCCAACTCTCCAGTCTGTCCAGGTCTCTCTGCAGAGCCCTCCTGCCTTCCAACTGATTGACACTCCCCCCTAGCTTGGTGTCATCTGCAAATTTACTAATGGTACACTCAATCCCCTCATCTAAATCATCTATAAAGATATTAAACAGGACTGGGGCCAACACTGATCCCGGGGGGACACCGCTAGTGACCGGAAGTCAAGAGCTAATGCACAGGGAGCTGAGGCATAGGTGGGATGCAAGCTCCTGCTCTGCAGTCTTGTGACGACTCTGGTGATTCCAGCAGATCTGGGAGGAACTTTTTCCAGTAGTTGCTTATTGCGTGTTCCTCGTTTACCAGGTGAGAAACGTGACACATCTGGAGTTGCTGAGTTTGAGCTTTGCCCTAAATGTATCAGGTGCTATAAAATAGTAAGTGCTCTGTGGGGTCTAGTATTTCAAATTGGGCACCTAGAATAAGGCTCCCTTGGAAAATTATTTTGGCTTTTTTTCTTATGCTTGAGAATACTGTGCATTTCATTGAGACAATTAAACTGCACAATTTCATAGAGACATCTCAAAATAATTAATATTTGTAATGTGTTAAGAGATCTTAGTGAAAGCCCCAAAGTCAATACTTCTTATGTTCAAGATTTAGCTGGATTTAGTGGTGAGTTCAAGCATTGAATTGAGTAGGCCAAAGAAGAATAATACAGTAACTTACATTTCGTGCAGCAAATGAGAAAATATCATATAGCACTCAAATGTTAGTTCACAAGTTGTTACTGCAGTGTAAATAGTTTCCTTCTCTTTTGAATGCTGAATTTGTAGATAACAGGATTTGTGGAAATTAGCATGCATGCTTCTCTCACTAGCTAGGGAAGTTGGACTAGGTTTTGTTTGAAACTGTAATGTGACACTGTAGGACAAGGAGGAAGAGACTGGTTTCAAGGAAGAAGTTGCTCGTATGTGTGCAAGAGAGAGCAAAGGTGGCTGTGGCCGAGCTGGAGGAATAATAGCGAGCTGAGCTTGGCATTTGAGAAGAGGGAGCTGGGTTTGCTTTGTAACAGACTCATGGAATGGTTAAGGAAGGAAGAGTTGTGAAGGTTCACTATGAAATATGGGAGTGAGCTAAACAATTTCTTTTCTTTGATCTCCATTCATTTATAATCTTAATGGGTGTTGAGTGTCCTGGCACTAGAGCTTTTACAATGAATAGGTGAAAGTACAAAAATTGATTTAAATTGCACTGGTCTTATGCTGAATGGCTTTCTTTAGCGTAGAAGTCACTTGGAGTTTTACTCTTTTAACTGTTGGACAATTTAAATGCTAAACATTAAATTTACTTCAGACAGCTCTGAAAACAATAGCTAACTACAGACTGCTCAATTAATGTTGCAACAGCCTTTGCATCAAAGCATTTAACCAGAATGCTTTGGGTTTTTTCAGTGATAAATGGATCTTTTTTCACCAATATAGAAAGTTGAAATAGTTGTGTTTCAAATTCCGTTTCAGATTTACTATTCAGATTTAAAATTAGTTTCTCTGCCTTTTTGGTGTGCTAAAATAATAATGTAAAACAAAACAATAGAGACAATGTGTAAGTCTGTGTCTGCATAATGAATTGTACTAGGGAATTATGCAGTGTTACTTCTTCCATCAATGCAAAGGGATCATCAATAGTTGCAACAGGATTAGAAGTTGTATGTAGCTCAGATGTAAGCCTATTAATTTACCTTTTTAAAGGTTTCATAAGGTTTCATTTTATTTACATTCTTTTCTTGAGTTAGTTTTTATAAATCACTTCTTTCTAGTAAGTACATGGAAAATCTTTAATTTTCTGTTGATCAGACTCATTTTTTCAAATTTTTGTGCTTCAGTATATTTTTTGGAGAATCATGGCTAGCTGCTCAAATAATAATTGCTAGAAATATGTGCCTACATCTACTTCTAGTAATTACTTAAAATGTGATAAGCACTTTAGTTTTCTAAGTCAAAAAAGAATTCTCAGAGTGTTTTAATTTACTTGTTATTAATTAGTTCAGTGTGATTTTATGTTATTAAATGTGAGAGTATCACTTCACTTCTAGAATGTTTTCCCTTTTGTGCATTGTATAACATACAAATTTTATTTGGAGCTCAGAAATAATTTTATCAAATGTTTTTGTTCTTGTTATTCCTGTATTTCTTACTCCCTGGAGCCTCCTGAAGTTATCTTTCTCCTTTACAATTTTATATATTTCTTTTATACATAGAGAAGAAACAGCTGGCATTTTTTTAATGGGAGCTGTACGCCCATTGACCAAACAAGCAGCAAGGAATCTGTTGTATGGCTGATTATTGCAGGAAAATGAGGTAGTAGTCTCACTAAGAATCAGTAAAATTTGTATAAACTGGTGCTGTTTCATTTTCTAAGTTAGTTAATCTCACAAGAAAACAAATCGTGTTTAAAAATGCCTGGTGTGGAAAAATGGTACTTTCAAATGTAGAGATTGGAAACATTTAAAACATACATATCTATGGTTAAAGATGCCGACTCTTAATTCTCCCCTGTGTAGAGCTTTCCTTTTTTATCTTTGAAGTTCAGTCATTATTCCATGTCAGTGCCATTGGTTTATTTTTGTATCCTGCAGAAATTAATTCAGACTGTTTAGATCCAATCTTTTTAGAACATTTATGAATGTAACTTATCAACAAGTTTACATTTTATGCAGCCGGTGGAGCTGGATTTTGGAATTTGCTTTTTTAGTGGTTCTTTTGTGGAAGAGAAATCTCTCAGGCATGAATTGATAGTCCAGATCTTTTGAGGGCTGCCTGTGCTAACCTATGACCCCTGTTCTTAGGAGGTCAACATCTGAGGGCAGGAGATTAAGGCAGTTAAAAGATTGGAATGGGAACTGGAATGGAAAAATTAGCCAGCACATTTTGGGTGGAAAACATCAAAGTCATCAAACAATTTGCTTATTTTAAACTCAGTTTAAGGGTAACAAGCTAATTGTACTGTGTTTGTTGATGCAAGCAATTTATATTATTTGAGAACATTAACACTGAAGAATTTTTTTTTTATTGGAGAAACATAATGACTCTTCAGTATAAATGCACTATGTATTTTGTTTACTAAATGCTTTTCTGCAACATTTTAAAGATAACTCAGGATTTGGTCACACAGTCTGTATGCACTTAATTAGCTGTATTTCTTACAAGCAGCATTAGTAAGTGCTGTGGAACCTGAATCTTGCTTGTGGTCTGCTGAAGACCTCTTGCTGTCATTTGAGAATACAGGTGCTCTCAGTACAATGGAAAACTTATTCCCATATTAAAATTTTCCAACTCTGATGCTTAAAATCATTTGTAAGCATCTCTTTTTGTTTCAGCTTTTCAAATGTAAATTCCTTTCCAATACAAATTTTTGACCAATAAATGTTCTTTTATAGATTATAAATTGACTTAGAAGAAAAGACAGCATTGTCTGTTTGTTCTTGTCTGACGTAGTTCAAAATTCATTAGTGTGTGTTTTTAGAAGAGTGACAACTTCATCTTTCATCTGTACATTGATTTCAAAGACGTTATTATCTAGAAAAAGACACCTTCCCACATCTGAACAATTATGCAAGTTCAAGGATCTGTGTAAGCAATCACGTTTTTGTCTTGGTCTTTTAAAGTGCAAATTGGTATCATTGGCAAAAGCCAAACTAGTGTTTCAGTGTGCAAACCCACCTAGCAGGAAAGAAAGCAAAAGTTCCAGATACCTCTCAGCTCAGGTTCTCATTAAGTGTGTGGATTATGGTACTTCTCCTAGAGGTATGGCTACTGATTAAATTAAAGTACTATAATACAGCTAAATTCAAGCAGACAGCCATCTGTAACCCTCAGTCTAACCTCCATGTTATTATTGTTCTTTTCATAGTGAAGGATATGAGATTTAAACCCTTTTGCAAGCTTATAAATTTCCAAACTATTCCTCCGAAGGTTAACACCTTCTTTTTGCAACTTTTAGCCCTGATTGGCACCTGAGGGAAAATTGAGCAAAATTATCACCATAATTTCTTCCTCTTTCATGGAAGGAAAAGAAGGGAAAGCAGGAGGAGCTGTTGCGAACTGCAGCAGCCCACAGATTGTTCCCACGGACGCAGCCACTGCTTTGTTTCCTTCCTGCTATTTCACTGGGTTGGCTGGAGGAGCTGTACCAGCCGCAGGGGTGGCCATGGCTGGCTGTGCTCCACAATCATGGTGGTAGTGCTGCTACTGGATGTGTCCTGCATCCTCGGTGGTACTGGCACAACTAGCTAGCACAACTGTCTCTGCATCCCTAGGAGTACCACAGGCAGCATTTGCAGGGGCAGAACCAACCCTGACAGCTATTGTATCTTGGAGATCTGTTCCCTATTTTAATTTTTGGGTTAAAATGGGGTAGCTTCTGATCAGCCATTTTGGTATTCTTGCTTGTCAGCACTCTCTGTGGTTAAATAATTGATGGATGGAGAGCTAATTCTGTTTTACAGAATGTTTTTGGTTACCCAGTTTTGAGAACACATGAATCCTTGTGAAGAAACAGAACATGTTAATTCATACAGAAAAAAAAGTTTAAGCAACTACAAAGACAGTGTGCCGGACGTGAGTCCAGACAACTTTCTTGTTTGCCTAAGCCATTTCTATACCTTTCCTCTGTTCTGAGTGTTTACATAGTAAACTCTTCAATGCAGTCCTTCTTAATACATATAATACTTAAAATCACTGCCATTTTTATTTACAAGAGTAATTGTAATTCTTGGCTATTTGCATTATTAGAGAGTAATGGTACACACAAATTTTTAAATCCAGGATTTTTGTTGGGGGTGTGTGTCCTCTTGTTTCATGATGTTTGATGATTCAAGCATCCTGTCCACAAGCCTGCTTTTCTTAATATCTTTTGCTTACCCTTTAAAAGTAGTCTAGAGATACCTGAGATGTACAGGTAGGTCTAGTGGAGAGAGCAGGGTGCTGGAGGTTTTTCATCCCTTAGTTATTGTTACATTAGTAAGATGTACTAAGTAAGATGTACATTAGTAAGTATGTACTAAGAACTGACTGCAAGTTTTATTTGCAGTAGCTTGCAGGGCAGAGTAGACTGCTTGCTGAGTTTGCAGAAGGGGTAACTGAAAATTCAAAGAATTATAATGCAATTTTTGAATGACTTAGAAATTATATTTGACTTCTTATCATAAAACCCTGCTTTGTTTTTCCTTGGTCTTTGTGAGAAATAGCTAGAGAATATTTCCTCGGTTCCCTCACATGTTCTTTTCACAACAAAAAAACACTGCAGAGCTAGACAAAACTGATTACAATTACTGCAGATAGTATTTTCAGGCTTATGTGTTTGTGAAGGTTGACATTTCTGGCAGTGCAGCTGTGCCAGATTCCTGACTGCAAGCCCCCAAAGCTCTTGGAATCAGTGTCTCCAAATGTGCTCAGCTGAGTCACTTCCTTACCATGAACTGCTGTAAAGAGATTATTACTTCTGCTTTGCTTTCTAGGGTTTAGCCTACACTGCCCCCCTCCTTTTCAAAATAAGAACTCATCAGAAAATACCTTTTGTAGTAATGCAGTTGAGTTCAGAGGGTTTCAAAAATCTGGATTATTGGTGGCCTTTTTTGTTTAAGGGACTATTGGGGTTTGTGCTCCTCATGTGTTTCTAGCTGCCAATTTGAATGAGAAGCCAGCAAAAAAAAGCATGTTGATTTTCTTTGTAAGTAGTGGCCGTAGTTGTTTCCAACTGCCAGGCAATTGTGAATGCCTATGAGATCCTTCAGGTGATAGCTATCCATAAAATCTTTAGAAGTAGATAGTGATATATCTAAGCTGTTATATGTAATTTTTCTTAATGGCCCATATTTCTTGCTTAATTCTTGCATAAAATATGAATGAGTCAAATTTGAAAGCTTTTGAATGAGTTAAGATGATTTTATAGAAGATTGACCTTAATTGTCAGGAGAAAAAAAATTTAAGTCTGTTGTATACATGTATTGTATATACATGTATAGTATATGCATAAATGTGTATGCAATAGATTTATGAAAGATTGCCTCAGCTGCCTTGAAGAAGAACATGGGTGCCAAAAGGAAGACAACTTAATAAGAGATCGGTTCAGTACATGTTGGTGACCTCCTCAGTTACAAAAAAATCCCCACCAAACATCATATATAGTTGCAGGGTAAAATTAACAGGAACTATTAGTGCTTCTTTCTTATGGTGACCAGTGATTCTCTCTGTCCCAACTTCAGCTTGGTACAAGTAGTCATGTAATAACGTGGCACTGTGGAATGTGAAGAATTCTGGCTTTGTAACCCGGTTTAGTTTGTTGCAGTTGCTGGTAGCTAAGATGCTGTGTTGACTGCCTTCTTCTAAAAGATGCTGCACGCTCTACGGTGCTAGGGTATCTTCCTCTAACCAGCCAACAGTCCCCTATCTTGTGTCTGTGTAGTCAGTGTGGCCCACAGCATGTGCTCCTTTCACCTGGTTGTCTTTGATGGCACATCCTAGAGTGCATTGTTTTACGCATTCCCCTTTTGCAGTATGAGGTATTAGATAAAATGAAGCTGTACCAATGTAGCTGTGTTAGCTTGCTCTCATTTAGGCCAAGCAACAACAGAATAACAATGTCACGACATGCCCTTTTATCATCTACAGTTTGCCTGTGTAAGAAGGTCAGTTGAGAGTTTTCATAAACCTGTAAAAAATTTCTTGAATTACAGATTCTTGTTGAGACTGTGAATAAGTATATGAAGGTGGTATTAATACTGGAAATTAATCGTGACACTGTATGCATGTACACACTAATCAATGTAGTGAAACATCTGGCTGCTATAATGAGATGCTGTGTTGTGAACGGGATACCACCATGTTCCCTTTCTATGGCAGCAGGTGGTAAATTTGCTTAAGCTTGCATATTTTGTTACATTGTAGAGCACTGTAGTTTGTGTGTGGCATATAAATCCATTTTCATTTAACTTGGAAATGTTTTCTTAAAGCGGATTCTCATTTAGTTAAAAAAAACAAAACATTCCACAGAGACAGGCTTATGTGTCTTTTTTATTACTATTATTTAAAACAAATCTGTTTTGGTTTTTTTTTAAAGGCACTGCTTTATTAAACTATAGTTCAAGTTTGTCAGTTTAAAAATCCTTATTTCCTCGAAGTAGCCAGCTGTGACCTCTGAAATGGTTCATTCCTACCGGTATGTAAAAGCTATATGCGTCGAACAGAAGCAGAATCAGGATCAAAGTGAAGGTAGGGGTGAGATGAATGTGAGATGGGAAGGAAATTTGGTGAAAGGGATTGCTGGATATGAACTAGGTAGTTTGTGGGATTGGGGCTGACTGAATAGAGAAGTGGTAAGTGAGCAGCACTCACCTCTTCATGGCAGATGGAGGCAGGGCTGCTTCTGACCTGATGTTTTCTGTGGACTGATGATTACGAGTGCCTATAGACAGGTCAGCATACTTCTGCCCCAAATCGGGCAGGCTGTAGTGCTCACTTTCCTTTTGACCCTATTTTCCCCCCAAGAAAAAGTGAGTAATAGTTAGAGAAGCTTTAAAGTGCATGTATCACGTGATTCAGAGGAAGTGGAGTACCAAACATGGATCAGCTGCAAGCTGATCAAGAGACAGAGAACAGCACAGGTTGTAGCTGAGTGCTTTGCACTTGTGGTCCAGAGTGCATGGCTGGGCAGGGCTCTGCTTGGCTGGGGTACAGCTCTTTGCCGGGGCAGGTTGGGTGTTCATCCTGTTGTAGCTGCCCAGGGGCCCCAGGCACTCTGTTCCTGGGATGTGTATTATCTGTGAAAGCCAGCACACATGAAGGCATGTGCCACAGCTTCGTTCCAGGTGCACTGGAATCTGGTGGGGCAATGGCTTAGCACTGACAGCCAGGCTCCCTGTGGGTATGCTGTGGCTGGGGTCCAGGCTGGCCCCTCCTGGGGGTGGATGGGCAGCACCGTGCTCTCTGAGAAAAGAAGGACACTTGTAAAATTTCCCCTCTTGGTTTTCAGACAGGCAGCACTCATGACACTGCCAAACACACCCACAGGCTGAGAGTGCGGAGATCAAGCAACGTGGCCAGGAGTATTCTCCTGAGGATGCTGTAATAGGCACAGCCCTAGAGACCTGTTTGGCAGAATGTGCCATAAGTTAATTCTGCATATGCTGCAGTCTCTTTCTTCAAGGGAAAAAGCCTCTCTGGAAGAAAGTCAAAAATGGGGAAGCTACAGATATGGTCTTGGCCCAACCCCAGGCCATACTCATTCTCAAGGGGGATTCAAGAGAGATTCCTTCATATTTGTGGGTTAACTTAAAATTTTTTTGCATCAATAAGTGTTCGTAAGTGTGCAGCAGTTGAGTACATCTAGGTTATTGTCAGTGTAGGCACTGAACATCATGAGATTTTTTTTTTCCTTTGTATGTGCTTGTAAATCACAGATAGAGAATATCTAAAGTGTAAACTTCCAGTGACTGGTTCTTTATCTCCTGTTTGCATCCATTAATACATAGATGGGTTTTGAGGCTTTTCTTGTTACATGCTGAAACATCCTTGGGGACACACAGCTGGTGTTTAACTAAGTCTGATTACCAAAATTCTCCCCACCAGTTGCAGCAAAATTCTTGAGCCAAAACTGTGTTTCACAATCCAACAGATATTTTTTTGTGTGTGTGGCTGACAAATGATGCCTTTCAGTGTGTTAAGAGGTACCATTAAGTTGAAAAGAATTTATATTTCAGAGAGCAATGATGCACTAGTTTGAAATATAAAACATATGAGGTTTTTTAGCTGTTGTTGATTTTTCTGCACTGTGCTGTACAAGCTGAAGAAATGGGAATCTCCTAGGTTCTGGACAGCATTAACAGACTGAATCCCTATTTATTATTTTTTTCTGCAGGGAAACTGTGACTTTAAAAGAAATGAATGCTGCTACCTGACTCTGAAATCAGGTCTCTGTCAGGGTACAGTTTCAAATTATGGGGGGCTGTGGCCTGCCTGTACCCCCAACCAGCCTTGTGGTCCTCTCCCCACAGGGTCACTGGTGCTCATCTAATTCTACAGAGAATCAGTTCAGGGAGTTTAACTGAGAAAAAAATAATCCTGCAGAAAAAAAAGGTACTGAGAAGCAAATGGATAGAGAGGTAACAGAGTGGAGGGATGACTCCTCGTAACAGCCCCACATTTGGTGGGTTTATCTGGAATAAGAAACCCTACGGGCAGCTCTGCGTGAAACATGTTGTGCTCTCTGCTCAATGTAGCAGAGACATTCCCTGCAACATGGTGGCAGCTTTTTGGACCCTGAAGTAAGAGCGATACAAAGTCTGCCCTCACTGGTGGCAGGTGGTGATTTAAGAGCCAGCGGGGTTCACGGGAGGAAAGTGTCAGGAACACAAAACCCAGCAGGGAGTTGGGTTTGGCCTCCAAAAGGCCAGAGGTGTAATTAGGCATCAGCAAGACCTCGCAGAGAGTTTGGGGAATGTGCCAGGCAAGGTCTCTTCTATTTGAGCTTCCGCTGTTGGACTGCCAGGCAGATCTGAAGTATCAGATCCCACTGGACACAGTTCCTCAAAAGAACGACAGTCTGTGGTTTTTGCAGGGCTGCAGCTTGTGGTTTTCCTGACCAGGGAAAGAAAACAGGATGCGAAAAGCAATCCTACCTATTTTAGATGCTTTGATGCCCCAACACCATTAACTTGAAACTGTACAGTATCAGGAAGTTGGTGACTGACTGGGAAGGTAAGCAGCATTCCTCGGCTCTGTGCCTGACATCCCTGTGGGGTTGGAGAGCAGCCTTTAAAAGATGCAGTGATTAGGCTGAATTCAGTGTTAATTTCTTGTTTGGCATTTTAGTATGGCAGAGCAGCATGTATGCAGTGGTCATTTCTCAGTTGCCTTCCTGCCTTTCCGCAGCTGCTCGTCAAAACTTGCAAAATGCAAGTAATAGGCTTGGAGGAGTCAGCTTGTAGTGTCATCACAGCTCTCTTCTTCCCTGCCAGCTTCTGCTAAGCAATCTGTTTAATTTTTTTCCTGCTTCTGTTGCATTAGTTTGAAGTGCTGTGAATGATGTGAAGACAATTGGAGATATGTACTGAAACTAGCATTTCCTGTTGTAGTGTTTTGCTGTTTCACATCAATCATATTATCTTAAGTGTGTTACAGTCTCAAAGTTTTACTTTGGAACTTAAATGTACTAAAATTACAGCCTGCCTTCCCTGTGACAAGCTAAAGACTAACATAAATTTCACGTACAGTAGCAGAAACCATATTCTTTCCATCTGATTTTGCCACATGCATCAATTATAGAGTGTTTTTATGTCATACACAAGAAGTTACTGTTTCACATTTCTTAATGACAGTTCTTAACAGGAAATTTTCTCACTAAATGGGATGGATTATATAAAATCAACACTCAAAGTTAGTAGTACTATAATGCTGAAAGGTAGACCTACGTGTCAGTAACTTCGTGAAAGTCAGTATACAAACCACTCAATGTTGTGTTTTCCAGGCTTCCAAAAAAATGAAAACATATTTTCCCTGATATTTCCAGATATGCATATTTCCCTAGTCTTTTCTAGGAATCAGTGAGTTTTCAAAGCATTCATAAATGCTGATCAAGTATAAAAGTAAGTTATAAAATCATTTTACAATGTTGAGCTAGCAAACTAGTTTTATTGCAAATCTTTCAATCACCCTCAGTTACCAAGGAAGTTAAACAGGTGTCTTAAAAAAAAATGCAAACAACCAACCAGTTCATTTTTAAGAAATTATTTTATGGTAAAGCTCTACAGTGATATTAATGTTATTTAGCGTTCCTTTTGTACACAGTGTGGTACTGGCAACTAAAATCCTGGTTTATTGATGACTTCCCTTTATATAAGATGGCTCATAGTTTTCTTCTTGTCATCATCACTGGAGGAAAGTTACTAGCTGAACTAATTAATTCCACAAGGCTTCACAGGAAAATTAATTTTGCAGCTATTTTTTCTAACTGATGCGCATGTGATTTAAACTCTGGTGGCAAGAGGCAGGGTAAGGCATGGAAATGCAGACAGCTGCCTCTGAAAGAAACAAAGCTTCAAGGAAGCTTAACATGCTGAAATCAAGGGAGGCATATAATCTCCGTCCTAGGGTGCTAAAGTACTGAGCGTCACATCAGTCCAGGGTTATTAACAGCTTTTGCCTTGGGATATGGACTTAGGACTAAAGAATGCTCATGAAAAAAGGGCATAAGAACTGCAGGCAATGGCAATCAATCCAGTCCAATCTCAAAATATGCACTACAGCCTTGTATCCTGGGAAGACATAGGAAAATTATAAAATGTGGATGGAGTGCAATTTTAGCTTATCAGTTGCAAATTGTGCTTTATTTTTATTATTGTACCTTGTCTAGTATTTTATTAATTAGATTATTTTCTTAAATGATGGAAATGTACTAAAAGTAGCGTCACCTTCAAAAAGGATCTGTTACAGTGTGCAAAGAAAAATTATCAGTTAAAAGAAGGTCTACCACATGAACTCTGAAATTGGTAAAAAATAGTTTACTGAGCCCAAGAGCTTCACTTGGTTTTAAACCTCCCCATGCTCTCCTGTGATTTATTATTTGGAATTAGAAATAATTTTAAAAACACAGTGAGTATAAAAGTGCTGTGCCTTGTGCTCATGCTCCCACTGAGCCACCTCATACCATATAGGCAGCCTTTACGGACAACCATATTAAAGAAATATTCAAGTTAAAAATAACTTTCCTAAGTTGCACCCTACTATTTATGTAAAAGATAAAGGGGTGATGGATGGAATTTAAACTTGACATTTGTGGGGGGAAGCAGAGATTATCATGTCCTGCCTTTCCTGTTGGTGTGTCTGCTGTGGTTCCCCTTGGTCACTGGGGAACATTTGGGTTGATTGGTCTTCCTCTTTTGCAGCCAGCCATGGTTGCCCCAAAGCTTTTGTGTCAGGCTATAGGAACCCCAGGAAGGAGTTTGACTGGCACTTTTCTGAGTTTGGGGAGCATGTAAGATGGTGGAAGCTGCTCTTCCTGACAGACCTTAGAGCAGTTTGGGGGAAAGAAGATAACAGAAACTATCAGGTCCTTGACGCCTTACTCCAGTTTGTGCTAGAGCAGACTCAGTGCTGCTAAGCTTCAGATGCTTGATGACTTCTCTTCCTAGAGGCACACAGACCAGATGGGAATGGCAGGGATATAATGTATTTCAATAAGTAGCATGTCGGATTTGATAGTGGGGTTTCCTTCCCTTTCTCACTCTGCCAGTGTAGTGCAAAAGCAAGTCACTTTGAACAGATCAGGGAATTTGCTCCAAAGTATTGATTATGGCTTCTAAACTCTTTTAATAGCCTGATCAGCATCAGTGTTGGAAAAGCCTCTGTGTAGTTTCAGTAACAAGTAACTGTTTGCAGCACCCCTCTGATATCATTGTAGATTATGCAACTGCATTGTTTTCAGGAGCCAATATGTCAAAGTCCTCTGGCAAAGAGGGAGACATTGTTTGGTGCTGGTGGTACAGTTCAGTAATTTCTGGCTTCAGCCTCCTTTTTTTGAGATGCAGTTCGGTTTCCTGATGGCAGGCCTATTGGAGAGGAAGGGCTGGAGGGATGGCTTTGTGCTTTTCTCATCCTGTTCAGAAGAGCACGTACCACAACTGGAGTAGATGAGGAGAACAGTACTCTCCTCTCCCAAAATTACAATATATTTCCCAACAATTGGAACGATGCTGCATCATGGCACAGGCACTGTGAGGTGTCATCTGCTACATCACAAGCACTGTACCAATGAGTCTTGATGTATTACAATTTGCAGGCATCCCCTTATTTCTCAGTCTGTAGGCTGTCTTTACTGAAACTCCTCTTGCTTCCATTTTTATCTTAAGGGCACTAAAGAGGTCAAGACAGGGAAATTTGATCAAATTTTCAGAAGGTGATGATCATGAACAAAAATTATGCAGTCACATGTTACCTGGCTTTGGTAGGAAAGAAATTATAACCTGAGTGGTGTTGAAGTCAGTGATGATTATATGTGTGACTAAGAACTGCTGGGGCAGGGTCTGAGGCTGTAAGGGAGGGAGAATCTGAGACTTTTGATGAATATTTGGGGCAGTGAACCTGAGGTAATGTATGATCTGCTACATAGGTCAGAGGTAGGGTTTGGTTTCCCTCAAGAACCGACAGATCAGGATTTTAAGAAGGGCACAGGGAGAATAGGGGAGTAGAATGAACCTGCTGCTGCTGCTAACAACCATTAAAAAAATACAAAGCCAGCTGCTCTCAGAGCAGAGCTTGATCCTTTCAGTGCCTTCAGCGGCATAGTATATATTCAGAGGAGAGGAATTCATGAGGCCCTATGGACCTACACCATGGCATTACACAAAAATGCAAACCCGAACAATGGGTGGCCTCAGCAGTTCCATCTGGCTTGCCATTAACAAGGTTAAAGTAAAGTGGGTTTCCTTGGCTGTGTCACACACAATTTACACTTCAGATGCTTTAACTTTGGAGCCAGACCGAAAGGAGCACCACTCTAAACGCATGTGGCAAGGGTTGCCTAAGATGTGTGATAAGCACATTTGGTATTGATGTTCTTTGAAAGATACAGAGGAGTAAGATTTAGATATTTTTGACTAAATAATTTAGAAAAAAAATAAATCCTATTGACAAATTAGAATTGCAGTCAAATATTGTTTACTCCAGATAATATAATACCAGCAGCTAGAAGCAGCTAACAGCAGAAATTATTAGAGGCCTGAGAAATGTTGCCACCAGCATTTCTGGTATGGGAACCTCAAAACTCCAGTACACTTTTAAGCTGAAGGGGATATTGATACATGTAAATGTATTTTGTTGTAAAGCATTCTGCTTTCAGAGCCACCAAAATACTTAGATAGTAGCATAGTTGGCAAATAATGACCTTTAAAAAACTGCTGTAGAGAGGCAGTGGTATATCAACAGGTATGTTGGCCTGTTTATTTCTGTGCCATTGAGTGAAATAAGGCATTGGAATTTGCAGAAATCATGTTCTTTGTCTTGGCTTCGAGATATTTCAAGGGAACCCAAGAGTCCAATACGGTGTCCCATTCTTGAAGAAAAATTAAATTGTTACTGAATGAGTATGAAAGTTGATAATTCAATTGTGAAGCTGCTTTATGATCTGTAAGATACACATTTGAGCAGTTAAATCTCTGATAAATATCTAAGGTGATTTACAGAGAGAGGATATACCTATTGTTGCTGCAGAGGTGTTCAGGACATTCCTCAGCGCAGGACGAGTGTTGCCCTGGCTGACAAATCATACAAGAAACCTGGCCATCTATCTTGGTTGCCTTTGACCATAAATTGTGAGTTCAGTAGCAGAGCAGAACTTCATACTCCTCCTAAAGTTAAACAATTAAACTTGCATACCATAAAACCAGCAGACATTGTTGACTCACAGTTATCCTGGCAACGTCAGTAGTCTCGTGTAGGAAGGCCTTTAGCAAGCATCATGCCATGCTGAGCTTCCTCCTTGGTGAGCTGTGCAGTACTGCTGTGATGGGACACACTTCCTCTTCAGCATGCTCTCAACAGGTTAACATCAGCCTCACCAGTGTTGAACAGCCCTGCAGTTGCCTCCCAGGATTTTCTGGCAGGTAAGCCAGTGTCTCTGAAAATGGCCTCTGTTACATGCCATTAATATGGGGGTTGGTGTGGATGGTTCTGTACTTGTTTATGCCTCTTCTTACTCTGTTGTCCAGCTCTCTAACCCATCCTCATGGCCCCTCTGTGCTGCCTTTTCATTTCTCTGACAAAGACAGAAATATCCTTAAACATGACACTTTAGTTTCTGACTGTATGCAGCAGTCCTGTAATCATAACCATGATTATTGTAAGATGCATTTGACGGGCATGTCAAATTTGCTGAGCTCTTCTCAAAGGCTTCCTGCCCACTGCATTCGAGGTAACTACAGGCAAAATAAATGGAGCTCAGAAGTCATCTCATGACTAATTGGTGACAAACCATTGACATTCCCTTCTCCTCTTCATTTTTAGCTACCAGTCTGCTCTTCTTCTGTGAGCAGCAGCTTTTGACTCAAGCCCTACCTTAACAGTAGCCTCAGATAAGTCAGAGCGCTATTCTTGCTGAGCCCTGACAGGTGTAATGCTTCCACACCAAGCATTGTAGTGGTAGGAAGATGAAGTAAGAATAACGCAGCAAGGCAGAACCTGTGAAGGAGGTGGAAGGGAAATTGTCCAGCTGCATGTATGAGCATATGTCCAACTGCTGCATGTATGAGCATTTATCCAACTGCTACTTGCATGAGCATAAACTGGGAAATGCCCCAGCTATGCTATGTGTGAGCAGAGGGAAAGTTCACAACAAAAGCATTAGTTAACCTGAAATAGGGATGGCTGATTTATGGGGAATATGTAAAAGAATGGTATAAAAACATATTTCTTTAGAGTAGGGATATTATGAATCTCATGTGCTATATTTAGCATGTATTTTAACTCAAAACACACAACTCAGCTGCTTTTTGTCAGTTAAGTTCTTTTGCAGCTCATTGTCTCTAATTGAAAGGGAATTCAGCCACACAAAACTAAGTTCAACATCTGCATCTTGTGCCTGGACTTGGAATGCGTGATTCTTTCATCCACCGTTCACATATACACACCTACTGGTGCAGATCAGGCAAATGGAATATTATGATTGACAAATTCATGAACCCAGGTAGAAATCCAGTATAGATATGTGTGAAGGCCACGTATATTCTGTGATCAGGGGTAAGTCCCAGACGCAAAGTACCACTGCACACTGTAATTCCTCCAGTAAAAGCATTTGAGGACAATGGGAATTTCACTGCTTAATCTACTCCCTCCCACCTCCTGACAGTGTTTATCACACCCACACTTATGCCAATGCAATGGTTTATGATTTTGCCTCAAAACTGGAGGTGTGATGTGAACCAAGCTAAACAAATGCTACAAACTGAAAAAAAAAAAGGTAAATTAATTAACTGAAATATTTTCCTTTGAGAATTAGCTAGCATTTTAGTTCCTGAATGGACCATCACACGCATCATCCTTAAGAGTTTTTGAAGGCAGATAATACGCCTTTTGAAGTCCTGTCCTTGGAAAGGGGTCCGTTGACTTCGTAATTATCTTCCATTTATTTTTACATTACCCAAGGAAAAGCTATGAATGAAATGTAAAATAGTTGAGCTGGAGTCCTGGTCACTGCTTAGGGTTCGGGGGGGTTTGCAGCATTCAGGCAGGATCCCTGACAGTTCAGTGCATTCTGCCTGGCACAGCACACTGTTGCTGGCTTGTTTCGCAGTATGGAGTATGAAAACAGAAGGGCACCCCAGGAGCTGTCTCTGATGCTGCCAAGGCCGCAAGCAGCTGTGGTGCTCACTGTGCAAAGTTCTGCAGGAAACTGGAATGAAAGCTAAGCACGATAGTTTGTTGAGCACATTCTAATTCAGATTTTTGTGTCACATAGAAAGTGTATGTTTTCTTCATCTCATTCTCAAGTTTATGCTTCCTGCCAACAGGAAATGAAAAGTACACGGGGAGGGCTTTTCGGAATTTATGTGAAGTCCAATTAAGCTCAGGATAGCCCTCATTTTCTGTCTAATGTTTGGCTTGTGGATGTAATTGAAATTACTTTTCACAACTTGTCTGTGACTTTTCGTGACAATAGTTGGACAGCGGTAAAAGAGCTGTAACAAAGAAATCAATTTCAAAATCAGGTATTTTATGCATTGTCCAAGATGTGCTTGATTCCTGCACTGTTTCAGTGAATGACAATTTGTGGCCTGACCACCATACGGTTATACTCTGTTGTAAACTGTTTTTATTTTCCTTGGTTTACCAGATATAATCCCAAGGGCACAGACTCGGATCCTCAAAGTTATGAGGACCTTGCTTGCCTCTGAAGTCAGTGGGAGTTAGGTATTTAAATACCTGTAAACCGTTGATTATACCTAACAGAGTTACGCAGGCTGCCTGTGACAGAGGAAGAAGGTAATGCCACACTCTGCATCACCAGCTTCTGAGCCTGGGAAGGATGAGACTTTTTGTGAGGGAAATTTGTGTCTCTTGGGTGGGGGACACAGTCTCTCTCTACTCTGTGGTTATGTGGAATTGTGTATTTCCAGGTATTTTGGATATTTAGAATAGAAGGTTTGTAAGGAGAAGGGCGAAAGGGATCTTGATTTTAGGAGCAAAGCTTTCTGTCCTTTCAGGTTTTCAAGAGTGAGGTTCATTTAATAAACAAACAATTGATTTGTTCATGGAAATATACAGGAATAGTTTAGGAAGTGGCAGACTTCTAAAGGTCTAGTCCCTTGTCTGCTATGGCTAAAACTGTTCAGGTATGACTATTTACAACCTCACAGAAGGCATTTGGTTCCTAGATTTGATGTTTAGATGCTGCCAACAACCTCAAACCCTAAATTTTACTTGCTGTCTGTGTCTTGTGTCAGCTGGGAATTTCTACTGGACAGCCAGCAACTTAGTGCTCTAACTTACAGCTGAGCTCCTCAAGAATTACCAGGTTGGTAATTCCTGTGTTCATAATTCTGGCCATAATTCTTCAGTTTTCTTTTTTAAACTTTGTGATTTATGATGTGTTCTGCTTTCAAATGTTACATCGACCAGCAAACACAGATTTACAGGTGGAACTGAGGAGCTTCAGCCTGCATTGCTGCATTGCCTCACAGCTTGTACCAGCCTGACTTCTGCAACCAGCCTTGGCTACTGCAGTGTAACTTTTCTGTATTCATACACAGTGGTAAATTCTTTTCTCTGTTACACCCACTAAAGTTAACAGAAAATAAGCTCAGTGAAGTCATCAAAATTGCTCTGGATATATACCCATGTGATGAGATCAGAACTAAGACCATTCAGATGCTCTGTTTCTGGGAACATGCAATATTTTAAAAAAACTTCTATTAACCTCATGGTTATCGTTTTACTGGAGTGATATCATTTAATCTACATAATGCCAGCCAAGAGGGATAAAGTAATCTAGTTAACCACACGTAGGGAAACTTTTTCAGTTATGTTCCATTATTTTTAACTCTCCACAGAATTAACAGAATTCGGAGAAATAAGTATTAAACCTGTGCATAAGATTTGCCATCCTGAGGCCAAACTAAGAAAAAGGAAATGTCAGATTTTGAGTTAACAAAGTTTTTATATGCACAAATGTGCTTTTAATTTTTATGTACACAATTATAGCAAGAATTAATAATGAGGATAAATCTGGTGGTGAGATAGGGCAGAATAGTAGAAAATAGCATTAATTCTCTTATAATTCGCAGGGATCGGGCAGTGTGGGACAACAGAAATACCTGCCTCAGGTGGGAATTAAAAGCTTTAACATATAAGGCTTAATCCTGTTGCAGTTGAAATCCTCTTTTCACACTTTACTGTTGCTTCTGCATGTTGATGTGAAAAGTTTCAAAATAATTTTTTTCTTTAAGATGTTGAAAGCCTCTTAAAAATGTGTTACAGAAAATGCTTAGCACAGCCATTTAGTAATAATGTCAATATATTGTAGTAATTTTAATTTTAGACTTTGTTTAGTAACTAGGTTATAACCAAAAAAGTAGTCATCTTCCCAGTATTCCATGCGATTTTTTACGTAAACCAGAGTATAAATAAGAAGAGGGAGAAGCCTCTTCCTCTCTTTTCTTTCCGGTAAATCTGGGAGCAAGTTCTCTGCTATTAGCTTTACTCGTGTGGAAGAGTGAGGCCCAGTGAAGCCTTGTAGACCTTGAGAAGCGGAGAGTGCCGGCGGTCGTTTAGTACAATTTTACTATCTTGAAGAAAATAATAAAATTTTCTTTTATTAGTTCTTTATTGGTTACTCCTGAATTTTGATTGTGTATATTTGTTTTAAGTTTTTTTCCCTCTCTCTTTTCCCTTCGGGGTGGGGGGAAGTGTTCGGAGTCCCCTCTTCTGTATACATAATATTTTAATTGTATATAAGTGTAAATATATGTGTGTATTTTTGTACAACTTTAGTCTAATCATTTCGACATTTCAATAACTTTTCCCTTCTTTCTTTCCCTTGTGTTCATAGAGGAAGTAAGGAGAAGAGAGGCTGCAAACTGTAAAGTTTGAGCATTCGGCAGGAAAATCAAATCCAAACCATTACATATATGAAGCTAGTCCATTTTAGACATCTTAAGATGCTAATTCAGAAAAGTGAATTAGGAAGTGACTACTTTCTTTCTCAGTCAGTGCATCGGAGAGTGATGCAGATTTTCCTAACCAGTAAAATGTGGCTACAGAGCATCTGAATGATTTAATTGTTCTTCTGGGTATTGAATGTGTGAACTTATAGGTGCTATTTCAAGGGAAACCAACCATCACATTTGATGTCCTTTTGTTACACAGTTAGAAAAGGAAGCCCTCCATGTAATTCATGTGACATGACTTTATCAATGTCATGAGCTCTGGAAGGAACCCCTATAGGGATAGCTGGTATGGCCTCCTCATAAAGAGTATGTCAGATGGTAACCATCCCTTTATTTCCAAAGAATTAAATGAAAATGTGAGCTGCTGGTCAAATCCCGCAATCCTTAACACTTGTGAAGCCTACAGTCATGTATGTCATCTAATTCAGTGAATGTAATGGGAGAATCCACTTCAAGGCTAGGATCTAAGTCACTCCACACTCCTGTCACCAGATATTTCTGAGACTTTGTGCATGATACTGATTTATATGTAATACCTAAAGTCATATAACTCTCAGCTGGTGTTTGGGGAAGAATAATATGCTTTGAACTTCCAGAGTAGCCTTCCTCCTCCTCCTCTTTCTTTACCACTGTTTGCTTCAGTGCTCCGGCCTACTTGCCAGGATGCCATTTGCTGTTTCCTGCTGTTGAGAGGAGTTGACGTTCCTTGTATTTGTTGCTAATGTTAGTGATAAAATAAGGAACAAAAAGGAAATGGCAATTTTTAACAACTGATTCCCAGTTACCTACTGCCCTTTTATCTCATCTGTGGATTAACTGATCAGTGGACGTGGAAACCCTGGCACCAGCTCTGCTGAGAGGCAGATAAGGTCAGGCATGCCTCTTAGCTCATGAACAGCACCTCACTGACCCAGAAAGAGTTGAGCCGGTTTTATGCAGCATGCATCCTTATCCACATGGCCAGGACGCTCGAGCCACCTCTGTGAAGGCTTCTAGTGTTACTGAACTATGCTTCTGTAAACAGGGGCACCAAGCAGTGCTTTCAGACACAGGCAGCCAAGGTCTGCTTAGTTCTGGCCACCCCCACACCTGCCCAGCGCTGCACCCCAGTTGACTCTGGCAATAGGCTGCAGATGTGGGTACACACTGGCGCAATACCCAGGGCAGACCTTGGGCAGCCTTTCCACCAACATGAAATATGGAAAATACTTACTTTTTAAAAAACTGTTGCATACAGAGCTGTTTTAATTTAAAAACCATTTTCTATTCTTATTCCCACAGAAACTGAGGCTTACAAGGGAAATTTGTAATTGAGAATATTTATGTGTATGGTTTCATTGTGCAAAAAGATTACAGTAGTAGAGTCACTTGAAATCACAGTATAACCTTTCATGTTGGAAATGCATGATATATGACTGTTTAAAACATAACTTCCTTAACCCGTTGCTGATCTTTATCTGGATGGGTTAAAGCCATTAAAATATACGCATTCTTTCTATGCTTTATTGATACTATTGGAGCAACACCATCTTTCATGTTATTTAGGAAAAAAGACTTCACTTTGTAAATTGTTAATTCAGGAGTTTTTAGCTCTTAATACAAAGAAACCCCTTTTCTTGTAATAAATGAAAGTACATCCAAAGCATTCCTCTGTGAGTACGCATTTCCTAATTTCTGAATAATAATTTTCCTCCATGCCTGTAAAGAGGGCTGAGTGGATCGTAGAGGTATGTTTTGTGGAAAGGAAGAAAGAATGGAAACTACATCGTTGAAGTTATTTTTTAAGAGGTGCTGTCTGTTGTAGTCCTTTCCATTTTTGTGGAGAAAAAGACTGCATTTTGTGCATTTTGAACGACCCTTCTGTTTCATTGTTGTTCTTGGTTCTAAAAATAGAGAAACAAAAAACCAAGAAAAACCCCCCACCTTCCAGTAAAATTGTATTAGCAGATTTTAAACAATTTTATTTCCTCACAAACTGAAGCTAAATTGCATCCTGACAGGCCTGATTTATCAGGCAAATGCCCCATGTTGTTTGTCAGCTTCTTTGTTGGGGGGGAGGGGGAGGGGAAATCCAAGCAACAAAAGACCGTAACCTATTGATATTACTTCTGCGATACACTGGGGAAAATAGATTGATTTAGAACTAACCACAGAAAACTAGTCGATCTGATGAGTTTACAACAGAGCATTTTTATTTATTTATTTGTAACAAGAGTAAACATCATCAATATTCCACCGCGTGTCACTGGAAGCCTTGCAGACTGTGGGTTTGTGTCAGCGTGCTGGGGCTATCTGTAAGATGAAAGAAGGCAAGCTTAAAAAAATGGAGGGACGTTGTTTTTCTCACAAAATTGAGAGTCTTGGACTTCTGGTGCCTTGTCACGAGTTGTAAGATTAGCAGGATGAATAGGTGAGCGTTTTTAATTTAGTTCATCTTTATTTCTTTAGGAGATCAACTTTTTTTTTAAATTATATTTGTTATATATCTCAAAAAGCTAGCAAAGCACAGGAAATTTTCCTAACTGAATTTTTACTGAAGAACACCATCCTGCAATTAACTTTCCCAGCATGTGGCCTCTGCAGTGTTTTGCGTGATGGAGGGGTTCAGAGTAGCAACTACTCACAGGACCAGCACAAATCTAAATGTGGCGCTGAAGTGCTATTTTTTGAATTGGTAACACACAGTTTTACAACATTCTTGGATAAAAATAATTGCAGCTTTAAAATTAAACTGATCTTTTTTCCCCCCTCCGGAATGGTAAAAGTGAGGGTGCTAGTGAAGTCTTCTGCCTTGATGTGAGCCTGCTTGGTGGACACACCATAAATGCTCTGATGAAGATGATAAATGTTCCATTCTCTAGTTTATTTAATAAGGTAATTTCACTTGACCTTAAATGATTTTTTCAGTAGTATTTCAGTACTCACTGTTTTGAATACTAATACCTTAATTAAAGTGTTTTCAAAGTTACTCGTATTCTCTCCTGCATTCAGCTACAGCTTAAGAATTAAGAATTAAAGGTTGATAAACAGAATGGTGTGAACCCCAGCTAATCTCCCAAAATAATACCTGCAAGGGAATCCACCAGTAAAAGTGGGGGGTGGAAAGAGTGAAGTGTCAGCAATGCCCAGTGCAGGGGTCCCAACATCTCCCCCATTCTTCCCCTGCTAGTGGCTCCTGCTCCAGCAGCTTACTGCCCTGGCAACTGACCGAACCTTTTTTATTTTCCAGGGGCAGTTGTTGCTTGATTTTAAGTTGCAGCAATTGCAGCAGCATATTTAGTTTCAGCATTTTTTGCTCTAAAAGGATGATGTCTGTGTGCACTGTTTTAAGGCCTAAGGGTAATGGCCTTTTTTAAAAAGTACTCAAACTGTTTGGCTTTTTTTCACTTTGAAGTGTAGGCTTCTCAGCAAGGGGGATTTTCATATTATACCTGTATTAAGTAAAAGTGCTTAGTGTTTTTATAATACCATAATATACGAGAAGTGCGTGTTTAGCAGCAATCATCTGTGATCCTGTCAGTCTTTGGGTGCTGCTGCAACAGATTTGATATCCAAGATGTGGTTACTGGAATATTTAAGTAATCCATTAAAATGTATTTGTCATAAAATCATAGAATAGTTTGGGTTGGAAGAAACCTTAAAGACCCTCTAGTTCCAACTCCCCTGCCATGGGCAGGGACACCTTCCACTAGACGAAGTTGTTCAGAGGTCCAATCCAACCTGGGCTTTCAAGTTGTCTCAAAGCCAACTTGAAGTTAGCAGATCCTGAGTCCCAAAAACCCCTTCAGTCCTGCTGGGATGTTGGAGGTTTTTCTCACTCATCCCAGGTGGTGACTGAGCAAGCACACCCCATCCTGAACTTAGAAAAGTGTTCACATCGAGTAGCAAGAACCATCCCCTTGCACTGCCTCGTGGCCTGATTTTTGGGACAAGTCACTGAAGCCCTTGAGAAGTGAAATATCTTAGTTATATCTAAGAGTCATATTTCTGTTAGATCATGGATATTTTAACCTCCCTCTACAGCCCTTTAGAGGAGTTGAAGTGATCTGCCGCATTTTCCATCTGCCTTTCTTTAAGTATGTTGTGAAAGTAATGGCTAAAAAAGATAGCACAAGTTTAAACATTTCCTTTATGCTTTAACTGCATAGTTGGCATTCAGTGTCTTTTAACAGCATCTCACATGCACATGTGCTATTTTTCAAGGCATTAATGTTGCTAGATGTTCTTGTTAGCCAAGAAGCATTTCTTTTTGTTGTCTGATAACATTCAGAAAGGAAAAACAGAAGAGGAATTGGTGTGGGGTATATCCTGATGATTTATTTTAGTTTTCCTCTGACTATACCCCCTTTCCTCCCTTTCTTATCCCTGTTAGATGTTAACCCTTCATTCCCCTCTCCCCCACCCCAAATGAGTAATCTGTGTAATTTTAAAGCTTTTTCTCTCAACAGATAATAATATGGAGCTACACATATTATTCTATACGTGTCATATGTATTGGATTATAATATAAATTATATTATTATTATAATGTTATAAAACAGGGCAAAGAAGCAAGCAGTTGTGTTTGCCCTAACTACTGCTTAGCTCTGCTGAGCTGATAAGTTATTGTGGTGAACGTATTTGCAAGGTGGAGCTATTGTTGTTTAAAAAAATCTGAGGCTGGGCTTTGCTTTCCAGGTAGGAGTTGAGTGCTGGGACAGGGAAAAAAGCTGAAAACCAGAGAGTATTTTATTTTGCATTTGGTTGTGAAATTAAGTACTTCTAATGAATTTCCATCATCAGCTTATTGCAATTAATACAACATAGCTTATGTTGAAATCTATACCTTTTTGCTTGATCATGTTTCCTTTAATATGTGTAGTTCTAAGTAATAACAAATCCATAATGAAAGACAATTTAGGAGTGTTTTTTTAACCTTACTACATGCTCTCTTCTTTCTTTGTTAGTAGGTATTACAGGTTTTTTGAGAGTATTGAAATACAATGCTAGACAGGTTCCTCAGTGTGTTCCTTTATTAAAATGTTCATCTTTTTTATATAAAAAAATCATCCTGATTCACCTTCCTGTCAGTGAAGAAAGGATTCCCCGTTAGGATAATTGCCGTCTCATTATTTTTTTTGAGCCTGAAGCTACCTAGTAAATCATGGAAGCCTACTGTGAGAAAGACAGTCCTATTTTAACAAATCCTTTTTGCTTTTGCTTCTTTGTAAGAGTTGCTTCTATTATAATTGCATTTTTAAGGGCTTTTTGTGTTTAATTCATCTCATGATGTAATTTACATATATACTTTTGTGTTGTATTTAAGCTAACATACATTATTTCTGTGGTGCTTCTGAAGTGAAGAAATACTTGCTATGGTTGTACTAGTCTAGAGTTTCTAAGAACATAGTCAAATGAAAATTCACTAGTTTTCTTAGCAGGAGTCAGTTTGTATATTGCTCCATATATATTTATGTGTATAGAGATGCGAATGTATAAGTTCCTATGTGCATATCATCTGGTATCCAGTTTCATTACGTTGTAACATAAGTACACGCAGCAGAGAGGAGCAAAGAGCTGAAGTGTTTGGAACAAAAGGGTTAATAACATACCTTAATGCATGTGGATGATGCCATGTGGTATCATTTGTGAGCTCTGAGGTGTCTGACCACTTCCATTTTGGTGTAAATCCCTTGAAAGGGAAGGCATTTCAGAGCGAGGTGTGATCTGTTCTCCTGGTAAGAGTGATTGACAAGGAATGAATAAACAGTTAAAAGAACTGAATAAATACCACCCTTCTGTTTAAGTCCAGGCACACCCTGGCTGGCACATACAGTTTCTAATGCGACACTTAGACAGATGCTTTAGTTGTTTGGTAGCAAGAAACATTCTCAAAAAGCCAAATCATAGTTCAATCACAAATTCTAATAGAGTTTTCTTCTATAGTAGCATTTTAGTGGTGATTTGAATAAACACAGGGAATTACAGTATTTTGCAAATAGAATGTGTTGAGATATACATATATATATGTATATGCAAGGTGATGGAGGCCTCTTGAGTGAAAGCAGGGGCTCTGACAGCAGGTTCTTGGTCAATTGGTGAGGTGAAATGGTTCACTGAATTGGATAACACAGTGCATACCACAGTGACTGATTAAATTGATTTGTTCATGGGTACTGCCTACCCTGCTACTGAGGCCCTTTAACCTATTTTCAAACTTTTCCTTTTTTAAACCATTCTAAATACATGTGATATTAAGGGGGGAAAGAAAGTGCAAATGCATTCACAGCTTTAAAATTCTGTATTCTGAATTAAGGTAAAATACATGATTTCCATAATGTTTGCACACTCCCATGTTATACCATATTATACTATACTGATCCCGGGAACAAGTACGCCGCTAGAAACCAATGACAAAGATAATAATAAACATTATTCTGTAACATCACCTAAATTGCAGTCAGTACTACATTTGTGAATTCTTAGATGTATTTATTGAAAGGGGAGAAAGTAAAACACTTAAGGGTTTTTTGTTGGCAGTTTTCTTTTGTTTCTCTAATCGCAAGTTTTACTTACTTCATTGTTTTATCCAGAAGGTGTTTTTAGAAAGCTTGTAGTGAAAACATAGCAGAATGCTAGTTAAGAAGGCTGAATGCTACTGTTAAGTGTGGGGTACCTAACTGAAAATACCTGCAATGATTTGGGGAAAAGTAGTCAGATGGATATTGTTTAATAATTTGCAAATTACTTTTTTAACTATAGGAGAGAAAAGCTTGGTGTTCTATCTTAGATCAGTATGCTTGTATTTTACAACATATTTAGCATGTCATTTCCCTTCCTATGCTAGGAAGATCAATACTAAGCGATAATGGGGCTCGTACATGCTATTTTCTTTGTGATTCAAAGGGAGCTTTTTATTGTGTGTCTCTTCGTGGGTTAGTCTGTAGTATATGCAGACAGACTAGTCTTCAAATTCCATTGAAAAATCACATCAAACTTCAGTGCAATGGTGACACGGAACCAGTTCACCTAAAATAATGTTATCGCTGTTGTAGAAGTGCAGAGTTCTTTGTACTGGATTTGGTTTCTTGTTTCGTGTTTCTTATTCATTTTTAGGGAAGATACAGCAATGTAATTACAATAATTTCTGAAAGGATAATGAAGTTCTATTCATCATTTAACCTGTTTAAATTGTAGATTAGTCTTGTAGGGCATGACAGCATACAGCATGCCATGAGCAACTTTTGCTGTATTTTCATTCGTCTGTGGAAATAAAGATACAGTTAGTATCTTGCTACTAGTGATGAAGATATAAGAAGAAGTAGGTGCCAGGGATTGTTTCTTGGAATGGATTTGCAAATGTTAGCAACCATTTTCCAGTCTTTTTAAAATCATGCAGGTTTTATCAATAGCATTTCTTTGCTAGGTAATGTTCAGTAGGTGAGACTCTGGCTGTACATACAGCTTTGCATGGACTAAACTTCTTGATTTTGGATTAACTAGTAGTGACCACTACATACTATGTGAAATAGTGAAACAGTGCCTTGTAACTTTCCAGGAATCTGAAAATTTGAAATATTTTTATGTGGGCTGGAGCCAGAACATGTTGCATGATTTTGTACATATAGTTAGTTATAGTTACAGTCTTTTTTTAATCCTTAAATTGACTCCACAGCCTAAATATATGTGCAGTCAGGTTTTTTTTTTAAATTAGTTGATGGCTAAGGGAAAGCAAAAAAAAAAAAAATTATTGGTTTACTTGGTTCCAGTAGCACGTTAGATTATTATAAAACAAATGTCTATGCATTTAGTGCAAGTTTTATAAAACAAAGAAACAGAAACCATACAAAAATAGGCAAAACAGAAAAAGCTCAGTGGTGCACATAAGGTCACCATGCCAAAGGCGTGTAATTATTTCTTTGTATCTTGTGTTAGAATAATGTAATCCAATAACTGGCGTTCCTGGTGCGTGTTACAAAGGATTCAATAAGGAATTGCTGGAGATTTCTTCAGGACTCCCCTGGCTAACAAGGTTAATAGAAGAGTCTTTGTGGGTTTCAGCCATGTCTGAGAAGTGCGGCTGAAAGAGGCTGTGCACCCCTCGGCTCCTGGGCTGTGCATCCCCTGGAAAGCTGGCACCCCGGGTCACAACCGTGTGGGCTTGGGAGTTTTGAGAGAAAACAAACAAACTCTGTTTTTATGACTCTTGCTAGAGCTTTACTGATTTTGTTTTGAACTGAAACCGTAAATGCCATTACAGACCCCCTGCCCCCGACTGTAAAGGTCTGGCCCATAGCCTCGCCTGGCCGTGCCTTGGCGGAGCTAGAGGAGGCGAGGTGCCGGGCCCTCGGGCAGAGCCAGAGCCGGGCTCGTGGCAGGGCACCGCGGCCCTCCTCTAGTTTGGATTTTCCTGGCCGAAAGCACCGTGTCCATCGGGAGCCCCCGAGCGTCTCCGCGGGGCGCGTTTCGCTGCGGCCCGGCCCGGCCCGGCCCGGCCCGGGAGCGGGGCCGCCGCTGGGGCCGCCGCTCCGCCCCCGCCGCCTTCGCTCCGGCAGCGCTGGAACACCGAACTCGCCGGCCCTCGGTGCCGAGAGTACCGCGGCGAGCAGAGGCGGCGGGGCGGCGATGGCTGGAGATCTGGTGCCCTCTAGTGGGGCCGGGGCCCGCGCCCGTAGAAAACCTTCCCGCCTGACGCTGCATTGCATAGCTAACTCTCTCTCTCTCTCTCTCTCTCTCTCTCTCTCTCTTTGATTTTAGATGCTACAACTGTGGTGGCCTCGACCACCACGCTAAAGAATGTAGTCTACCTCCGCAGCCAAAGAAGTGCCATTACTGTCAGAGCATCATGCACATGGTGGCTAACTGCCCCCATAAAACTGTCTCGCAGCAGCCCGCTAGTTCTCAGGGAAGACACGAAGCTGAACCGCAGCCTTCCACTTCTGCCTTCCTGAGAGAAGGGGGAGGAATGCACAGCTACTCGTCTCCATCGTACTCTCAGGAAGGCAGGTTGGAGGTCTTGGAGCGCTCGGGCAGGTCACCACAGGAAGCTTCGTCAAGTAAGTTGTCTGCATCGCCTGAAGAACCAAACAGAAAGGGGCCTTCTGTTCAGAAAAGGAAAAAAACTTAATGCATTTGTCACAATGTTCCATTTTCTTTACCCTCTTGGGATGTCTACCTCATGCAAGTACAGGGGAAATAATTACATTATCGGTAGCTGACCTGGAATTTTAACTACTGTTGAGGAACTGTGAATATTTTTTTCCTTTAATAGACAAATCACTCCAAGCAAAATACACTTGAGCAGGGTGCATTATGTTTTACCGTCTATATGTGTGTATGAGTGTGCATGTGCGTGTGTGTATGTATACATACCTATAAATATATATTTCTCCATCAGACCATTCTCCAACTCCCACAAGACTTTACTGTGAAGCAATAGGCACAGTATCCACAAACATTCCTGAACTCATTCCTAGAGCCTGTTTCCAAACATGTTCAAAAAACAAACAAGAAAACCCAAAAAATCTCACTCAGAAATAGACCAAACCTGATAAACCACACCCAGAACTGAGATCGAGACTGTTAATTCTCTTGTGAATGAAAGGATACTTTCACATTTTAAAGCTGCCATATGGTACTAAAGATACTAAGACATCCCCCATGCCATCAATTTGAGTTATTTTTTTTTTAATCTCCACAAAACATCAAACCCCTCCCTATGCGGGTGCAGGGCAGTGTCATGACTCAACATAGCGCTCATTGCCACCACCCTTTGTTGGTGAGGGATTTAAAGCTCCACAAGAGACAATGAATGTGTAGTTTCTATGCTGATTTCTCAAAATGTTTTGTTAAATTAATATGTAATTTAGATGTCTGTTGTGTAGGGAAGAATGTATAAGTTGTTACCAAACAGACCCTTTTGAGTGGTATCAGGATACTATCCTGTTTAGCCCTTTGTATTCTGTGAACATTTAGGGGACCTTGGTGGCAGTAGTAGCAGCAGCAGCAGCAATTTCTCTTGGTCCCAAATAGTACCCCTCAGTTTGAAGGGTCTTCCCTTTGTTTTCTGTTGAAATGCCATGGAGAGAACTCCCTAGGGATTTTTATTGTTGTTGTCTGTTTGGGTTTTAAAGAAAACAAAATGCAAAGTTAATGAGATCCTGGGCTAAATAAGTTTCTTAAGAAAGGTTGATGGGTACTTAGATCAGGATGTTTGGGGTTGCTCGGTCAGCCTCCCTTGCTGATGATACAGCGTGTCCGCAGACCAGCCTGAGTGAAGGGACCTGCAGATTTACCAGAAGCCCTAGGCATCATCTGCTTCTTGTGAACTGGAGGCTGTTGTTCACCAGCCTTTGTCCACAGTGCACTAGGACCACACACTCCTGTGTTAAAGAGGAAAAAGATTGGTGGCCTCAGAGTGAGACTCCCTGGGCTGCAGGCCTTGCTCGGGGTTAATAGAGCTGGAGCCTATCAAAACTTCAAGTCGCTTTCCATTTGTAACTTCTGAATTACCAAGTCATACGTAAGATAACGTACTCTGACAAATCCCATTGTGGATGTAAGTTAATTAGAGAAACCTGTATAATCCTTAACATTGGCAATAAACACAGGCTGTTAAAGCTTGAAAGTGTCGGGTAGGTTTAAGCTCGGATAATCAAACTAAAGAAACAGCCTGCGTGAAAGGGTACAGTGAGCCAAAGTCCCAGCCGTGGTAACTCTTTTGCAGCCGATAGTTACAACAGGTATGCAGCTGGCTCCTCACTTGGCCTTCCCCTTCCCGCTTTTCCTGCCAGATGAGACTTTTACTGGTGCTGCTGCTGCTTCAGTAAAGAGGTAGTAATCAAACGCCTCAGTGAAGGGCACAATTTCAAGAGAATTATTTTGTGTGAATTCCTTGCCAGTGTTTGTGAGAATCTTGAGGTTTATACTGAAGTTCTCAGTATGCTAATGCAAAGCTTACCTTTGACGATATTGAATGTGATATATCTATAGAGAACTTCCTTGCCTTACGTAAGGATAGTAAACTTATTTAAATTATGTAGACAAATCAAAGTGGCATTGCTTAACCTTCTAGTTGGTGTAAAAACCAGGTTAAACAGCAAAGATGCAAAACTTAGGTCACTTTGAAATTCTAAACCAAAGTTCCTTATAGAATAGGCAGTTGTGGATTTGAAAACTGGTCATTCCCTGTTTATATGTAAGAAGTTCAGAGCTAAGGAAATATTTTCAACATGCAGATTGTTATTGGTGCTGTTTAAAATCACTGTGTGCACCAAAGTCAGACTGAACTGCTAAGAGCACATACCAAACCCTATCTTATTGTCAAAAGCTTGAGGTTTTATTTTTATATATTAGAATGTTATCACTGTTACATAACATACTCAGGACAAAGAACTTTGCTCAGGGAATATACCATGTAATGTTGTTTTTTCTTTACAGAATAGTCTACAGACCTGCTTACTCAGAACAAACCAAATAGTCTTATACTTTTTTATCTCTATATAAGTATTATGTACTGATATTAGTAACTACCTCTGAGTTGACGTAGACCTACGTTTCTGATAATCAGATCTCAGCATTTTGTATTAAGTTCCTGTGAAATGATAAATGGTATTCTGTACTGGTTGTTTATGTGAGCATCTGTGTCTTTACATTCACAGGGTCTGAGTTTTCAGATATGCTGGGCAACCACAGCTCCCACTGACTTCCAGTTGGAGTTACTGGTGCTTAGCTTTTCTAGGAGAGGAGGGATGTAGGACGGAGGGGTGGAGTGGGAAGAATAAAAACACAGAAACATCAAAGCTACTTTATTTACATAGGTGACAATAAAATTATTTTTCTGTTTACAGCAAAAGGCTACCTCATATTTACTGCATAAACACACCTTTGTGCTGCTCTAGCCTTAAAGGTGGCTGTTGATCTATGGTACATACTTTTTATCTGTACTAAATATGTAACTGTTAGTTCACCACTGCAGACATTATGGCAAATAACTTGTTTAAGATGAAGCATCCATTTGAAATTATGAGACGTTTCCAAACATTTCTTTGACAGTTTATATTTTTCTATCTAGAGGATTATGGGCACTGTTCACAAAAATAAATATAGCTCCAGAAGAGACAAAAATATACATGCATAAGTTAAACATATAGCAGCGCAAACTGCAGCAGGGAACTGCTTAGCACTGGGCTGCAGTAGGAAAAGATCTAGTTATACTCCTTCAATAGGCTGCTCCAAATAAGCAAAGAACCTTTTAAAGGAGAAGGAACAGACTGAGTTTTGGATTCTTCCTTCATGTCTAAGGACAAAATTAATATTCTGCAGCATTTGCTCAGGCTAGATTTCCCCCTATTCACCAGCTTGTCCTTGCCAGAGTCTTCACAATAAAACTCGTTAGAGTAGAAATAGTTCAAATATCTGCTTAGAGAGATGTATTTTGCTCCTAACAATAGTGGAGATAAGGTTAAACCCAGAGCAAGAATCTCTCTCCCTCCCATTTCCCCATCCCCAAAATACTTGATTTAATCGTAAGAGACACTGTGAGGTATTTTTTACTCTTCCTCAAGGAGAGGTCACGGTATTTAATTACATGCTACAAAAGTTAAGCCATGAGGAAGACTTGTATTTGGTGGAAAAGCCAAATAACTTTCGCTGCAGTTAATGGTAAATCTGGCATTGTAATACCATTTGCAATATTTTGCTTTTAGCCAGCTTTCAGGGAGTGCCAAACACCACATTTGGATCCTACAGCTTCCCTTTGCAGGCCACCTTTTTCAGCCATTTTATTCTGCACCAGTGTTATCCTGGAGTTCCTTATTGGTCATACTTAGTTTTGTTAATAGAGCCCCATTAAAAAAAAAAAGTGCTTATAGATCTTGTAACATTCTTTTTGAGAAGAATTATAAAAGAACATGGGAAATCTCATTTGAGTCTTAAATTTAATTTAATTAATTTATCTGTAAGAAATGTTTATCATAAAAAATATATATGTATTCCCCGGTGTTAGATATAAAAGTAATTGGGAAGATATGTACATGTGCAGATGCACTGATTTTAATTTTCTAGAAGTCTTAATGAGATTTGAGTATTGCTTTAGGAACAAGCAGAGCCTTGTTAAATGCATCGGTCTTATTTTGCTTAGTATATCAACAGCCTCTTCTTTAAGACCCGGTGGTTGTGTTACCCCTGTTACAACCGTAGAGGTTGATCTGTGAACACAGGCTTCTTTTTTTCTATATAAATCGGAGCTGTATGCTAGCAGCTGTGGCAGTGTTTTTCTGAGAATGTTGAAGAGCAGCAAGGTATTTGCTACCATTGTCGTTGAATGAAATGCATGAGCAACCATCTTTACAAAGGATAATGGTTTTGACTACCTCTTGAATTACTAAGTTAAGCAACAACTGTCTGACAAATATGACCAGACTGGCTTAAACTAGTATGTGTTGCTTGTGGTAATAATAACAATAACCATACTAGAGACCAAAGTGAACACTGATTTCTATATGTCTTTAATACTGTGTCTTATCTAGTGTTTTTAAATTATCTTCTGTAGTATAGATTACCTCATTGTCCATTTTGACTTGTATGTTGTTTACAAGGTGAAATAAAAGAAAAATCACTTGAATTTTGTGTTTTAAGAAAAAGACCACGAGTTGAAGTTTTGAAGGTCATTTCACCTGTTTACTGTCTTGAGGGACTAAAGCACTGATTGCCTTTCTACATATCATGTATTTTATATTCTCATTTCATGCCTAATGTCTTTTTTTTTTCCTGTCAGTCATGGATATTGTGAGGTTTAAAAGATTTACTTGATCAAAAATAAAACATATAACGTTGGCATTTACAATGAGCCTTTGAGATTTGCTTTATTTGCACGGTAAAAATGCACTGCACAGCCACTGGGCAGTTTTCATTTGCAGCTATGCTCACTTGGTTTTGGGATATTACCTTCAAAAAAGATAATTTTAGTTATATAAGGTATATATATTGGGAGGAGGGAGGAATAAATGACTGATGCATACCTGGGTCATACTAACAGTGCTGCAGCAATTGCACCCCAGACACTATTGAGCTATTGAAATTAAACTGCAAAATTATAACTTTTGGTACTGTGAGAATACACTGGTCATTTAAGTTATCAGACATTTGGGTTATTCTCTGGGATGAAAAGCTTTTGGTGTTTTAAGCTTCATCCCATCTTAATTACTTCTTCCATAATTTGTAAGCTTGTACATACCTATTTCATGCTAATTTAAAATTAATTGGTGTTTCTTTTTTGGAAAGGAAAGTGCTGTCATTTTTCATTACTTGGAAATTCCTTCTCTAAATTACATAAAGTGTATTAGTGAGTTGGATAGCATTAGCTCATCATTCTCTATTAAAATATTTAAGGGCCTGTGTATGCCAGATCCAGTGCTTCTGTTTCTACACATGTAGCTGATTAATAGCAAAATTTAACAATCTCTGCTAAATACAGGGCAGAAAATACAAATGCCTGCATGAAAGGGTTACCATCTACTACTCTTCTAGTCATGAAACGCTTCCATTTACTTCCCCTCACCTCACCCCTCTAATTCAAAAAGGGATGAGCTGTGAAGATGTGTCCAATCACATCCAGTCGTGTCTGCACCCCACTTCCAATCTGTAGCCAAATGGTTTCGTCACTTTCCTGGAATGTGGGAAGAGGTAATTCAATCCCCTTGGCTAAGATCCCCCACATGTCCCACTTCTTGGGTCAGTCACGAGCAGCGAGGCTTTCTTTAAAACATCTGATGAGTGTGTTCTTTGAAGAACACAGTTCACATCATGTTGTTACGTGTGCTCCTGGCCAGCCCGACCCCAGTGCTTCAGAGAATGGGAAGGGACACCTTACGCATGCCACCATCCCACTGCTGGAGCACCATACAAGATGACACAGGCAGGAGCAAGCCACCTTGGGGAGCAGTGAGCAGCTCTGGCCATGCACAGGTGATGTAAGAAGCCCTTCGTACAAGTGAAATGGAGAAACCTCCTCTCCAACAATGCCTAAGATTGACTGAAACCAAAGCACCTGGAAGAGCAGCAACACCTAGTTCTTCTCACCTCATCTCCCACCTGTGCAGGCCTCCCTCCCAGAGCCACTAGAAGTCAGCAGTCTTTATCCTTTCAGCAGCTCCCCCAGGGCAGTTCAGAATACTGTCTTCATGTTACAGCCAGGAAATACTGTCTTGTGCATTAGACAAAGGCAGATCAGCAGCAGTACCTAAATCCACTGCTGCAAGCCAAGGCCCCCCTTCCTAACCTTGCAGAGAAGTTGTCACTGTCATGTGGCAATAACAACATTGATCCATGCCAACAAGAAGAAATCCTTGGGTTGAAACTTCCAAATCAATCAACAGAGTAACATCAAAATCCCAGTGGCCTTTTGAAATAACAAAGCAGCATGTTCATTTTCAGAGTCTTAGGATGTATGCTTTCAAGCTATTTCCAGCCTTTCTGTAACCCTAAGTGCCAAAACAAATGCATCCATTTTTGAAAGAATTGTTTTTTGGGGATTTTTTGCAATCTGTTGTTACCAGAAGCTGTTTACACAAACCAGTCGTTTCAAAATTACTCATAATTTATGAAAGACTCCGTACCTATCTCTTTCCCTCCACACTATTCCACTTTTCCCTGATAATAAAAATATCCCAGATGCAAATAATTTTGTGTACTTTCAAGTTGTTTACATAATTAGCACTCTCATTTCCTATATAGCTGCATAGGAAGACACTTTGTGGTGGAGAGGGTGGAGTTCATTCTGTGGATGTCCTTCTCTTGTGTACTGGTATAATCTAGGTGATGCCCTCATTAATTAGTGTAAACACCTTTTCAGCAAAGCACTCTGCTGTTCCCAGTGTCACCTGCTGCCTGCAATGCTGTTGACCTCCAGGACAACCAGTCCCCTCAAGAGCAGGTTACTCTGCACCAGTTATTTTTTTACAAGCATTGCCCACTGTATGATTGCAGAAGAGTTGCCAATCAAGCCCCAGGCACCTTTTCAGGCTGCAGATGCTCAGTTCACATGCAGCTGGTCAATTTTTGTTTGCTGGTTGTTCAATATTTGGCCCCAGGCATTACTTGCTGCGCAACACTTAGCCTAGATACTCAGAGCTGGAGCAGCCAAACAGTTCAGAAAACAACAAAGATGGACTGCTGGTGTTACTCCTGCTGTACCAGCCAGGAGAAGGTGGACTGAGCAGAAAGAATAACAAGTACTGAGCTTAGGTATCCATGGAGGTCTAGATGCTTACAACTCATTTGTTTCCAAATAATCCAGGATTCAAAGCGAGGAAGTACCAGTTTTTTATCTAGTTTGACCTGCTGCGTGGCACAGGCTATTAAATTCGGTGCAGTTACTATGGCATTGAATTTTAGCACTCAGGTTTAACTGGAGCCATGTCTGCTTGGGTGCTTTAGAGCATATTTTCCACTTGGGCTTCAGATCAGGCCTGACTGCTTTTGAGAAAATAAGAGATGCTCTGCTCCATGACAGCTGGTCTTAATCACTAACAAGTAGTGCCTCATTTCCAGTTCCACTGGCCTCAACTTCCAGCTCTTTGTCCACTATAGTAAAAAGTCCTATGTGCACCAGTAAGAAAATTCAACCCTCTTTTTTTTTTTTTTTTTTAATTATAGACATTTTTTTTTGGCGGGGGATGGGGGGTTGGGAGTTTTGTTGTTTTGTTTTTTAATGTGGAGTTACCTCCTCATCATAATTTTGAGAAACTCACTACTTGCCTCCTTCAGAATTACTCTTTATGCTGGAATAGCATATCAGTACTGGGTTTAAAATCAGCCTTGTTGCACTGCCACAGTCTTGGTCTTCAGTATCCTATATCCTAGAAAACTAGTTCTTTTGTCTTCTTTCCCTTTTAGAAATGTGCTGGATTATCATGCACTAGGTCCTTTAAAGCAATTAGCCAAAAACATCCCACCAAAACCAAACCAAACAAAATAATAATTAAAAAAAAACAACCAAAACCACTTCACTTTAAGCATCCAAAATGTTTCAGGCAACTAGAAAAATGTATAGAATACTAGAACAATTTATAAGTAAAATTTGGAAGTATTTTAGAATTCCCTAGGAAAGAAAGCAGAAATGCCATTTCTCCCCCAAGGCAGCACAGCAAGGGTGGGGGCTTGAAGCACAGCAAGTTCCTTTCCATTCAGTCCCCATTTCTTTCATCTCTCCTTGACCTGCAGTGACAGCTGTGACAAAAAGTCACAGTCAAGCCTGCTGAACCGTAACTTCTTTGGAGTTTCAAGCCTGAGAGTTTCTGAAAAGCAGCTGTCTTGCACAAAGCTGCACAGAGAGGAGCAGAGGCTGCCCCCACAGAGACTCTCTGCTCGGCAGACACAGCGTGGGAGGGTGAAGGGGACAGGCACAAGCCCCACTCCAGCTTTCCCCGAGCCCTATGATCTGTGTCTCTGTCAGTGAAAGCCAAGGGGAATTAAAGTAAAAGGAACTGCAGGAACAGACATGGTTTCAGCACCAGGTGATTAGGAAAAAAAAAAAAAAAGAGAGAAGTGAAAGAAAAAAAGAGGGCAAGGTTTTCTAGCCCCTCTGACCCAAGAATATGGAAAATATAGGATTAATGGCAGCTCCTGGAGTTTGAGGACAGCAAATCAGGAGGCTTCAAGGAGCAGCCATAGACTCAGGTCCCCTTCCATCTGTTTCAGTAATGCTCCATTTTCAAACAAGGGACTGCAGTTGTTTCTCCAAATGGCTCATAAAGAAGTGACAGACCTGAGTTGACCTGAATAGTAAAAGCTACAGCCTTTTTCCCCTGCTGGTGTTTGGTTTGCGAGGCAAGGTTTAAGTTGAGGGTGGCAAAGGGGCAGTTTACAGGGGTGGCTTCTGTGAGGAGCTGCTAGAAGCCTCCCCCATGACTGACAGAGCCATGACAGACAATCCAAGACAGACCTGCCACTGGCCAAGGCTGAGCCCATCAACGATGATGGTTGCACCTCTGGGATAGCAGATTTAAGAAGGGGAAAAATACCCTTCACAATTGCAGTTGGAGAGAGGAGTGAGAACATGTGAGAGAAGCAGCCCTGCAGACACCAAGGTCAGTGAAGAAGGAGGGGGAGGAGGTGCTCCTGGCACTGGAGATTCATCTGCAGCCCATGATGAAGACCACAGTGAGGCAGGCTGTGCCCTTACAGGGGGTCCATGGTGAAGCAGAGATCCATCTGCAGCCCATGGAGGACCCCATGCCAAAGCAGGTGGATTCCCAAGGGAGGCTGTGACCCCATGAGAAGCACATGGAGCAGGCTTCTGGCAGGACCTGTGACCCTATAGGATAGAGGAGCCAACTCTGGAGCAGATTTGCTGACAGGAATTGTGACCTCCTGGGGGACCCAGGCTGGAGCAGTCTGTTCCTGAAGTTTGCATGCCATGGAAGGGATGCACACTGGAGCAGTTAATGAAAAACTGCAGTCTGTGGGAACGACTCATTTCACTGGAGAAGTTTATGAAGGACTTTCTTCTGTGGGAGAGATCCATGCTGGAGCACGGGAAGAGTGTGAGACTTCCTCCCCCTGAGGAGGAAGGAACAGCAGAAACAACCTGTGATTAACTGACCACAATCCCCATTCCCCATCTGCCTGTGCCACTGGTGGGGAAGAGGTAGAGATTTTGGGGAAAAAATTAAGCCCAGAAAAAGGGGTGGGGCGAAGGTGTTTTTAGGATTTGGTTTTATTTCTCATGAACCTACTCTGATTTGATTGGCAATAAATTACACTAATTTCCCCCAGTTGAGTCTGTTTTACCTATGACAGTGACTGGTGAGTGATCTCTCCTTGTCCTTATCTTGAACCACAAGCATTTCATTACATTGTCCTGCCCCAGTCCAGCTGAGGAGGGGAGTGAGAGAGCAGCTTTGGTGGGCACCTGGCGTTTACCTAGGGTCAGCCCATGACACTGCCCAAAGTCAAGAAAGGCTAAGAATATTCAGACACCAAGGTCTACAACTGAGAAACAGCCACCTCTGCAGAACACCCTTCCTCTGGGCGCTGCACTCTACGTAAGAGCTCACCATAGCCCAGCTGGATGAAGGCCATACATTGCAAAGAGGAAGGTAAAAACTTATTCCTGAAACCTCACACAGATTCCAGAAAACGGCAAGGGAGAGTCTGAAAATCCAGCTGCTAGACTAGATGGCAGCATCTTTACAGGTAGTGATGTAAAACCTCTCTTACTCTGCTCACAATTTCCTGCTGTTCAAGTTGGCAAAGTAGCAAAGGTAGGCATAGGGATCTTTGCAATTTGGCTACAAGATCACATTTTCTGAGCATTCTGGCAACTGGTAAGTTTCTGGAGCTGGGAATGACAATAGGCTGACCTATCTCTGAGGCTTAAACAGGGATTTTCCTCTAAAATGCAAGAAGTTTTTCAATTCAAAATCATTGACAGGGCTTTCCACAGCAGGAAGTAGAACTGATTTCCAGGCAAAATTTTTCAGAGAAAAAAAGCCTGTCTGCCTCTTTTTTCATGGTTACATGGATTTGAAGCACTACAGCAAGGCATAGACACAACAGGAACAGGGAAGGTAATGAAAGAAAACACACCAATCAGCACAGATCTTGAGCCCTTAAGTAGCACAATGCGTTTATTAGCTTGCAGCTAAGAGCTATGAGTAGTTGCTAGAAAAACCTTGTCACCCTCACGAGTCACACAGGGACATGCTATACTCGCTCGAAATCAAAACAAAATCATCCATTTCCCGGAACACTACCAGCACAAAGCGTAAGTGAAGTGACAGGATACAAGAAGAAAGGGCTGATGGAAGAATAAAGAAGGTCAAGAGTCTCTTTCAATTGGTTTCCTCTGGCTGCAGAGAGATTCTGGCAGGTCCCAAGAGCCACAGGGCTCCTGGGGTCACTCGGAGCCCCCAGCAGAGCTTCCAAGGCCCGTGCCGGCACCGCCAGAATCCACCCGCACTCATCACCCGGCGTCTCTTAAGTGTCCATCTAACCTATTGCTTTGGAGCCTGGCTTTGTCCCCACTGAGTCAAAGGGGGAAGGATTTGGGTCACTGTGAGCTTTTGTTAGAAAGGTTCCCTAAATTAGCTCCTCTATTTGAGATAAAAGAAAGAAAGAGGTCCATCTTTATTTTCCCCATTCACCCATCGTAATTACTCCATCTCATCCCTGTCTGCTATTCACTAGCTCTCAGCAAGGCCCCAGCAGCCAGGTCACAGGTCAGCATGGAGGACAAGTCCCTGCTTCCCTGAAAAGGATTGAAATGTCTTAAGCACAGCTTCAGCGGCTTCCAGAATGTGCCAATTCCTTATGAAAAAGCAGGCTTGGTGAACCACACCAGCAGTGACATGGTGAGGAGAGCATAGGTCTGGAAATCACTGCTCCTGCACTTCATTCTCTGGTCGTCACTTGGTTTGCTCAGGGTCTCAGGAGAACAGTTAATATACCCCAGGCCTATTTATAGTGCATTGCTTTATTTCTCCAGGTTATATAGCAAGGCACTTGCCTTGTGAATTTTCAGATCTACTAATCTGCTTCATTTGTATCTTTATTTTTAATTCAATGCCTAATTTTGCTGTTGTTGTTATTAATGGTCAAAGGGCAATTTTTCCTCTTTCTCTAAGGCCTAGGAGAAGATCTTTCCTGTACATTTCATATTAGAGCTAGTACTTGACATGTACACAGATGTCTAACAGCCACTTTAACTTCTTATGACACAAGTTCTTCTATTTTAAGTCTTTTACACAGAAAGGATTTCCTGAAACAATTAACTTTAACAATTATAAAAATACTTCATCTTGAGTTCCCATATAGCAGTAGCTGCTACAGAAGCCAAATCCCCAGATTACAATCAGCCGTGCAAAAGAAACGAGATTTATTATTCCTGCATTGAGTCACCACCTCTGCATTTGGATACCTGCTATGAAGAACTAGGAAAACCAAATTAGCCATAGAAGGTATTCATAACAAACAATTGCCAGTAGCCCACAAGTTTGGACACATTGGGCTCTGCTCTCCCGGCCTGTGCTTGCTGAGGCACCACGGAGGCATGGCTAATGTAGGATAAGCTCTGTCCCTGTAGGATAAGCTCTTAGTTTTTACTCCCACACTTCACTTACGTTCCAACACAAGCACTGTACTATTTTTCTCTTCTTTCTACCATGCTGTCAGCTTTATCCCTGATGGAAATTGGCAATAGATAAAACAGGGTAACTCATGATTTCATGCAACTACTAATATTACAAACCCATATATTTTTGTATCATTCTTCCAGACAGCTCCTCTCCTGAACCACATCCAGATAGATATTCTCCACTTCAGTTGAAGCTCAGGATGGGATTTGCATTCAGCAGTCAAAATGCCCTAACGGGGCTGAATCTCACCTGTGGTACTTACATCAGTGACCTTCCTCCTCTGAAAGCAAGTCTAAAGCCCTGGTCATGGGTGCAGCCCTGTTCCCCACTTTCAGTACTGATGAGGGGATGGAAAGTGCCCTCAGATGGCATAAAGCTAAAAGGGATGGCTGCAGGCCCTCTAGAGGATAGGATTAGAGGAAGAACATATGCATTTAGCAGGGTGGATTTCAATAGTGCCAAGCAGGGTTCAGTGCATTTCCAGAGGACACAGTGTATCGGCAGATAATTTGGCAGCATTGGGATAAAAAATAGGAGAATTGTGATGGGTCAGCTACTGCATGTGTATTAACAACACGTAATTGTTGCTGAAAGCAGTTTGTTTGAGAAGATACACATCAAAACATCATAGAAGAGAATTTGAGGGAATTCTGGCATCAGTGCCAAGAACCCAACTGGAGCAGCTTTTCTAGTTGAAGGTTTGAAGGTACCACACCATAAGGTGACAGCCTCAGGTACAAGCAGTAAATGCAGAAAAATGCAGCTGTGGGGATAGCCTGAAAAAAGCAGATGTTGTTGTCTCTCTTTTAACAGTTTCCTTTTGCAGGGAAGGCTGGCTCAAAGGGACTAACAAACAGTTGTTCTCCAAGTCTGAAGAAGAGTGAAAAAAAAAGCCCACTAAACCCAGTTTCCTTTAGCAGCACTTTTAAACAGGTCAGCAGCAGGTGAGCACTGAACACTCACCTCTCTGACCTTATGAGCGGGGATTCCTAGGTTGGGCCAGAGAAGCCCAGAAGAAGGGGATTCATCTTTCCTTGCCTCATTCTGAAGGGATAGGGGCCTTTAGGGAAGAGAAGAGCTGGATGGAATCTTGAATGCCTCAGGACTGCCCCAGCATTTCCTGCCAAAATGAATCTGCTGCCTCCCTGCTATGCTGCACAGTGTACCAAAATCCTAACAAGACAAGTTTGGCCATGAGGGCAACACTCTGCAAGAGCCGTGCTGCAGATGCTGAAAATTTCTTTAATAACACCTCAGTAGATATTATCTTTTCCTCTTCACAGTACAAGCCAGAGCTGGGCTCTGATGTTAGTGCATTACAGCTAATATACATAGCATTCAGTCAACAGAGCTGGTAAGAAAAACAAAGAGACTGCGAGAAAACACAAAAGAAGGTATGCGTGTAAGAGGGTTTGATTTTTCAAACTGAAGTTTAGTTTAGTTTAGTGCTGGAAAGTGCCAGATGACAATGTAAATTCTCCAGAAACATTTCTCCCTTTGGAAAAGAAGAATCGTTTTTTTCCTCACTGCAAGAGCCATTAAAACATTTCCCATACTTTGTGCATACATCATCTCCTTTTTTTTCAGATTGACTCTGTTGGGAATTTCCATTAATTTCAGCAGTCAGCACTTTTTGGTACTTCTAAATGCACTGTATAGCATGATAAATACGATGCTGGACAAGAGCACAACTCGGATTAGCTGCTTCAAGACACAAATAGCTGAGTGATCATTCTTTCCATGACATGATTAAGTTACTGCACAATTGATTTTATTCCTTGTCTTTCCTCAGTAGGCACCTGCCTCAGAGAAGCAGAGAAAGCGTCTCCAAGAGGAAGACAAGAGGTGAGAAGAGAGATGGGAGATTTAAGTTGTGCTGTTGCCTGTGGTACACTGTTGTAGCTATGAGCTTCTTTAATGGGAAGATCTGTCTGGGGAAGTTGTGCAGGGGCAGCTTACAGATCTACCACATAACAGCACAGTTCTGTTCTCTTTAGTAGTTTTCCCCAAAAGTCAGTGATTATAACTATACTTAGGTATTCCAGCCTAGAGCAATGTTGCCTCAATTGCTTACTTTGGGCACCAGGAGACACACCCTAAGCTCATATGGCTCATCACCAAGCCAGAAGCCTGCATGCACTTCCACAGTCTTTGCATTATCAACATCTTTCCAACTGTATTTTTTTTTCTTTTTTGCTTCTTCACTGATATCAACAGCATTTGCAAAAAGCATGGGAGGTTTCTCCCCAGCAGAGGCTGCTGTTTGTCTGCATTCTTTAATATGAGCAATTTTTAAGATTTTTTTTTCCTCTGATGAGCAAAACAACACTAATTCCAGGGTGCTCTCACATATAACTTGTTTCTGTTACATTGACCAACGGTCAATCAGAGCTCATCTGTATTCATACCATCGGGCTGTGCTGGAAGAAACACTTTTGCTGGTTGAGTGTACTCTGGAAGCAGTTTAGGGACAGACTTGGCCTTAATGCAACCTCCCAGGTTTACCTTTCCTAACCCTGACAAGGTACTTGCAGCAGAGAAAAGTTACCAATTCAGTTCTCTTTGTTGCTTCCGTTTTTAGGGCAACATTCAGAAAGCAATCAGTGTTCTGAGAGATTGATGATGAGTGGAGGTACAATTTAAAAGCAGTTTCAATCCATTAAGAGTGTAAATGTAAAAAGAAACTGATTTGAGCTGCTTGCGATGTAAACAACTTGTGGACACACTGTAATTAGCTCCAACTGACTGATCTAAATGATTATAACAGAAAAATGGGAAAATGTCCACAAAACAATAATGCTGTGACCTTAACATTTACTAATGTCTAAAAAGATGTTTCTGAAGTCCTGCCTTTGAGCAGTACAAAGGATTTCTATCCTGCTTCCCTGACAGTGACTGCATGCCTCATGCCTCCACAATCATCCCAAGGCCCTTAAGGGTCAGGATAATACCACCTTCAGATCCAATTTAGCCAGGAGCAGGTGTGCTACCTGCCCTTTCTAAGGCTTAAGCCAGAAACCGAGCCAAAGACCAGCGTCAGCTGCCAGCTCTCCTGAGTATGCCTGCATTGGAGAAGCAGCCTAAGGGACCAGGTTGTGAACTTGACTGGAAAATTAAATCTGTGGCCTTTTGAAAGGGATTCCCTCCTCCCTTATCTCTTTGTGGACCCATGACAGCTTTTGAAAAATTAAACAAGGAGGAAATGGAGAGAAAAACATAGATCATTGTTTTCTTCTCTAAGTAAGCCATAGTCCTCATAAAGCGTTCCTTGAAAGCCTAACTAAGTACTTGCAGACATAACTGATGAAACCTGGAAATTTTTAGCCATGAAAAGTTTTTATAGAAAAAGTTTTTATAAAGACTTGGAGAGAAGCCCAAGTACACTGAAAGATTAAAAAAACACAAAGTAAAACTCCAGAGGGTGGAGTGGTCAGGGAAATAATTTTAAAAATACTGCAGGAGAACGTGCTTTCTTCAGCACTTAAAAGCTTAGAAGATTCAGATTTTTTTTTACAGTATTTTGGCAGACAATGTCTATACTATTAATAAATGCCTTAGTTTACTGGAAAAGGATAGAACACTGAGTGACAGCTAACACAACAGTATTGATGGAGTAGCATACAAGTGGATGCATGTGAAGCCTTTGATCTGTTCTTTGCTACGAAGGATGACAGGGAGTTGTTATCCCAAAAGCACTTTGCACAGGAAATAGGATGTGGCTGTAACAGATATTAATCTCCCAGGAGAAAGCTAAGGAGGAATTCAAGCATGGTAAATTGCAGTGACGGAACAGTATTCAGCTACAGTAGGTGTCTGGAGATTGTAATACTACTTACACTCATCTCTGTGCAAAGCCCTAATTTCTACTTTACCTCTGACTTAGGGGTCTTAAAGAGGTTCCTGGAAAAGAAAGCTTTCAAGGCACCTAGGGTATTTAGCAAACACACAGGCATAGCATGGCACAGCTGTATCTTAGATTTGTAACTTATTTTGTGTGCATTAAGTGCTAAGTAAAAATTCTTGTGAACTAAAACGCAACTAACATTTAAGTTCACTGAAAATGCTTTATTTTACCTGTAGCCATAATAACTTTATCAACTGAAAAGCAGTTTGTTCTGTTAAAAGGCCCAACAAGAGCCCGTCAACTTTTGCAGTGTTGTTGAGACACTCCATAGTGCTCTCCTTATTGAAAAAAAGTACAGAGACCATATTGCAATCAATATCAAGTGAGTCCACAACTTTTGCCTTTGTACTGCATCTCTGCACTCGCTAATGACTTTCATATTATCATCAGCATGCTCTCAGGAAGTTTACATGTCAGGGCTAATTAACTAGGATGGTTTGTCTTCTCTTATTAATCCCCTAAGTACCGAGAACCCACTTCCCTTTAAGCAGAAGCAGCTGTGACCAACATGGCATCAGAGATGCAAACCCAACATTTTACTGGGAAGCACTTGCTACCACATTTCTGAGAGAATAATTAAAGTAACTGTTGCTGTAATTCCAGTAATAAGGTTAAAATATGTTGCTACAATTTCGCTTCCTGAAACTCCATTCAAATGATTTGTGAACGTATCTGTGATAGCCTGTCATGCCCAATATTGCTCTAGAAATTGCTGCCTTCCACATGCGAAGATACTTTCCAAGTCCATAATTTGCAATAGGCTCTACCTAGGTGCCAAAAATTTACTGAGGAACCAAGCCGTTGGCTTCTAACTGTATAACTGTATCAGTATTGCTGTTCTTTATTTTTTTTCTTTACTGAAACACTTCTTTTGTTAGATCTTTGTTTTGCTTACTAAAGCAAGTATCAAGTAAAGTAGCCTATTTTCCATAAAGAGATTATAATTCAGTTGCTCTTATTTCTTGAAGGGAAATAGCATAGGAAAAAAAAACCAAAACAAACAAACCAAAACAAAGAGGCATTTAGTATTTGCATGCCAGTTCAACACTTTTTTTTTTTTAATTTGTAATTTTGGCTTGTTTGTAAATTGACCATTTCAAAACCAGCGTTATCTAAACTACATTCATATAATTGAAATATTTTTTATCGTTGAGTTAACCTGTTCTACACTTGCTGTTTACTGCAAATATCCCTCATGGACTAGAACGGAGAGCTGGTTTTCAGTCTGTAGAAACATCATGTGGGTCATGACTAGTGTGTTTCTTCACATTAATTGAGGTCTAGTGGTTCACCAGCTACATCACTGGAGCGTTTTTTATATACATGACTTCCTGAGCCCTGGGCCACAGCTGATTTTCTGAATCCTCTCTAAATGCCCAAATTAATCTTTTGAAGCTTTGGCCAATTTCTTCGAAGCGGATTTACCTCCCGGGGTAGGAGCACACAAGCTCTTGTGGGTGTGAGTTACAGCTCAGACAGCTCCACATGAGGTTCATTCCACACAATTTAAGACTGAGGCAAACAGCGCTTTGCTAGGAGAGTGAGACAGAGCCTTAATTGTATCTCTAAGACAATTCTTGATAGAGCTAATTGATATAATTCAGTTCAGTCTCTCTGACAAATGTGGTAGTCATGTTTTTATATATATAAATTCATTGAAACCACAGAATTCTTTAAGAACAAAACAAAACATTTTGGTGAAGGACCTTTGGCTTTTTTCCCACAGGCATTCTGGTTAACAAAACCAACTATTTGCTAGTAAAATTCACATCTGCTGCATAGTTACAGTTGCGACCAACAGAACATGAAGTTTTGATTTTAAAATATATGTTGTTTTATGTTTGAAATGAGCTTGGCTGACAGCCCATCTCCTAGCCCTGCACACAAGGTCTGATTAGTAAATCAAACACTCCTCTTTTAAATCTGAATAATTACAGGGTAGTTTTCCATAACTTCTGCAACAGCAATGGAAAGAGGTACCTCATTCAATACAGAAAATCAGTCCATTTTAATTTCTGTTGTCTGAGAAAAACTATTTGAAACAGCAGGAATAGAGGTAAACAGACTCTGCAAGTTGCATTTATCAAGTGAAATGACTTCCTATTAATTTTACCCATTTATGAGGAATTTTTAAATTTCCATTTATGTATTTTCAGGTAATAAAATGTATCACTTCTGCTAAGCTAACACAGTTATTTATCATACTTTGCAGTGTTCCTGCTGTAGCAACCCTTAGCATGTGTGATGCTTTGAGGGCATACAGATAACTTGATTCTTGCTCCCAAGCACCAGACAAAGGTTCCCGGTCCTGAGCCTGGGAGACACAATGGGTACACAGAACTCAGCTCCTGCAGGGCCTCCCTTATTATTAACACAAATTCTCTTCAGGAGATGCAGTCTATCCAGGCACTGTATATTGACTGAATTGTTAACAATACATGAGAAAGGGTTCTGGTGGAGAAGGAGGAAGTAGGAACTGCTATTTTTACTTCAGTCAGTCTGGGTTTTCTGGTTATTGCTAAACTGCATGAGCTCTATTCTACCAGCTTGGTTTTCCTCTTTCAAGGAGTTTCACAACTACCAGAAGTTTGGGAAAATTTTATCAGGACAAAGACATGGCTCCCCGTAAGTAAAATAATTTCCCTTTCCTTTCTTACTGTGCCGGTAGCCAAAAGGCAACTTCAGCAATATGGCCCCGTTCCTGAGATTTTAAACTAACAGTGCTCTTTACTATAGCACCTCCAACAGAAGTCAGTGTGCTGCCTTTTGCATATGTGCGGTCTAAAGATATTTTACATATATTTTCACAAATTAGTAAGTATGTCTCAGCTCTGTGTGCCACGTTTAGTAATGCAAAACTGAAGGAACCACAACACATAATGATGTAATATTAAACACTAGATTTAAATTCACAGAAGCAGGAATGGTGACAACACAGGGCAAACTTCCAATTGCTTAATGTGCACTTTGATATTGCATGAGGTTTTAAGGAGGGAATAAGTAGGTTATATATCTTGGATGCAGGATGTTTCAAGGATGTTCTGTCAGGATAAATTTTAGAACTAAAATGGAATGATGCAAACCAGAAAACCCCAGACTCTGACACTGCTAATTACTTGAGAGCTAACACCAAACTTTTATTATTCTACATATCAGGTTTGTGCAATTCAATAAATGGAACAGTAGCTATTTTCTGTTATATTTAGTTAAAATATACTATTTGTTGCACAGCAATTTTCAAGAATTGTCAAAGCAAAGTAGTACAATTATCATCTACATGTCTCCACCTATCACAGACAGGACAGCTACAAGTGCCTCCCTTTATGAGACTGTGTTTTACTGTACTTGCAGCTACCGAGTTTTGAGGTTTGAATGGAATTTCCTACATCAAGTATCACTTGTGCGTCACTTTGTGGGAAGGTTAATTCAGAATAGCTCAATCGGTCCATGGATAAGACTAAGGGAAAGCATGGATTTCGGTGTAATACAGTTGTCTAAAGAAGAAAAATTTAAGTTTGAAAAGGCAACATTAAATTTAAATCTTTGGCCAAGAAAAACTAAAATTGAAGTTATTATTACAATTGTAAAGTCAATTGTAGAGTTAAGCAGTCAGGCTGGGAAATACTAGAATTAGAGGCTAATATCTACCAAAAATTTAAATGCAGAAGACAGGGTGTACTTTTCACATGAGACTGTCACAAAAATGACGATAGGTAACAGCAGTATGGCTTTGTAAACAGAGTTTCAAAATCTCTCACCAAAAACAGTAAGATATAGGCTTCTAAGAAACTTAGGGAAATGAAACTGGCGATATTCTCCATCAAAGAAGTCTAGAAATTTCAGTCTAGTCAGCAACTTAATACTAAATTTATAATGGCAAGAGTCAAAGTAGGAATAAAGCAATGACCCATGTCAAGAAAACAAAAAAACCATACAAGTTTTATTTATTTTATTTAGAAGTAAAATAAAATGTGACATTTGCATCTAGAAGCCACTGGCATATGCTGTGGTAAATTCAAACACGGAGAGTGGGTTTAGCTTTCAGATCCCTCCCAAATTCAACGTCTTCCTTTTGCACCAGAGCTTTGTGCAAGCTCCGATACCCCCGAGGACACATCTGTTTAAGGCAGCCGCTGAAGTTCAAACTTATCAGCAGATGGTGGTTCAAAGACATCATCTTCAACGCTTTCTTCTATTGGCTTCATCTTCGCTGAAGTTCTCAGGTAGGGAGATGTCCGGCCTGGGCCTGTCACAGTTACAAAGAAATTACCGATTAGTTAACAACACATAGCTGCTAGGTACGCCTATTTGTGACAAAGTGTACACAATCTGACGATCCCAACCTAGTTGCCTCATGAGAGGATTTTATAAGTGAAGGTTTTCTTGTTACCTTGCCAAAGGCACTGGGAAATTTTAGACATGGGAAAGCCACACTGCTATGAACCAGCAACACCTCTAAGGTTCAAACCCTGTTGTTAACCACAGACATGGTATTCTCCCCAAATTCAGTGCAAACCCTGACTGAGCAAGGTGCTCACAGCTTGTGTCCCCGGTGATCACTTTCTCACCATGACACTCACCCACTAACTTGACTCCATTCAATTACAACAACAAGGATGGCTGCCCTAAGCACAAAAGGTGTGTGCATTTGCACACTTGCTTGGCTGTGCAAAAATTCCCCAGCGTACTGGGCAAACCTCAGGTGGAAACATGATCAAAGCCCTAACTTTGCTGTCAAAGCATAAAATCACAGAATATCCTGAGTTGGAAGGGACCCAACAGGACTGAAGTCCAGCTCCTGGCCCTGCACAGGACACCCTCAAGAATCCCACTATGCGCCTGAGAGCACTGTCTAAATACTTCTTGAAGTCTGCCAGGTTTGGTGCTGTGACCAGTTCTCTGGGGAGCCTGTTACAGTGCCCAAACACCCTCTAGGTGAATAACCTTTACCTACTATCCAACCTAAACCTCTCCTGACACAGCTTCATAAGTTTTACACAGCATAGTAATATACAACTTACAGAAGACATATGCCCCCTTAAACAAACACAGAGAAAACAATATTAGCAGGCAAAGGCCACATAAGTTTTGACTGACAATGACTTCACTGGAACAAAACTACCTTTTAGAAAAGCAGCAGCTTGTCTGCCAGAGCAGAGTGCACACTATAGCTACTAGTGACAAGACATTAAATGGAGTTTTTGTGCAAGTTACCACTGCAAGCTACCTCTATTGCAGTTAAATTTTCAGCATGAGGGTCAAACCAAAGAACCTCTTTGACATCAGCTGAACAGTTTTGTTTTCCATTGTTCACTCTGAAATTGCATCTGCACTTGGACATGTTTTTCTCTCAGTACCCTCTTCTAGAGTTAGACCACCACAACGGTACAAGGTTGTAAACAGCTAGGATACGACGATCAAAAGGATTATGGAAAACTTCGAAATATCATTTGAGAAGAAAACAGCATAAGACAGTCTGTCAGCAGAATCACTGTTAGCATAGAAGCTAAAAATTCAAATATTCTTGAAAAAAATACTGAGAGCCATAGCACAGTCTTATTTTTAAGAAAGTTTATCAAATATACAGTAAAGTGCTGTGTTAAGGAATCCTATTTATGAGGAAGGACTCATTTGCAATGTATGCGTTGCACACAGAGAACAAAATACAGCTACAGGTAAGACCAGCAGGTTATTGTGTAACTGCATTTTTAAGTCACATTCACAAAGACACTGTTTGGAATTAGCTTTTTAGAAATTTTTATGCTAAAAATTTATTAACATTTTGACATTTAAAAATTACTTAAACTGCCATGATACAGAGTTACTCAAAGACAGTTTTAAGTACCAGAATTGTTAAACGCTTCTTTTCACACAGATGGGTTTTTATGGCCTAAGCAAAGGATAACTAAATCCGAAGTTTGTAGGTACACTTGGATATAAAATAGACTTTTCTAGGAAACACCAACAAATTACACTCAAAGGTGAAAGTGTGCCTGAAAATGCTGAGTTAGCTTCATCTCTTTTTTTCTTTTTTTTTTTTTTAGAGTATAATTTTTAGAGTGGTTTTATTTTATTTAAAAGTACTTAGTTCTCTCCAGAAATCAGAAGTAAGAAGCCACAAATCTGTTTAATAGGATATAAGATCTAGTTCTCTCATCCTGTTTGTTTCAAAGACATGATCTTATTTGCTCTAAATACAAAACTGTCTACTGATGCCTCTATCCAGTGTTGGACAGATGTTCAAGTGACTGAGTCAGACCTTCCATCCACTACATTCTGTTGCCCTTTCTTGAGGGCCTAAGCCAAAATACATATCAGAATTTCCATGAAACCCAGCCCTGCTTTTAAGCACAAGCTGGGTATAACATAAGGAGCATGCAATTTGATAATTCCAGTAAAAGCATTACTATATCAAATCCTTTCTACATTCCTGCTTAGCTCAGAAGTTAGCAAATACAGATTTGTAGACCAGTAAATCTGAACTATTTAAACGAAGTACCCCAGAAAGAGACTGTATCACTAGTAAGTATGTGAATGATTATCAAGCAATAGAATCATGGAATAGAAACTAATACCAAAATATTTTTCAAGGACTGAAAGTCAAGTGAAATTACACTTCTGATCAGGTTGAACTGTTTTTGTTTAACACAAATTTTGGAAAAAGAGATACAGCTATTTCACTTACTAATGAATTACATACAGATGTATGGACACAGATGTCAAGCACAAGTGTTACACGATAAACAAACCCCACTTTAATACCTTTTTGAGGATGCCTGCTGAGTTAATGTGATGTTATCAACAGAAAACATCATGCTGCAAACGACTCACTCCATAAGCATTATAGAACTCTTGTTGGTTATTTCCTTAATATAAAAGCAAACAGTTAGTTGGGTTTCTTAGTTAATTAAATTCAAAACACAGTTTTGTTAGTAATCATAGTTTGGGTCCTACTAATTAGTATTTTTAACCCTTTTACTACTAAACACTTCGAGAATAGCTTTATATCAATTTCCTGAGAAAATGAACCAAAGTTATTGTTTATAGCACTGATAAAAGAATAAAAGTTGGGATTATACAAAAACATAAATGCTCAGTTTTTCAAGAATATGGAAATAAGGAGAAGAAAACTTATTTGTATTGCAGTAGTCAAATATTATTATTTGTAATGGGAAGCTTTTGTCCACACAACAATCACCTAGCAATGATAAAACAGTATTCCTATAGAGCTCCTGTACAAAAAACAAAGTCTGTAATTTCCAAATGTTTCTCACAAAATCTTCTGAGGACTTCGGATTGTATTTGTTTTAAATAAACAAATGTATGATTGCAGAAGGGGGACCCAGGGAACGGCACTAGGACTGTAAACTTCAGCATGTGCCTTATACTGAATCTTTAAACAAAAAAAATCAGACAAAAAAACCCCTGACTGCTGCATTGAGAGCACCCAGGAGAAGGTTTTTGAAAACAAACAGTGGTAAGCTAAATGGCAGCTTTTTTGTTTAGTTTTCCCCGTGATCTGAAAAAAAGTGCATACACGGCCACAATCCACATTGAATACAAACCTTTAAGCAGAGCTCACCTTGGTAGCAACCCCATCCCTGGCAGTGACAGTGCTCAGCAATAACTAACAAGCTATCTTGGCAAAAAAAAAAGGATTGAAGCATTACAGTTCAAGGAGATAAATAAACCTGCATCATGAATTTTTATCAACCTTTTACAGAAGTCAGAAATTTAAAATCAAAATGCAGAGAAGATATAAATGACTATTTCCTGAGGTGTATATTGTACTGCTGTATGCGCAACCCCTCTGCCTCCCCAAAAGTAAGGGAACGTATTGGATTCAGGAGGCTGCTGCCTCAGCTGGACTGAGTGAGTTTGGAACATAAAAGACATTTAAAGCCCTCTTTTGGGGGGATTATACCCTATACACCAAAAAAAAAAGGTACACAAACCAAGTAAAATACAACAGAGAAAACTGTATTTATCAAGTATGTGCTAAGCACTAATTCATCTTGGGGATTTACCTAATTACACCTGAACATGTCATGCATTTCAACTACTTTCTCCCAAAGCTGAAACAGTGATGTGTTTTGCTGTTAAGCCTGAAAAAGACATTTTAATTCTAACTAATTGCACAAACACAGTTTTACAATTTCTTTCAGGCTTCTGAGTGCGCAAATTCATCCAAGGGCTCTCTACACAAAGGAGTGGCTTCAATTTCATGGAACTTTGCCGTGCATGGAACAGGTGAAAAGCCACTTGAGGGTTTGTGGGTAAAGAACAGACCAACACAGGAGACTCCATGGTAGGTAGCTGCTACAGGCTGACTGATCAAGAAGAGCAAGTAGATGGAAGCCTTCTTTCGACAACTGGATCACAGGCCTTGGTACTTGTGGGGAACTTTAACCACCCCAGTATCTGGTGGAAAGGCAACAGGGCCGGGAGCATGCAGTCCAGGAGTTTTCTGGAATGTAGCAGAAAAGTTCTTCACACAAGTGATCGTTGAGTCAACTAGGGAAGGCACTCTGCTGGACCTGTCACTGATGAACAAGGAAGAACTCATCAGGGAGCTGAAGGCTGATGGCAATCTTGGCTGCAGTGTCCAGGAATTGGTGGAATTTAAGATACCGAGTGGTGTGCAAGACAAATAGTAGGAGTAAAACCCTACAGGTCAGGGGACTCTGGCTTGCTCAGGGTTCTACTTGGCAGGAACCCATGGGACATGGCCTGCAAAGGCAAAGGGACTGAAGGACAGATGGTTGATCTTCAAGGACACCTTCCTCAAAACATAAGGACAGTCTGTTCCAGCGCACAGAAGGTTGAACGAGTGTGGTAGAAGGCTGGCATAGATGAACAGAGAAGTCCTGACAGAGCTCAAACACACACACTAAGTGAAAGCAGGCATGAGTTCCTTGGGAACCATGACCCAAACATGCAGCAATGAAATTAGGAAAGCCAAAGCTCAGCTAGACCTGGATCTTCTGAACAGCAACACAAAAGGCTTTTACAAATACACCAGCAACAAACGAAAGACCAGTGAAACTGCAAGGCCACAGCTCAGTGATGCACAGGACTCAGAGACATGAAAAATTCTAAGATATTAAATTTTTTTTTTGTTTGGAAAGAGGAGCATCCAGGGAACAACTGGCCTATCAGCCTAACCTCAGTTCCCAGGAAGATTATGGAGCTTGTCTTCCTGGAAGCCATGTCCAAGAACATGAAGGATAGGAAGGTGACTGGGAACAGCCAGCGTGGGTGTACCATGGGCAGATTGCATCTGACCACTCTGACCACCTTAGGCAGTGAGATGACTTGCTCTGTGGAGAAATGGAGTACAGTGGATGTTGTTTACCTGGATGGTAGCAGAGCCCTTCCCAGTCTACCACAGAATCCTTCCAAACAATGTGTAAGAAACAGACTGGATGCAGGGACTGCAGCTTGGGTGAATAACGTGCTGGACTGCCGAGTTCACAGGGTGGTGAACAGCAGCACAAAATCCAGCTGTCAGGGAGCTAGTTACCCCTTGAAGGCCAGTGCCAAGGCCTATAACATTCAATATATTAATGACTTGGGTGATGGGATAGAATGCACTCCCACGAAGTTGACAGTCAAGTAGTGAGGGAAAGTGCAGGCCAGAGGGTAAGGCAGCAAGTCAGAACACACCGTCAGAGACTGGAGAAAAGAACTGGCAGAAACTACAAGAAGTTCAAGACAGGCAAATCCCTGCACCTGGGACACAACAAACCTACACAGCATTACAGCCTAGGCACCAACTGGTTGCAAAAGCAGCTTTGCATAAACAGACCTGGGGATCCTGGCAGACACAAAATGGAATACAAGTCAGCAGAGTGCCCCTGCGGTCATGAACGCCATCCATATATTGGGCCATATTAGCAGCATATATAGAGCCATGTAAGCAAGGGCATAGCCAGCAGATCAATAAAAGAGATTAATCCTCTCTATTTGGCACTTGTGAGACAGGATCTGGAGTGCTGTGTTCAGTTTTGCGCCTCCCTTGTACAAGAAAGACATGGGCATACTGGAGGTGAGTGCAGCAGAGAGCAACCAAGAAGGTCAGAGGCTGGAGCAGGTGACGTATGTGGAGAGGCTGCAACAGCTGGGTGTGTTCAGCCTTAGGAACAGAAGGCTCTCAGGGGATCTGACTGTTGTCTTTGGCTACTTAGTGGAAAGGTATAAAGAAGAGAGAGGCAGACTCTTCTTGGAGGCATGCACTAAAGAACAAAGGACAACAACTATGAGCTGCACCATGAGGATGGTAAAGCCCTGGAATTGGTTGCCCTGGGAGGCTGTGAAATCTTCCACCTTGGAAATATTCAAAGCTTGACTGGACATAGCCCTAGGTGATGTTGCTTTGAACATGAAGTTGGACTAGACAATCTCCAGAGGTTCCTTACAACCTCAACTGTTCTGTGATTCTAAATATCCTTGCACAGAACAGAGGAGAAAAAGAAAAAAACACTGGAATTTTCACCAAACTATATCCCAGGTGTCAACCTTGATATTCTAGTAGGGTGAAACACTCGCAGGGCTTTTTGCTTCCTTCTATCTGAGCATGCAGACTATACCAATGTTAAGGAGTAAAAACAGATAGGCCCTCCAAGTCTGAAGGAGTTCCTGGATGAGAACTGTGAGGAACACAATGGAAAACAGAAAATTAAACAGAAAAGTGCAAATATTTGAAAAGACTTTCTCTTCTTAGCAGGGACCTTACCCAGAACAAGTAACAGTTGTTGGCAATGATTTTTCCCCTCATATATTTGAATTCGAATCACTAAAGAGTAATATTTCCCAAATCAAAAGAAATAATCTTATATGATTATTTCAAATTCTGTTAAACTAACAGTTTATGCCAAATGAGAAAATTGAACATCCTCAGTTTTTTTTGTTCAAAAGCTGCTTTCAGAGTTCAGGTTAGTGTTGAAGTCTAGATTCAGAGGAACTGAAAATAAACAACAGCAAAAGCCTACAAAGAATCGTTTAGAATGTTTCTATAAAGGAATAAATTCCAAGAGTAGAAGCAAAAAGGTCAGACATGATTTCTTCCCTCACTTCATCTATTCTCTACTACTCCTATCATATAAAGCACAGGATAGGAGAGCCTGACAGGATATTTGGAGATTTTCCAGGTGACATCAAAATATTGGTTGTACACCACATTTCTCAAGACTCTGCCAATACTAACTATCTCAGGAGGAAATGTAGAACACCAAGTTGCTGAGGGGAAACATTTTGTTAAGGTTTTTAATTTCTACAAGCACCAGTCACAGAATAAAGAACATACTACTGCGACAGGCACTATACATTCAGTTTTGCCCCATTACTATAAACATTCCATATTATGTCTACACATGAACACTACGTCGAAAATTATTACCATACATGCTGGGGTTTTTGCCAGTACCTACATGAGGTATTTTCAGTTAGCACACAAAGCCTCATGCATCTTATGACTGCCCTATAGTTAGGTCCTTTCATTTAGCTGAGGCGCAGCAGCATCCAAAAAGCTACTGTCTTCTCCCACAGAGTTCTACAATGATCTCTAATGGTCAACCAAGCTGTGTTCAAAACTGGCACAAACTATTCTGAGCACTCACGAAGAGAGGATGCAGAGGAAGTCCCACGAAGAAACATCTGCAAGCCATCCTCACTGTCACTGGTACTGGCCATACTGTTTCTCATCTGCATCACAGAGAGCTGAGAGCAGAGACTAGGCTGGCGATCAATCTTTTTTGAAGCCTAAAGAAAGAAAAAAAGAAAATTATTTTTGAAAAAAAAATATTATTTTTGAAAAGGTCAGGTAAATTAAAATAAAATGGAAAATAACTATTTCCCTTGTACTAGATGCTCCGGTCTCAGCTATGATTATCCAAGAAACTTTCTAGAGCAGAAGATTCTATGCAGCGTACATCGATTGGAATGAAAATAGAAAATGCCAGTAGGATATTGGAATTGGAACACTGACAAATACGAAACCTCATATTAATTATTCAATTTCAATTCAGTTTTGCACTGGATCTTTCATGTGTTTTCTTACAGAAAGAAGAAAAAGGAAAGATGGAGGGTAAAAGGGAAAAATGGCAAGGTGAGAAGGAGTGTGGAGAACAGCAGGCTCCAGGAGAGAGCAGCCTCCCAATACATTTCTTAGCACACATAGGAGGCACATTGCTACATATTCCTTCAAGGTGCCATACTCCAGAAATTACATTCTGTCTATGTAGATATGAGTTTTATTATAGAAAATTCCCCTGTAAGTCTTTTCTATTGCCAAAAAAAAAAAAAAAAAAGGCAGGTTTAACATACACTTTACAAGATGTATTTTAGAGATAGTATACTCCAGGCTAGATCACTTTGACCTTACTGCATTAGTAAATTAAAGCAGTGATCTGAAATAGTTTTGAGTATTTGACTGCAAGACAGTGTAATCTATTTGATTAATCAAAAAGCAAATTAAGCAGTGCTTTATTGCTATTAAATTGTTTCCTCTGCAAGTCTTTCTTTTCTCTTTCTATAATCAGTATAAAATTGAGAAAACTAATTAGGCATAAAGACATGACAAGTTAAGCCTTTTGAAGTCTGTAGTAGTGTCAGTCATTCCTTTAGGATAATTTTCAATCAAATTCACAACTTTGCAGAAGTTACTGTTTAACCTATATAGAAGTAACCTACAGGTAATCTGATGAGAAGAATTTTTGCTCTAAATTAATCAATACAGACAGAATATGAAAATATTGTATTATAAAATTACAAAGCTTTCCATAAATGATGGTGAAAGTTCTTCAAATAAATTATATATGAGAACCTTACAACCAGTACATGAATAATAAACAAACAAACAACAACAAAAAAACCCCCAAACTGAAATACCACCAACAAACAAGTTACTGTCCAAATCTTGTAAAGTCACATAACTAGGTAAGGAGACAAAATGAAACTAAAACAAAATAATTAATATATCCATGACTACACCCAGGCCACTTACCCGGACACCTAAAACACACTCCCTCTACAGGCAAAGAATGAGTTCTATTCAGACCACTTAATGTTCTATATGTATTCATATTTATTTATATTTTATACATATTTCATGATTCCTTCCATTAACTGCATCATACCCACATAATGTTTGCTATTTTTTTTGGTATTTTCAACCCTCAAAATGTTGAAATTATTCTTCCTAGAAATCAGTGTTATATAGTTGTTTCCCCAAGTAAAAATTTTTTTAAGAAAAAACTCTGAAGCTTCTTTGTACAAAGGCACCCATTTGTTAATGAGAAAGGATATCCAGGGAGAAGCACCTTTTTAGCTACCATCATGTCTAATAGATGACTAGAAATATTTGCATTAGCCAATCACTTTTGAATCTCTGTTACTCATCTTTCATGTACCTGACTGGGCAAACTTTAACAAGTATTGCTTCTGGCAGAAACATTGCACTGACTCATATCTTGGCACTAAAAGGACAAGAGGGTGGCATTCAGCAGCTGATAGCAGCAGGTTAAAAAAAGTGTACTTTAAGAGCATTTAAAATAGAAGTAAAACCACATTTGTATGTGGGAGAAAAATTCCCAAACAAAACTTAAAATTGCTTACCTTGTCATTTAAGGTTGGGTCATTCAATGAATAGAGTTTATTTGTAATATCTTTGCCAATAAGATACTTAAAGATCTCATAAAGAAACGGCTCTGACTCCAGAAAATAAGTCAGCCTTTCCCTGGACCAGCACAGGAACTTGCAGTTATCATCTGCGATAATAGTGACCTGAAAAAAAATACATGCTCAGAATTAGCACATTTAAAAATTTTTTAAGATTACCACATTTAAACATACTTTAATTGTGCCTCCAGTTAAAATAACTGTTAAAGCCACAAAACTTTTTGGTATTCCTTAGAATGTTGTGATTACAACATATAAAAACAACAAACATAAAAAAAATCTCAGATACCTATTATCACTGTATTTTTAACTGATACATGCAGCCAGTTTGTTTTCCAGAAAACCTGGGGGGAGGTAACAGGAGCAAATCTCTCACAAGCTCCCAAACTGCAAAAGCATTTATGTAAGAGGAAATTTACATATAAAGTCAGTCCTATGGTGATGACACTACTTGAATCCCAATAGGTCTACATGTTGCTTGGGTTTATTTTATGTCACTAAGCAGGAGCAACTTGTATCATCCAAAGGTCTCCATCAAAGAATTTGTAGTGATTAGAAAAAATATATTTCCATCTTTCTCTCTTCACTGTCAGCCCTGCTGATCGCACAAGTACTGCTTTCTACCAACTGAGTTAAGTAAGGCTCTGTTTGCTCAGTTATTGATAATTCAGTTATGGGTAGTTACAGGGGAGATTGCACCCTCTCACGGGAGGCTGGACCTGCCAGGTTTGTCCCTCTGTGCCGGCAGAGGGCAATGGCACACTGAAATCCACACTGCCTGGGGATACCCAAAGGCATGTTTTGAAGGGGGAAGTCAGTCACCCACGAAGAAATCAGGTGCTCTCTTCTGTTACAGGATAACACGACCTCCTGAGAAAACTGGAAACCTAGAAAGTCCAAGAAATAATGGGAAACTGTACATGGATTTTTTACTTCACAGTCTGTAATATATGCCCACAGGCCGAGGAAGAATTCACCAGCATTGCCAGCAGATGGGGTCCTTAAGATTGAATCTGTGTACTCTTGAAACGGCAGCAGTGACAGTATTAATATGGCAGTGACAAGCAGAACTCATGAGTAAAGGATGTGCATTGCACCAGATCGCAATAACTTGCAAGGAAGGCAGAAGTTGAGGCATGAACCTTTTCCCTTGAGAGAGACGAACTCGTATTCAGTCCCTTGCAGGGAAAACAGGCTGTGCCAAGAGGGCAGCCGTGCTGTGGGACACCTCGCTGCTGCAACATGAATGCATCCCCTGGCATTAAGCCTAGTGTTTGACTGGAACATATGACCTCAATCACTGATTTTAGAGTCCACGTTGCTCCCCCTCCCTCCCCTTCTGCCAGGGTATCAGTGCGGATGTACCCAGTCAGCCACTGTCCAGTCATTATTACATACATCTAACTAAAGAACATCAAGTAAGACATAGAAAAATAGCCATTTCTATGGGGAAAAAATAACTTCTCTAACAGTATTTCCACATAAACCCCCACAAGGCTATAATAAAACATATCCTTTAATGTACTAGCATAATTACACTGCTAGAGATATATACCCTTATTGTCCCTCATATGAATATTTTTATTCAAAATACTGAGATTATGTTGCTTTAACAACTTGCAAAATGGCTGAAGCATTAATATGCTTTGATAAGTACCAATTTCCAATTACTAGAGTCTGAACTTTTAATCTTTCATTATTAACAATAATTATTGTTTCTTTTCTATTTTTGAACCAGTGATGAGACCTGCTCATATCATTTCTTTTTCCAGCAAAGCCACCTCTTAAATTATTTGTCCTGAACAATCTCTTAACACAAAATGAACTTGGAAACAGTAAAAGAGAGCAGAACAGCAAAAGTCAGACTGCTCAGTCAACACCATAATACTGTTTTGCAGCATTTAATTTTAAAACTTATTCTTGATATGGTCCATCTTCAAACACCAGTACTAGAAAGTCAGCAAAACTGTGCAAGTCATATAGTTCACTGTTGATCAAATTTATACTCTGTTTTTTTTAATGATCTCATCAGCTCATATCCAGTGACATTTAAAACAAAGTATACCTGGAATTTCTCACCCCGGTTCATCTGTGTTGATCGAAATTCAGGAGAATCTATAAAGGCACAGGGGTAAATATTATGCAGAAAATGCCCTCGATATGACACCTTCATTCTGGAAATAAAAATGTATGAAACAACATTTTAAAATCATGGAAGTTTGATTAATTTAATCTAAATTTGGATATGATTGTTGACAATGGTAAAGCAGTATGCAACAGGAAAAAAAACATATTCATCTTCTGGAATATCACACCCAGAGCTACCCTGTTTTCTGCCTAAAACTCCACTGATTCCAAGCAGAACAGGCTGCCAGCCAAGTGGAGATCTGACAAACATATATCCTCAAAACACTGTCCAATAAGAGAAAGGTGTTTTGCAGAGTTATGCTATAGAGCCAGAAAAGAATTAGGCTTCTTCTAGATAGCTTTGTAGTAACGAGTAAGAAAAACAATGAAGCCTGACATCACTGTTGCTGTCAAGAGAAACTGGTTAAAATACTGGCCAGAATTTAATATGAGTTTCAAGATTACAGCTTGGCCATGGTCATATATTTTATCCTTTCTCACCTGGGTTCTGTCAGCCTCTGGGCAGTGCACCTGCCCCTTTCTACTTGCATGTACATGCGCAATGAATCAATTCTAATAGGCCTGCTGTTATAAAGTCAACTGGAGGGATACTTTTCCTTCCCTCACGCATAATATTTTTTAACCTTAAAAACTAAGAATGCAGTGAGAATATAACTTAGGTATCTAAAACTCAGACAAAACTCTTGCTTGTTCTACAGGACATTGCCTTTGGTTTTATACAAATATAATTCCCACTAAAATCCATGCAGCTGCACATATAGGTGGATACATAATATGCTCCCAGTAAGAGACATCACTGTCATCTCAAAAGAGTGTCACAAAATATTCTATACCTATAGACTATTTGGCTGTAGACTCCTTGCTATAGACTATAACATGCTACAAAGAATAACATTAAAAATGCTAACAAAAACCTCAACAACTTTCAAATCTATTCAACCATCACACAACGCACAAGACTGTCCCCAAGCTTTCAGAGAACCTACTTCCCCTTCAGCAGGATGCTTAGCCTATCATCAACTGATGTTTTATCTTCTGCTGCATAGGCTTGCCCTGTCTTTAAAGTCTGAATGTTGCAGAATTGTCCAGTTAGTCTTTGGAAGAGCTCTGGAGGCACATGGAGAGGTTCAAACATTCTCTTGTAGAGGCTGCTAAGTTCTTTCTCTATCTTGATCTAGATTGGATAAACAAGAGACATCAATAAACACAGAAGCAGTAGTTAAAAAAGGGTAAGACTGCACACATGCTTTAGTTGCTATGCTTGAGGAACATCTGTGGCTTCATTTTGCTTAAGCAAGGAAAGAAGTGGCAAATGTGTGCCATCTATCCACAAACACTGCCTATAACAGGGTAACCAAAACCTTATCTAAAATTAGCCAGGCTGGCATCCAGGTGCTTTAGAATGGTGTTCCATCCAAGGGCACATTAAATCAGACACAAGGAGTCTTCTGAGACTTCTGGTGATGTAACAGTGAATAGGACTTGGGCAAGAATTACACAGATAGCCTTTCTCACTACATGCATGTGTCACTCTGGCTATCTCTCAGGCTCTCCTGGGAGCCCCTTTCATCCCTGAGCTTCTTGGCTTACTTACAGTAGAAAAGCAAATCCTGAAAAACAAACCCATCATATTGAAACCACATGTGATGAGGGAGGAATAAAGAAAAACCCAAAACATTGCCAACTGAACATCCCACATCTAGGAGCCCACCCAAACTCTGGCAGCAGCAATGAGGGAAAGGAAGTTGGCTGAAGTCCCAAGCCTGGAAGTCTTTCCTGAATGAAGGCAGCAGAGAATGAGACAGTATCCTGGCCTTTCTGAAAGCTGAGGCAGCCTGAACAAAGCCTGCATATTTGCTGTGAGGAAAACAAATTAGAACAATAAGCATCATATGATGAAGAAATAAAATACACAGAGAATAAGGAAAAGCAACCAAGAAAAAATGGCCAAAGAGAAAGAGGCCTGCTTCCGGCTCATGTTCAGCTTTTCCTTCAGGACATGCAGGTCCTTTTCTACAAAGTGCTTTCTACCTGGCTGGTCCATGGCATATGCTGATGCATATGGTTATTCCTCCCCAGGTGCAGGACTCCACACTTTTTGCTGAACTCCATGAGGTTCTCTGTTGGCCCATTTCTCCAGTGCACTGAGGTCCCTCCAGATGGTTTCCCAACCTTCTAGCCTATCAGCCATTCCTCCCAGTTTTGTATCATCAGGGTACACATTTGCCCCACCATCCAGATCTTTAATGAAGATGTCAAACAGGACTTAGCACTGGCCCTGAGGTTACACTGCTAGTGCACACACCACATGCTAGTATACCTAATACACACCTCCAACTAGACTTCTTACCCCTGATTACCACACTCAGCCCAGCTATTCAGACAGTTTTCAATCCATCTCACTGTGTCCTCATCCTGAGCACACTTCAACAGATTCTCTATCAGGATTTTACAGGAGATAGTGTTGAAAACCCTACTGAAATTAAGGTAGAAAAATATTCACTATTCTCATCTATTTGGTCAGTCATTTCATTGTAGGTTATATCATAGAATGGCTTGGGTTGGAAAGGACCTTAAAGATCACCTAGTTCCAACCCCACTGCCACAGGTAGGGTTCCATGCCTTTCACTAGACCAGATAACTCAGAGCTCCATCCAAGTATTGAACACTACATCTACAGGTTCTGTGGGCAACCATTTTCAGTGCCTCACTACCCTCACAGTAAAGAATTTCTTCCTAATATTTAATCTAAGCCTATTCTCAGTTTGAAGCCATTACCCCTTAATGTCACAACATGCCCTTGTAAATACTCTCTCTTCATCTTTCTTGTAGGCATCCTTCAGGTACTGGAAGGCCATAATTAGGCCCCCTCAAACCTTCTCTTTTCCAGGCTGAACAATCCCACTTCTCCCAGCCTTTCCTCACAGGAGAAGTGCTCCATCTCTCTCATCAGAATGGTGGCAATCCTCCTCTGTACTGGGGACCCCAGAGCTGGATGCAGTACTCCAGGTGAAGTCTCACAGGTGTGGAGTAGAAGGGCAGAATCACCTCCCTCAAACTGCTGGCCACACTGCTTCTCATGTAACCCAGGATAAAGGCTTTCCAGGCTGCAAGTGCACATTGCCAGCTCATGTCCAGCCTCTCATCCACCAGCACCCCCCAAGCCCTTCTCACCAGGGCTGCCATGGATTTATTCACCCTTGAGCCTGTACTGGGATACTGCACTGACCCAGGTACAGCACCTTGCACTTTTTCTTCTTAAACCTCATGATTCCCATGGGTCCACTTCTCAAGCTTGTCCAAGTCCTTCTGGATGGCATCCAACCTTCAGGTGTCTCGAACAACTCAACTTGGTATCATCTGCAAACTTGCTGAGGGTGCAACCAATCCCTTTGTCTATGTTATTAAGATATTAAATAGCACTGGTCCCAGTCAGAATTCTGAACCATTGACCACTACCCTCAGGATGCAACCATTCAACCAATTTCTCATCCATCTAGTATCAGGTTGCTTAAGCATGACTTCCCCTTGGTGAATCCATGCTGATGGCTACTGATCACCTCGTGCTTCAAGTGCATAGAAATGATTGCCAGGATTATCTACTCCTTCTTCTCAGAGATCCAGGTGAGGCTGACCAGCCTACAGGTCCCTAGGTTCTCCTTCTTGCCCCTTTTTGAGGAAAGGAGTGAAATTTGCTTTCCTCCACTCCTCATGCACTTCTCTTGGTCACTATGATTATTCCAAGACTACAAAGAATAGCCTCAAAGTGACATCAGCTCTTGGAGGTGTGTGTGTCATCAAGGCTCATGGACTTACTATGTCCAGTATGTCACCTGACCTAAAGTTGGTTTCATCAACCTACATTGATTTCACACTGAATCAATTACTAGTTAACTCTCACACCAGCAACTACCTTTATACAAAATCCAGGTTAGGAATTTCCTGTACATTTCTTATACCACAGTCTTTAATATCTCAGAAGACATCTACATGGACAAAACAAGGAATAAAAATTAACCAGCAAGAGAAACTGTATTCTGTTGAGGATTGTCCTGAACTATTTGATTTCAAAATATGTTCGATATAACTGTGAAACCAGATGACTATTTGTTTTGCTGGCATGTTCTCCAGGAACCCTTTCATTTTTAATTTGCACTTCTTTCTGTACATGACCTCTGCAACTCAGAGAAATACATATCTTCATCTGAGAAAGGAATGTGAGTAGCTTCCAAGACTCCTAAATTCAAAACCATGCAAACAGACATGAGGGCAAATTTTGGCCCTGGAGTGCTAAGGTAATCCCTTAACTAGTACATAAGTCACGTTTTGTGATCCTCCTGTAATGAATCGTACTTAGAGAAAGCAGGTGTGTAGCGGTTTTGATCCTAGACCTTCCTTGGTAACCAGGTTGTAACCGAGGAAGTGGTCATGTTCCCAGTATTTCATACGATTTTTTATGTAAACCAGGGTATAAATAAGAAGGGGAAGAAGCCTCTTCCCTCTCTTTCCTTTCCAGTGGATCCAGGAGCAGGTTCTCTGCTATCGGCTCTGCTCGTGTGGAGGAATGAAGCCTAGCGAGGCCTTGTGGACCTTGAGAAATGGAGAGTGCCAGCGGTCGCTTCGTGCTGTTCTGCTACCTCGAGGAGAGTAGTAAGATTTTCTTTTGTTAATTCTTTACTGGTTGCTCCTGGATTTTGATCGTGCATAAAGTGCAACCACTTTCTTAAAGACTGACCAGGCTGGAGACTGTAGCTGTACTTTAGGTGGTCTCCCTTTTAACAGGCTATTCACCTCACAGGCACAGGTGACTTCTCCTCCAGTCATGCTTGTGGGTCATATTCCAAATGAGCCATATGGGTAGGTGTACTGTTTTGTTCAGCAGTGGTTGAAATATTCTGGGGTGATGCCAGATCTCCAAGTCAGACACTGATTAGACTCAGCTTCCACTCAGACTACAAAAACCAAATTTGTAAAGCTCCAAGGAAACAAAAAACCACAGAAATAGTCTTCTGGTCAGAAAAGAAACCCACTGAGATTCTGCATGCTCCATTTAATAAAATAAATATTTAACAACTGAGCATATCAATTATTCATTTTGTAATGCAACTAACTTGTAATTATTCTTCCATTCCTTTCTTTCTTTAAAAAAATTATTTGTGATGATGATCACAACTGACTGAGATGGGCAATACAATAGCTGAAGAGAGAAAGTCTCCTTCAAAAATGAGTTCCTAAGAATTTTAATTTTTTTCCCCATTCTTTATCTTCCTATAGGAAAAATACTTAAAAACAGCCTTTGAGTTCACAGTAAACATGTAAGACAGCTAAAAAGTCAGGCGTGACTACCAGGCATCACTTCAAGTGAGCTTGTTGATCATAGTCTGTAACAAAGATTCATATGATTTTTTAAATAATTACTGAAAGTATTATGTATTACACCAATTAAAATAGTCCAATATTTTTCATGCAGTGTTCATAAATACTGTGATTTCTTAGTGGAAAGAAGATTATTGAAATTAAGTCTTAATATACAAAGAAACAGCACTACACAGCCAGTCTATCAGAGCTAATTCTTGACTAAACTTTTAAGTTGTACAAGTCATGTGGCTCTGTTGATGGGTTTTAGCCATGCTGGTAAAGATTTCAGCCTTTCTACCATCCCTTTTATTTCCTTTAAATTCTTCTTCCTTTGGCAGCTTGATCTGCCTCTACTTAAGTTGAAATCCTTAACGTGCACAGCATCTTATAACAAGTCCACCAAAGTCTATTTTCCCACATTTAATTTTCTGCTGAGAATTCTAGTTTATTCTGTGTAAGAATAGCTGTGGATTTGCACCACATTGTGTATGACACACAGTTTATGGGAGCGCCAAGAACCTCAGTTCTGCTGTGGTTACATTGCTAATGGGCAAGAGCTACAGAAATGCAAAGAAAAGTTAAAGGCAGGTCCTCCAACTCTTTTTCTCTTAGATGTAATTTTTTTTTACGAACTTTGATGACTGAGTTTATCAGTCAAGTTTCATGTCCTTACACAATTCCTTCTTTTTAAATCCTCCTATAGAGTAGGACTTCTACCACTTAACCTAACTCCTACAAATAATTCTGCTAATAAATTTACTAGAGGATTTAGTGAAAATAGCTGTCTCTTCAATAGGATGAAGTCTTTACCATAATGCACAAAATACCCCAGCCCATGCAAACACAGCTTTTAGCAGACAACTGTAATTGCGGAAGAATGTTTTTCTTTCTTCATTCAGTATTGATTTACACATTTTAAGGTAACATTTTTTAATTTTTTTTACTCAAGCTCAAGCCACCACATCATCCTCCCAAGATGCTTCTTCACTTTCCAATAGCGTTGTATTTAGATTTTTTGAAAAGGTTGAATGGGTACAAACCCAAGGACCATTACCCACATTTAAAGACGCACGCCACAACTCACTTTGAAAAATGCAAGTAAGTTTTAAGGCTTGTTTTTCTTCAGAAGTGGATTTCTATCAGCTGTGCACTCCTGTCTTTTGCAATAATTTCTGACATTGTTGGCTAGTTCCTGTCCCATCTGACAAAATACTAGGGGCCTCAAGATGATACTAAAAGGCTCAGTTGGTGGGTGGGTTGGTTGAAGGGAAAAAGACTGCAACATGAGCTTGTCCCATATTAAAAACCAGAGTGCCTGCATGGGATATTTAACTGCAGACACAAACGCAGTCTGGTCCCACTGGTTCTGCACTATCACAACTGCTATTTTGTGTGTGCATTAGACAGCACAGCCATGGCTGACCAGCAGAAATACAGTGCAGTTTCATCATACGCTGTATCTTAGTCATGATATAAATGGATTTAGTAGGCTAAAGTAATAGCATTAGCAACACAAACTCAAGAGGAACTTCCCCTTTAACTGGTAAGATTACTCTCTGAGAGCAATTTAAACTAGAAATATTTAGTACACATCTACAAATGTCTAGCTAGTTTTAAGCTATCTCCCAGACAAGACAGAAGTCAAGCTTCATGCTTGAAGGAAAGGAGCAAGGTGCTAATTCCTTAGTTGCTTTCTGGCACAGGCTGTGTTGACTTGGTGAAGAGCTTATGTCCAGATAGGTTGCTTTGGGGTTTTTTTGGTACTAGCTGTTACATGCTTCCAGGGTGCGTCTCTGGAACACAAAAGTATTCTGCTGAAAATTAGTACCAATTCATTGGTTTGTCAAGCAAACATTTGCAGAATTTCCTTTTCTTGCATCTTACTAGACTGCTTGTGAAATTTCGCTTTTATACATACCGGTCTTCTTTTATACACTAGGTATATGAAATGTAAAAGGTTGACAACCAAAAACACAGAATTCCAGATCATTATGTCCAATGCACAACGATACAGTGTAGCCCAAATGATGAACAATGCACATCCTGTAAAAATTAAAAAAAAAAAAGTTAGATTCCACCAAACAATAAACATTCCTACAAAGCCATCAAGAATAGATCCACTGACTATAATTAAAATGAAAAGCAATATATTCTCCAAGCTGTATTACACTTAGGCTCTCGGGATCATCGCATGCAATGGCAGCTAATCAGCACAATGCTGCAAACAGGCACTGAGAGCAGGTTGACAGCATGGGCCTGCAATACTGAAGCGACAGTAATTCAGATCAGGACCGGGGAAAGCAGAAAGGTACAGCCCATAACGATCCATTACTAAAATGAAGCAGAAAAGAGATGTGGAAAATTCTACCCTAAATTAAAAAAAAAAATAAATAAAAATTAAGAAACTTTGTCTGATTAATTTAATACTAGGGATAAACAAAAGCCTACAAATGAATGCTTGTTGTTCATATGACTAACTTTCATATCTAATTAGAGAGCAAGAGTTCCATAAAAACTTCCTAAAGTCATATGCAGATATTTTTGAAAATTAACAGGAACTATCATTGCAGCATTTTGACAAGGTTTGAGAAGGAACCTGTATGACTGAACTGAACTTGCATAAAATCAAAGAGAAAATTTCCAAATGCTTATTCTTTTTTTAGTTGCCTTACTTGGAATAACAAAAATTGCTTTAAAAGATAAGGCATGCTGTGTGATTAGGGATTCCATTTCCAGCCTACGAAGGCAATATTTATCAAATGATAGATTATGCATCAGTGAGTCTCTCCCAGATAACTGTGAGCCTACCATCCACTAGAGAGATCACAGATACATTTTGCTTTAAGTTTCACACGAAGACAAAAAGGAGACAGTGCCAAGTTGAGTGTTACTGTCCCCTTTCTCCCTGAAGATGACACTAAATTAATGAACTCAGTATTATCTAGTCTGTCTGCATTGTTAACTGATGAGGCAGCACTTACCCATGGATCAGAAAAATCAAAATATAGTGGCTTTCGATCTCCTTATTTATTAGACTGCAAGGGATGGGAGAATACGATGCCTGGAAGCATTGAAGAGGAGCAATATTTCAAAGTAGCACACGGGGGGGCAGGGTCAAAGCAAAGGGGACAGATACCTAGGAACTCATGCTGCCCACCAAGCAGATTTGCATCCTGCTGCCACCGCAGCTTGCAAAACTCTGATTCCAGATCTGCTCAAAATACTACAAGAACTACAGATCAAAGCAGCAGGCTCAGTAAGTGCAGAGCTCCCTTTACTTTTAAAGCCAAGCACTACACAGATAAAAGGTCCTGCAATGCATGGACCCTCAGTCATCAGTGCAGTTTAAGAAGTTACCCTAAAATAACTATAAAATAGAAAAGGCAAGATCATTGTAAATTCAACAATAGAAGTTCTATCATAAAATTGGCCCACACTATTATACCAATAAGCACTCACTTAAAAATACTTTAGCATGTTCTTGTTGTATGGAATGTTGTATTGAATTTCTTGTGCTCTAATGACTCACTACTCCTTCTTTGATCACAAGGATCTTGTCCCACACAAGGCAGAAGGGCTTTGAAACTGCTGTGGGACTGCAAGTGTTAAAAATGAAACCACACTTGCTCAGTCTCAAGCATGCCAAATTTAGGTTTTCCTCTCAAGTCAAATTCTAGTATCACAAGATTGCTACAGTGGTAGAAGAAACGCTACTGACTTCAGAACACAGACTGCACTCCCTATCAAAAGGCTATGGTAAACTGGCACCAAAAATAGCTCCGGTGACCCGCAAGTGCCACATGTTTGAACCCAAGATAAAAGAATGCGTGGGCTGACAGCAACTTTCTCAAGGAAAACCTGAGCTAATGCAGACGTACTAAGCCAGTGCACCAACCAATATATAATCCCAGTACTTCCCTGAAACCTAAAATAAAAGTTTTAATGACCCATAGACACAACTGTGATTTGAAATTTAGTGAATTTTAAGCAGTTAGTCACATCTGAAATTAATGATGTCCACTTGTTTCCAGGTTGACATATTCACAGGTTTGAAACTGTAAGTTACAATTCTGGGAACTTTTAAGAGCCAAGGGTTATATCATCTTTCTAGGAGAGATACGTTGGGGTCAAAACAGGTCGCCACTTAGACCAAACCATCTTCAGAGTACAACAACCATTAATACAGGCAGTAATTTCACCATAAACTGCGGGGACCAGCTCCGTAACGGTCAAGAACAGCCATTTCTGTCACAGAAAGGTTGCAAATCTCTCCAGAATAATCCTCCTACCTATGGTGAGCAGGCCTCGCAGAAAAATCATATGAAGATTCAAAGTAGTTGGAATAACCAGTCCAACTGCAAAGCAAATATTTGCCACGTGGAAAACAAGATGATGAATCTCTTTCCAGTTTTCACATGCAGTCTCATTAAAAGGCTCAAGGGTGGCATTTTTAAAGTCTGGAACAAAACCTAATGGTGTAACAGTGAGTGGGCTCATTGCTGTAGCATTCATCTTGGAGAGTCCTGCAAAGAAAAAAAAAATCACCATGCATTAAACTGAAATACAGTAGACATACTCAGCAATTTTAGTGCTATTTTCTTCCCAGGATGTATTTTCCCTTATCATTCATGAAAAAAAATAAACCTAAAAGTGCTTTAAAAGGGTAAGCTAGATCTATAGTTCAGTAATGCTTTCCTATCTCTTTCACTTAAGAGCTAGGCTTGAACAATGGAACATTTCAAAATTCGGACTATACGCACATAATCAACAGTAGCTACTATGACTGTCATGGCTCAGGAAACATCCTATGTGTCCTTTCTAGCCCTACACAAATAAAAGTCACAATTTGGTATTCCATTTATTGAACAGGTACACTATTCTAGACAAAGAAAATGCCTTAGAGAACTTAACCTAGATGAGAATCGGAAAAGAAAAAAAAAAAGAGGTTTATGCAGCATAAGTCTCTTTTATGGCACATAAGTCTCCTTTATGGCATAGAAAGTCATTCTTCTAAATAAGACCTTAGAGGAGGAACATGTGCTGTTTGATCGATTTAAAAAAAGCCAACCAACCCTATAGAAATTAAACCCAAAGAACCTCAACTTTTGGCTTTTTTGCAGTAAATTTGTAGGTCTCCTAAGCTATGCATCATCTTGCACACATTACCAAGAGTACACAAAACATCCCCAAACCACTTTGAGGACAGTAAACAAAAAAAAAAATACAATTTCTCTTTCCAGATGATCAGATGCTATTAAATCAGAAAGGGAGATGACCAGGCTGCTGCATCTTTTAGGGAAATAGTTTGGTCTACCTAGTATGAGCAAGTTTACAAGACCTTTGTCTGTCTCTGGAGCTCCAGGAGAAAAAGAGACAGCTAAAGACTATTTCTCATCTAAATAGATGTAAGGGGTTTTGTTGTTCTTGTAATAATAAAATATAGCATATATTCCTTTCACACCAATTAAAAGGAAAAAAATATCTGTGGGCAAATACCTTGCCAATACAAAATAAAAAATTACTATTAAAAACAAACTACAGGGAGAAACTGGAAGATTTCAAGACGCTACCTTTAGAATCTTAAAAGCTGCTCTCTTTATGGAACTGCAGTCAATGTTACAAGCATTTCAGGAGATCTTCTTAACCCAGAGCAGTTCCCAGCTGGAGGAACACGACTGTTCCTAGACAGACTGTCAGAAACACAGGAGAACCCTTCTTCCAGCAAGGTGCATCTGGTCTCTCACTGCCACAGCAGTAGAGATTATGTGGAGCTAGGCTTGAGTCTCATTAATGAAATACATGCACTTCATCACTGAGCAAACATGCAACACGGTGGGATTTGCATTCAACTAAACTCTGCAGAGACAGTGCACATCCCTGCTATGCATGATTACTAAGTGTCTTGTAATTAATCTGCTCGGCAGACAATTCTGAGTTGCAGTTAATACAGTCAATATTTCCTCTAGACTTGAATATACTCTGAAGCATCTCTACTACTTGAGAGTTCTTGGGGCTGTGAAGCAATTTTGAGTTGCTTCATCCATTCCTTTTATTATTGTCTCCCAACTGACCTGTGTACAAGGGATAAGCAAGCTGGACAGTTTCTGAAATTAATCAGTGTTTTAAACCCCTTTTAAAGTAGTGGGAAGAAAAAAATCCTCAACCCTCTCTGACAGTTTCTCTCTGATGCCCATAAGCAGTTAAGTCACAGTTAAGGTGTGCTACAGATTATGCAGAGGCATCTTGCAGGATCAAACACTAGCATGGACACAATGTATCCACATCTGGATTGAAATTATTTTCAAAGACAAAAAATTAGATAACTCTTTACCAAAACACATAATTCACATTTCTTAAAAGATCACTTTCCTCTTTTCATTCCTACATTAGTTATTCACAAAGATTAATTAAAATGTGGGGTTTTGTCAAACGAACTCTACACTTAACTATTATCAAACATCAGGTCCACCCAAATACAATCCTACTGTCTTTCAGCTCTTTCAAATGAATTCATCAATAGAAACATGAGAGCAGTTTCACTGTCCTGACAAAGACACTCTCACAGGGAGCCAAAGCGTGAGCCCGTGTGAGGCTGCAGGACTGGCATTTTAACACGCTCATAAACAGAAGGCAATTGCTAACTGGATAACTATGTCTGTGCTCATCTTACACACATCTCATCATGGTGCTCCCGTTGTTTTCAAACAATATAAACTCCCTACACTGGAACGGCAGGATCTCTAGATCTTTCAAAAACAGTTTTCTGCTGAATTTTTTACCTATATTCAGCCTTTCACTGCCCAGTCATCCGTCAGTAAAGGCACTACTTAATATGCCAACAGAACAAGTAAAGACAACCAAACTCACAAACAGATATAGAACCAGCCGTAAGTCCTTCAACAACTCAAGATCAAAACAGGCTGCAAGAAGCGACTTTAGCTGAATCTGACCACAAATCAAAGAAGCCTTCCAGACGCTTGATTTTTTAATAGCAAAATTTTGTACTGCATCGCTGTGAGAATAGAGGCTACCTTACTCTTTTAAGACTTGGCCGTAAAAGCATCACACATTTGAAGACTGGAAACAAATGAGCCAATTTAAATGTACAGCACAGGACAATCTCATTCTCCTCCCAGCCCAGCAAAAACACTGCTCCTCTTGCTCTTCACATATACTGATGCCACAAACCACCAGCCCTAAAGTGCTGTAATGGGAAAATGTTTCTCCAACAAACATAGACCAAGTCATTTAAAGCATCTGCAGTTGTAAGAGGATCTTCAATGCTTCTGAAATTCTGGGCTACCTATTTAATTACCTAAATTACAACCCAGGAACCTAAATCTACCCATCTCCACTTTTTTAACAAGCTGTCTTTAAGACCTCAAAGCCTTTATATGAATGTATTCAAACTTCACTTACTACTCACAAACAACGACTGCAGCTCCCCTAACGTACTGGAAAACAACAGAAACCTGCAGAGCTTCTCTGTCACAATGGTATTTTAAAGCTGACAGAAATAGATTGCAAAGTGACACAAGGACAGATTTTGACACTGGCTCTGAATTTCAACTATGGAGCCTGCTTGAGAATGAACAAAAAAAGGCAGACAGGCAGAGTTACAAGCTGTAACCTAAAGTGTTTATCTACAGGTAACACGAGAAAGGCAAATATCCAAAATGTCATAAACAACATTGCTGTAACTTTTAGATCAATTCTTTAGTCCTACCACCTACTCTTGTCAAATAATGCTGAAGAGTGAGGGAAAAAAAGCTACAGACCAATAAATGAACAAGCAATTATCATTTCTTATCTTCTGCTACTTCAGATAGCCAAAAATCAATTTTGCAAGTTCAGAATCAGACCTCTAAAACTTTAACTTAGGGTTATATCTACTAAGGATTAATATAGCACAAGACTATATAGTCATATGCTTAAGTCTTCAATTAAAAGACATTATTAGTATCAGGAGTTAAAAAAACAACCAACATAGTCAAATAATTTTGGAAATCTTGGGTAAATAGCATCCACTGAAATGAAAGCTTTATGGAACATAAGACAAATCATTAAAAGAGTATTTTTTAATATCCAGTAATTTGTCCATCATATGGATTTAGATTCACCAAACCAAGAATTTGAAAACTCAGCTGATCAAGAACTCAAGTCAATTTGTTGTTCAAACAGGAGGGGGGGGAATAAACTAAAACAAACAAACAAACAAAAACAACAAAACCCAACCAACCAAACTCCTCAGTGACACTTTAACATTACAACTATCCCAAATTAGTATTGTTAACAACAAAGCCTTTTAATTTCTTTTGTGCGTGAACTTGATAGAAAGTTAAGATAAATCATTTTTGGGTTTAGGTCAGAAAATACAAATTCTCAGAACATAAATGAGGTAGCTTACTCTAAGATTTTGCTAGCCTCACAACAGCTTCATACAAACAGCCAGACTTCTGAAAGTCATTCCCAAAAGATTTAGCCTCCAAATATTCAGACACAGAGATGACTTTAAAACAAATGGCAATTTTATGGATACCCACAGAAGACAGACATGGCAGAAAAGTTTAAAGCAGTTGGCTTTAGTATGAGAACCAGTCAAGTCAGCCAAGCTGATACGGGATAGTGCCGAGTGTCCCAGTCACATCATTATCCACTTCATTGAGATTATTCATATCCCACAGATTTACTGGTCAACATTATTCAAGTGAGCTTCTTAAATCTTTGCCTGAGTATGTCTGTATAACTTTACAGTCAATGCAATTTTACAGTTCATCATTTATGTAGATGGATTTTGTGAGTCTAAAAGAAAAAAAAATAAAATTCAAGCTCATCAAGCTGAACTTTTTTTTTCTTTACTCATACCTGCAGAATTTTTAACTACTTCTCTATGGTCTTGCAGTACAGGAGCTGCATAGAGAATTTAGGCAATCAATAATTCTTGTGATTTTGCCAGCTGAACATAAACTACTAGAGCTAACATAGTTGAGTTAATTACAACTTAAGTTACCAATTTCCTTTTTTGCAATGCCGTGGGAGCGAATGGGAAGCTGGTATAAGAAAAGATGTATATCGATATGTTCCTTGTAGCAAGTCTAATTTAATTGTATTGACTACAGAAACTTGTTAGCCACTTTAGTCACTTTCCTGCAAAATGAAAATATTACACTTTTCTAGAACAGTCAACAAAGTATTCACACAGCCAGAAATATGCTCAACTTGACAGCAGCGGGGCTGCGCTGCGGCGATGGAACTTCAGCTGCGTTTGGGCTCGCTCTCCCTTCTCGTCACACCGCTCACAGGTGCGCCGAGAGCTGAAATTGAGGGGGGGCAACTGCAGCTGCCGCCCCGCACCCCTCCTTTACGCTTCGAAGCCTCATTCTAGCCCAAAACGTGCGAACACCAAACCCAGCGTTCATACAAAATAATTGTGAAAACAACAAAAAATTGAAAAGTATCAAGCAAACCCTCCTTTTCCCCCCCCAGAGGGCCATTTCCAAAGGTGCAACCCCGCCAAGGGCTATCCCCGGGGCGTGCTTTCCCGGGGCTGTGACCGGGCGGGCAGGACTGCCCGCAGCCCGGCACGGCGGGACCCGAGTGCCCGGCAGGGGAACGCGGAGACCGGGGCAGGACGGCGCGTTCTCCCCGGTCGCCGGGCAGGTCCATAGCAGAGCCCGGCGCCCACCCCTCCCCGCCACCGGTGGAGATGGACCCCCGGCCCCGGTGCGGAGGGACCCGAGAGCGCTGCTCCCCACCACCGTCCCCGCGCTCCCACTGCTGCCGGCGCAGGGAGGAGGCAGGAGCGCCTCTTACCTGCCTCGCGTCCTGGGAGAAGTTTCCCGGCCGCCCGGGACAGGACAGGGACAGCCGGGAGCTACCGCTCCTCGGCGCTGCCGGCAGCGCGCCCCGCGGCGGGCACGGAGCCGCGGCCGTGACTAAAATAGGCAGCGG
>VZRE01007540.1:120274-207257 GCA_013396775.1 Cephalopterus ornatus | reverse complement strand
CTTTTCCTCATCTTTGATAACTATGTTCTTTCTCATGCCCAATAAAGAATGGAGGTTTCCTTGCCCTTCCTTTTGCTATTGATGTATCTATAGAAAGACTTTTTGTTATCCTTAACAGAAGTGGCAAGATTGAGTTCAAATTGTGCCTTCATTGAATATGAAAATTGTATATTAAATGAATATAAAATAAACATTTAACATGAAATCAAATTAAAAATAGAATTGAATATGTAATTTTACATTAAACAAAAGATTAAAAATAGAGGGTATCTACAATAGGGTATATCTGCAAATAAAATAAAAGCTTTAGGGATGTCTTTAGAAATGTTTGCCTTTATATTCTTTTCAAGAGAAGGGAACCCAGGGAGTATTCTTTAGGAAAATCCTGCAACATCCTATTTATAACTAACTTTTATGGTCCTGGTCATATGGGTAAATATGATTACACACTTGCAGGCATAAGGGTGTACCCGTTCTCCTAAGCTGTTAGTCACTTTCAGAAATTGTTTCCTTTAAAAATCATACTATATTACAATCTCATAATATGATTTACTGAGATTGTTAAGATTGTTATTATGGTTGTTTTTCTTATGGGATTATTGAAATAAATAGGAAATATTGTCAGACAATGCTGACTTTTTCTCCCTGCTACTTGTGTATTTCCCAAGACTCCATAGGAGTTGGTCAGATTTTAGGGAAGTGATGAAAATTTTGTGCAGAGCCCTATTAGTATTTATTCAGAACTGTCACTTTCTCTTGCAACTGAAAACTTCATCTTGAAAATAAGTGACTATGAAAACCAGCATGAGATTCCTGAACATGCCCTTTATAGATAGAAGTAGAGTACAAGTGCTCCAAAAACAGCCTGTTTTTTCTGCATCCTTCTCCATGACCCTGGAGAAGTGAGGAGGCTGCCACTATAACAACAGGAAGAAGTTATTCACAATCTTTTGAAGCTCAGCTCGATTTTGGGTCATAGCTGATTTCAGACTTGCAGATGAATGAAGTCAGACTCAGATCTATTGTCAAGTCAACAGGTCTCCAGTCAGGTGTTAGACTTGCCAAGGTGGATTTAATTTTCAGGTTTGTAGGATGTATAAAGGTTTTGCTTACATGTCACTTGTGTGCTCTTCTTAGGAGTATCTGGCCTGATTTAAATTCCTCTAGAATTGCAAGGCACCCAAGTCCATGGCTTGTTTAGCATTTTAGCATTTTGCACAACTTGAAAAATCTAGATGCAAGAGTCCTCTCAGTGTGAGGGAGATTTTCTTTCTCCATAAATTTTCATATGGAAAGTGCAGCTTAAGATTGTCTTGTTTTCTCATTGTGCTATTCTGCCAAGCATTAATGCTTTCATAGTTTGTGTCTGTGGGAACTGGTTCATGTAGCAAGCCTGGAGTATGCAGAAGACATCTGCTGTGATGCACGGAACCTTCTTTGTAATATATTAAGTAACCAGATTAATTTTCCAAGGAATGTGTATGGTTTGCATCATATTTAACTTGGTGTGTCTAATTATTTAGGTAACACGCAATGTGATGACTGCAGTGTTGAGCTTGCCTCCGGGGGACATTTACAACCTTTCAGTGATTGCTTGTACTGAAAGAGGCAGCAATACTTCCCTGCCCCAGCTTGTGAAATTGGGTAAGTAATGTTTGTTTGTAAATTATAAACTCACTCCTTCTCTCGCTTGACTGTAAAAGTCACTCTGGCAGCAGATGCAGCACTTTCCCTATTTCAGAATTATGTACCTGTGACACAATTTCTTTTGCAAAGCTGCAGTTTTCACCTCACCTTGCTGTGAATATTGTTTCGTTCCTGCATGTGAAACTATTCTTCTATAATAGTTTTGCTCAAGAGGAGTAAGAGTGTCTGAATTTGACTGTAAATGAAAGTAGGACAGTGGAAATCACTTAGTGCCTCTCTGAGACAATACCTCAACTTCATAGTTGCTTCCCTAAGGTCTTGAACACATGCAGGTTTTGAGAATGTCAACTCAGGCTTCACAGATTAATTTTTCAATAAAAAGCAGAACCTTCCTTGTTTTTGAGAAGCCTATTTCTAGGTCTGCACTCCTGGCAGATGCCACGTGGTCTGCTTTCCTGTCTCCCCTTCTCTCTCACTGGACATCTTCATAGTCTTCCAATGACAAAAATATACCCTTAAATACAAATCAGCGACAGTGCTCTTGATAAAAACAGCCAGATTTGTGGTTGTGGAATCCACCTTTGTTCTAAGAGGAGTATGTGTAATGTCCTCAAAGAAACAAAAGACAACTTGAGAAATTGATCCTTAAGGTAATACTTTAAAATACAACTTTCTGCCTATCTTCCTTTACCTGGGAGGAAGACTGGACGCAACATCATTGTACCTTAAGAAATTTTACTTCTCTTTTGAATGTACTTAGAATTGTTGAGCCTTAGGTACCTAAAATTGTGAAATTTCCAAGTGTGCCAGGCTGCTTTAACAGGCATTAACTCCGCTGTGAAGGTGGGTAAAGAAAAGTTTGTGATTTCAAACTGGATCATCTTCCCTACATGAATAATAAACCTTTTGTGAGTCACAGTGGAAGAAGTGAGTTTAAAGTACTCTATGAGTTCTAATTGGTTTAGAGGTCTTGAAGCGACCATCGGCCTTTTATGTTTTTCAAAACTCGTAGTCAAATCGCTTAAACAGTGCTGGGGCAAGCAGTGCAGACACAACAATTTGAAGTTCTTCCAGGTCTTTTGACCAAAGGCAATATTTGAAAGATGTAGACAAATTCTATGAATCTTTTCTTTTCTATGCAAGTCCTGTCATCTGTTTTCCCCACGCCTTGTTTCTGTGTGCAGTTACGTGTGTATTTGTCCCTATGGCTGAGTGGGTGGGTGGATGAGAGTGATTATACCCCCCTGCTACAATTGTCCAAATATTCTAGGGTCTTGTTTCAAAATACCAGCTAGCTTTATCTTTCAGACAGATCCACAAGTATTATTCGTGTTCTACACCCTGCAGTATAGTTGTATCCTCCTGATCTTGCCATATGGACAGGCACTTATTGAACTGAGATGAGTATTTCACTTTTCATTTATAACAACAAAAAGCTGGAATGAATTCTGTTTTGATAAATCCCTTCTAGATGTCTGGGTGTGATTTTTTTGTTGGGTTTTTTTCCTTTATGATGTCTGAACTCTGAATAGACAATAGTAAGGGTGGTTTACCAGAGGTTTTCCTTCTCTCTGTTTCTGAGAGGAGCAATGGGAATTGTAATTAGCGGTAGTGGAAACTGACTCTAAGTGATAGACGACTTGGCACTTGGCAGTCACTTATGCGTTCCTGCCAAATGTTCTTCCCTCCATGATGTTTGCTTCATCCTGGCAGCTTTCCACTTGCAGAAAAATCAAGCCATTTGCAGGAGGCAAAAGGAGGATTTGCTTGGGATGATGCCCGAATGCAAACCTCATATTTTAATTGAGGCCATTTTTTTACCTGGAGTGAGGGATGGAATGTGTTCTGAATCCAGGAGCAGATATATGGGTGTAATTATGGGAGAGGGATGCTTTCCTTTGTAGTGCTGGGACAGTGTATACACTGCAGTCCCTGTGACACACGTGAATGTGCTTCAGTCCCTGCCCAACGCTCTCCATAATGCCAATGTAATTTTGGCAGCCTCCAACCCAAATCTGATTGTTTCAGGATCAGATACATCTCCAAAATGCCTATAACTACTTGAATGAGTCCTTTGTGCCTTTTTGCATACTGGATATTACACATCGCATCCAGGTTCCTGTGACAGCATCTTGCAGAATGAGAATAACAAATCATTTGTGAAGGGAAAGAATAAAACCAAAATGTTCTTGTGCATCGCTCATTGTGTGCAGTGTGTCAAAGTCCTGGAATCAGTTCAGTGATTGAGAATGACAGCTTTAATTAAACATCCGTAGATTAGGAAATCTGAAAACTGTGGAAAACAGTTCAGAAGCGTATAACCCAAAATTTGCAGTCTCTGCAGGCAAACCAGAAGAGCCCAGAATGCCTAAGGCCCTTAAATGTTAGCCTGGGGAAAAAAAAAAGACTGCAAGTGTTTTTTTTAAACTGGTAATTGACTAAATATTTCCTCTGCAACAATTAAATGAACTTAGACAGTCTTTGCTTGTGGTAAGCTGCTTCTTTATCATCTCCTGGGGCAGGCCTTGAGAAGAAGAGCTTTCTCAGGCCAAATGCATTGCTAACAGGTGGACAGTCATCTGCTCTGAAAGAGTTTCTGCTAACATTGTTCTATTAATAGAATCCACTGATCATCCTCAAACAAGGGCTCTGCTGAAAAGGGAAGTGAAGTAATTATCCATCTATCCAAATAGAGAACAGTTTAAATAGAGAAGAAAAACCAATACACTTCATCATCTTCCCATTTTACTGTGGTAGTCTATCATGATGAGAGGTTTTAAACTGGCAGACTTTATCTGAAGGAAATGAAGGATAGAAGAGCATCCAGCATTGCTTTCTTTTTTTTTTTCATTTTTCTCAGTTGTCTGGAAACTTAAAGATAAGCTTAATAAAAGGAGATTTTTTTTTTCTCTTAATCAGAACCAGCCCCTCCAAAATCATTGTTTGCTGTCAACAAGACTCAGACCTCTGTGACGCTGCTGTGGGTGGAAGAAGGAGTGGCTGATTTTTTTGAAGTCTACTGCCAGCAAGCTGGATCTGGTCAGGAAACAAAAGTCCAGGTATGTTAGTGTCTCTTCTTTGGTTTCTGCTCTTCATCAATGAAACTGAGACTGGGCCTTGCATCTTTCTGGTTTGGCTTCTGCTAGTTGGCATGTGCATGTAAAACCCAATGACATTTTATACCCAATGTGATAAGGAGGTTTAGAATTAAACATTTAAAAGCTAGACTACTAAAGCATTTCAAATAATGAAATATTTTTTTTATTTTTCAACATTAAGATTGGCTTCTATCTTATTGGTGAGATAACTAGTTGGACAGAAGCTATGTGCATCCAACAGTGTCAGGCTTTGGCTACTCATGAAAATGGATCTAAAATACCATGCAAAACCTAAAGGGCCACAAAACTAAGGGAATTCAATTAACAAGAAGGAAAAAATGATCAGGTAACTTGATAAGGAATTGGAAAAATAGACATATTTAGATACCATGAGATCTTTTATGCAGCATCTATTTATTTCTGGCATACTTTATTTCTGGTTTTGAGATCTGTTGAGTAGTAGTCCCAGTTAAGTTCACTAGTAGCTTCATTGCTATTCTGCTGCAAATGTGGCTGCTCCTTATGCATTTTGTCTCAGGGTATTTTCTTCAAGACCCACTTTCTCAGCCTCAGAAATGAACTTCCTTTTTTCTCTCTCCAGTTAGGTATCTGTGCTCAGAGGCCACCTGAATATAAGAGTATTTAAACTGAAAATGCTGTTCAGTGAAAAATAGAGAGCAGTAGTAGATTTAATTCCTTGACATTCAGTGCAACGTGTGAGGTTTACTCTGTGGTTTAGCTGATGGTATAGTGAATCACTGTGATAATGTGCCATGAAATATCATTTTCTCATGTGGACTGTCACACGTAAGGGGGAATCATTCAGGAAAGAAGTGAAAAATAACCTACTCAAACCACTGATTATCACAAAAGAGACTTGCACACTTGTTAATCCTGTGGCATACCAATCTGAATTGTCTAATATTCTTTTTAAATAGAAAAAGACACTGACTAAAGGCAAAGAAATCTTTAAATAGACTTTAGTCTTTTGGATAGTTTGGAATCCACATCTAGATTCCTGCTTTTTCACGCTGTATAACTAAAGATCATGAAGTCATTATCACTTATCACTTAGCAGAGATTCAAAATAGCGATGTGATCAGGCAAGGAAGGTACCACAGGATTTGCAACTTTAGGGCAGAGCAGATCTGGTTTAAGAACATCAGGAAAAGACTGCTTCATTTGGTAGATGCTTCAGTGGGTATCACATTTGTTGACATGAACATCTGGCATGTGATAATGCACAGAGACTGTCAGCTCACTTCACGTTAGATTCATCACTGTCTTTTCTGTCTCTATGAAGAAAATGGGAAAGGCTCCTTTTTGAGCTGTAAAAAGGGGTGCTTTCCAAATAAACTGGTGAAAATTCTTTGTGATTTTCCATGCTAATTGCATGGACTTTTTTTGTCCCTTTTCTCCATCTTTAAATCAGCAAAATGGAAAGCAACAGCTTTCCAGGTTTGAACATCTTGGATTTTGGTTGACTAATGTAAATTTCCCAGAGGGGAAAATGGAAAACATCCAACCAAGTCCAATTGCCAAAGAGGGGCCTCTCCTTTCAGCTCAGGCAATAAGAGTCTTCTCCCTTAGACTTATGTACATGTGATTTCATCTGCATAATGCACCTCAGAATTGCACTACAACAGGAGCCCTTGCAAGCCTAGAATTAGGCCAGGACTGAAAACAGGCTATTGTAAATAGCGCTTGGGACTTGTTACAGCATCCTGCACTCCCCATCTGGAGTTCATTCGTGACATTTCTCCTTCTTTCCTTTCTAAAGTACTGGTTCAGTTTCTCTGTTTTTGCAACTCGAAACCACCTGTCAATATAGAAAATAGAGGACCTTCAGGAGCTTTAAGTCAATGCACGTGTAGTACTTGTGTTTGTTTTCATTTGTTGTATCAGCATTTAAAAACCACAAAAGCATTTACCAGGGTCATAGTAATTAAAACATTTTATAAATATGTTTTTTAAAGAGCTTCTAGCTAGAAAAACTGAGGTGTAGGATGTCTGATCATAGTTATTACCAACAGGCTTTGCTCTAGCTTTGTTTTTCACCTTGGCCACTCAAAGGGCTCACATCCAGAGGAACTGACTCAGAGGCAGAGATGACATGCATTCATATGAAGGTGCAGAGGTTGTGGCTGTCTTGGCTGTGCTTTGAATAAAAATAACTTTGCTTTCCTCCTGCCTATATGTCTTAGTAACCAGAGCTCCTAAGCACTGCCCGCCTCTGAGGAGTCCTGGAGGTCACAGTTCGTTCCCCCACCAGGCATGTGCCTGACCAGCCTGCTGTGAGGCACCCATCCTCCCCTCCCCAAAAGGCTTTGAGGTCCCTGGGCTGCTCTGGGCTGTTCTTGCTGCTGTTTTCACCCTATTCCTCTCCCCTTTTCTGCCAGACTACCTGCCTATTTTCAAGGGCAAGTCCTGATCACCTTCCCTGTGTTTCGAGGTGCTGATTTCTTTCACCAGATCTTACTTTACCTGGTCAAATATATGGAGCACTGATTTGTGCTCTTGCATTTGGGCTCTTGCATTTGTCACAGGAGAGACGAACTTCTGTGTGTTTTTCCCCATGTCTACAGGAACCTGTCACCGTCTCTTCACACGTCGTGACCATTTCCAGCCTAACCCCTGCCACTTCCTACAACTGCAGCGTGACCACCTTCAGCCACAATAGCCCCAGCATCCCCACTTTCATTGTGGTTTCCACCATGGGTAAGCAGCCCTTCCCTGCTTTCTTCTTCCTTATCCAGCTACATTTGTTTCCCCTTGCTTTCTAAAGCTGCACTTTGTAATGTTGGCCCCAGAGGTTGTTTGTGTCATGGAAAGGCTGCCAGATGTGGATGGGATGGGGAAGCAGCTTTAAAAAGTCCTCAGAAAAGTCCCCACTAGGTTTTTGACTTGGAAAAATACAAGCTCAAATCTGTACTGGGTTTTAGAAATCAGGGACCTAATTTGTGGTGTCAATAATGAACATCAGGGTAATGCTTGATGACATTTATGGAGAAAAATGTTTTCCCAGCCAATCCCAAACAAGAGAAAAATCAAATTTGTGAGCTGTTAAGGCTTTCTGTATTCATCAAAGAAGTGAGAGAGAGGGAGAAAGGCCATTGCAGGATCTTGAGCAGTCCCAGCCAAAGGATGGAAGATCCCTAGGCATGTAATGAAGATTGGCTCTATACTGGCTCTGAAATAGAAATACTGGTGTTGAACTGTTTAGAGCATTGGACTTTTCTTTAAAATCTTCCCTTCACAGTGATCAGTGTGATCTCTGCTTAGCTGGGGAGTTGCATAGCTTTAGTCAATTGTCATATCACTCCATGATGGAGTTTGGTGTCTGATACTTAGCTTAAAAGTCTCCATGCTTTTTAATCTAAAAAATGCTTCTGTAGAAACTGTGAATGTAAAGTTATTCTAAGCAGATAAAGTAGAGAGAGTTTAATATACAATGAGCAGAACAGGGTTTCTGGTCTCATAGTAGTATAGTCCATAACTATGTAATTTGAAACAAAAATAAATCAAGGTGTTGTTACTGAGAGTTGATTTCAGTTATTATTTAAAACAAAATATTTTGTTTAAATTTATCTTCCAGAGTAATTAATCAGTTTCAACCTACTCAATATATTACAGAGCCTCAGCCTATTAGTTTGCTTCTGGGTCAGAAAAAGCATTGATTATTGCTGAAGAACAACTTATGAGTTGAAATGTGATGATCAACATAGATGATGGTGAATATCTGTGTTTTATATTACCATCACCCTTTTCTGTTGCATTGTGAATGTCAGTTAAGAAGGAAAGAAAAAATAACAAATCAGAAATGCCAAAGTTTAACAAAAATGCCAGAGTGAAGTCAGAAGAAATTTTCTAAGAGCAATAGCTGGTCAAAACCCTCCTTTATTTCTTGTGGTAGAGTTTTCTCTCTGCAACACTCCAGACTGAATGAGATCAGTTTCAAAAAAATAGCACTATCAAAATTCAGGGAAAAACAAAACAAAGCTGTAGGTGCTTTTGAATTGAATAACTGAGAATCATTTTTTGTATTTACAGTCACTGCGATGAATCCTAACGTAGTGGTAATCTCTGTGTTAGCCATCCTGAGTATCCTTCTGATTGGACTGCTGCTGGTGACTCTTATTGTACTCAGAAGAAAACATCTACAAATGGCCAGGTAAGTCCAGATTTATGCTAATTGCAAAACAAATCAGACAACAACAAACATATCATGACAGTAGTTTCAATTAAGAATGTGCTACTCAAGATGCTTGCGAACAGGATACCTTCAAAATAGTTGTCTTACTGCTGTTTAGGAGTAGCATGTTTTCTTCCTCTACCTGCTTTCATCCTTGTCCTGAGATGTAAGCCTCAACCATTTCGAGCTTTGCAAAATTGAGTTATAAGGGTTGTGTCAGGAATGTAAATGATAATTAGGATCTGAGGCAACCACACACAAGCAGGACACCAAGATGCTAAGTGAGTCTTTCATGGTTTGGAACAGGAGATTTTCCGTATCAACAGATAACATGGTTTGTTCATCACGTCCTGGATGCTGCATTTCAGAGGCCATGTGAGGCCTGAGTCCTGGCAGCCAAACCCCTGGACAAGAGAAGATGTACTCAGTGTCCTGAGGGTTTCTCTCTGGAGCATTTGCTGGTCTGACCTCAAATGGGAACTGCAGCATGGGAAAGGCCGTGTGGGCTCACCTGTTTCTGTGCAGTCAGGGTGGATGCATCTATGCACAGAGACATATGAATGCAGGAGGATCTCACGTTCCGCTGTTCACTCATGTCATTAATGATCCCATTTTGTTCTGACACACAGAGGAAGGGAAAAATTATCTTGTAGGAATAACCCTTTTCTGACAGAAACTTCAGCTATCTGCACTAATCACTTGTACCTGACTATTAAAATTCAATTTCCTTTTTTTAGGTGATCTTACCTGTATCAGTTCACTTTAGTGTGGGTTATGTCACGGCATATGTGAACTGTGGCAATTTCTCCAAACCCTAGATATGTGTTTTACCTCCTAGTTTTGGAAGTGTCATGGAGTCGTTATCCTTTTATAATCTATGTAATATATTTTTTATTAATTTACTGTACTATGTCAAGAAAGGAAGTTGTTTCATGTAAAAAAACTTTAGTGAAAAATCTTGCACTTAACTGCCTAGTAGATACTGCTTTTTACATGTTGTGTCTTGTCTAGATATTCCATCCAAGAGATGACCACATCACACCTATTTTGCAGGCTATCTCGTTCAGAGAATATTATGTGATTTGTTCCTTTTACATGTAACTGTCTCTGTGTAAATCCCAGCTAAATTAATTCTCTTTCCTATGTAATTACTGTGCAGGCAGCCCAAAGCTCTTTTTTTTTTTTTTCCATCACTGCTTCTAGCCACAGAAGATAAATATCCCAGAAGGAAGTTTTAAAAAATAAATCCAATAAGAAGCTGCAAGCAATTGTTTGCTTAAATCAAGAAATCAAAAATGGTTAAGTCAGTTTATAATTTATGGCCAAAAATAATGGACTTGTGATAAATTCCCTGGAATGTTATTCAGGAATTCTTTTTCTTTTCCCCCCAGTAATTTTCTGAACTCAAAATTACCACGATCCAGTAAAAGGGACACAATTAAACATCTTCTCCTTAGAGTGGGGTCAGTGAATATTTAGTATAGAAAGGTAAATATTTAGCTTCTGTACTGAGGCCAGAAAATAGTGCTAGTGCTGGACTATGGAAAGCACAAATCTGGACAGAAGATGATATCTGTCTGAGAAATTTATTAAAAACTTCTCCCTTGTTTCACTTCACTCTAAGCATTTTTAGGTAATTTGATCTCAGGTGATGCTGAACTTTTATTGGTTTTGGACAAGGGATTTGATTCTGTTAAGGGATTTCAGTTCTTTTTATTACAGATTATCTCAGACCTAGTCACAGACGTGAGTGAGTGTTCAGCACTTTTCTGCAACTCTGAGAGTTCTCTATTAAATCAAGCTCACTGCAACCATCGTGAACCCAAAAATATTAACTTTTTATCTAATCGTCTTCCTGAAATAGGGAATGTGGGGCTGGAACCTTTGTGAATTTTGCGTCTTTAGAGAGAGATGGAAAGCTTCCCTATAATTGGTGAGTGTTTGAAGCAAAGCTTATGTTTTCTCCCATCTCTGCTTTTTTGCTTTTTGGCAAATATTATATATAATGTTAAAGTGCCTATTTTTTATGTCATTGCTGTCCCTCTGTAGGATTAAACTACTATACTTGCTAATGTAGTATTTTATTCCTTGAATGTATTTTATTTTTCAAATGATGACTGAAGACATGCATTCTGTCACCTGCTATTTTTAGTAGGGAATGATGTATATATATGTCAGCCAAGTTGCGTAGATGTGTTTTGGGGGAATAATTTTTTCCTTTCTCTAACAGACGTATTTCCTAAAATAACACAACTTTGGAAACTTGATCTGTAAATCCATTAGCACTTCCATATATTTACATCCAGGAGTAAGCTTGCCTGTAGATGACTAATTAGCAACTGTCTTCATGCAGTGACATTAACTAATATTTCCTTACATTGCAAGACAATTTCCTTACAACTGCAAGACTCAAATATATACTGTAACTTAATGTTCAGTGCTGTTGAAAAAAAAATTCTAAACATATTCTTGCTAGTCTAGAAAACCACCTGCAAGAGTTGCAGGTACTGACTATGGACTCCAAATCATCACTGACATCATCAGCTGAAGAGAAGTATTTGAACAAAGAAAGTCTGTAGGATTAACTTTTATAGCAGTAAAAGGCTTTGAGAGCTACCTGACGGGCACCAGCTTGGTCATTTCCATTCCTGTTTTGATAATCAAATGAGTGGGGATGATGAACTTAAGGGTTACTGTTTTGGTACTAGAAATCTCTGCAAAATCCTCTTCTTTTTCAAGGCAAGTCCAAACACAGATATTTAAAAGCATAACGTCAGCCCCATTCCAGTATGTAAGAAGAAAAAAATATGTGCCTTGGTTTTACAGCCATGGTCAGCTTTTGTTGACAGCTAAGAAGTTGGAAAGAAGAGCTGGTGTGCAGGGAACCACTTCTATGATCTCATAAGACACAGATTGCCAGCAGGGATGGGATTAAATGGATTGACACTGCACTACAACAAGCCTTTTGCTAATAAGCATGCAAACTGAACTAACAAGCCCAGTGAATCTTGTCAATACCTCACTGTGCTGCTAATTAACTGGATATTAAACAAGCTTCACTTGCTTGGTTCAGCTTTAATAGCAGCCAGCTGTATGCTGTACAAACGAAGCCATCTTTCAGCTTCTCTTGCTTGGACTGTATTAATGGCAAAGAAGGCAGAAGATCAAACACTCGCGTTAATTAAATAGCCAAGCTTGAATGAAATGATTAAACTGGCAACAGATGTTATTAAAACCATAAAAGGCTTTTTTATAAGGGAAGGGGAATTAATACGTTTGGATGTGAAAGTGAAGGTTCTTGTTGCTTGATTTGGTAGATGTGTATGTATGTGTGTGTATATATCTATGTGGATATATGCATATTTGCACACATAAATTATGTTATAAAAATGTAAATTGAGAAAATATAAATTGGGAAAAATATTAATATCTCCACAATTTTATGTAACTGATGGCTATGTGCCCTAATCTTATGGTCCCTGTTTATCTGAGAGTTGTTTTGTGTGCCTCTGTTGTCTAATGTCAAGACCAGATTCACCATCAATCCAGTCAGCCAAATTGAAAATATGGCACCAAAGACAGGTAGAAGGATGAAAAACTCATTTTGCTTGGGGTCATTCCACAGAATCTAGTAAGGGAGGTATGGGCATATCCACTGCTTCCTAAAGGAAGATCAGCTCAGCAGAGTTTTCAGGATATAAGCAATCTCTGCATCTCTTTCTTTAAGTAAAGTTGTTCGGTACATGGGAGCAGTATGTGAAAGACTACATAACTCCATGAAAATAATTTTTTATTTTCTGGGTAGTTACACATTTTTCATATGTTGAATGAAATCAATTGGTTTAGATATCAAAGCTCTTAATCTGTGAACAATATTAATTAAGATTGGAAGCACATTAGCCTGTGATTTGATAAAGCGTGGAAAATTCTTGTGATGATTTGATGATGAAAGAGGCTCAAGCCTAAATAATTCCATTTGCCTCTGTAGGCAAGAGGAAGTAAACACCTCACTTGAAGTTTTCCAAAGGAAAGAGGAGTATTTCAGCTAAATCATCATGTCTTTCTTCTGAGCCTAATGGAAACCTCATTGTGGCACCAGAGATTTGTTTAGGGAAAACCAAATTTCATCCTCAGTTCAGTCCCATAGAGACTCAACAACTGATGAGCCCTAAGGCCTGATGCTGCAGTTGCTATGGCATATGATTAACTAGAAAAGGCTCTTGCTTCTGGCTGACCCACACAATTCCTCCCAATGCCTGGGGAAGATGCCCTCCAGAAACTGCACTGCTCATTTTCTTTACAGCAGCAAAACCCATTAAAGCATAGCTTTCGGTTTTCACTATGTGGGCAGAAGTTTCCTCCACTGGTTGGAAGATCAAGATGAGAGATGATTACATTTGACATGACTTGTTTGTCAGGGAAGAAACAGTATCTACTGACTTTTAAGAGCCAAGAGTACTGAACAAGGAAATTTCTCTTTGTGGTTCCTCTTCAGAATAGTTGCAGAAGGATGGTATTGCTTTTTAAGACAGCAGACTTTCTGAAGGGGGAAAAAACACATTGAGGGTGTATTTGGCAAAAAAATAAAAAAATAAAAAAAATCCTTCCACTGGAGAAATGTTTGTTTACTGGATTAATGCATAGCAGAATCTGGTAAATGTTTGCAAATGATTTAGAAGTTTAGAATTAAATTGTAACACAATTTCCTTTAGCCACAATTAAACCTGATGTGAATAGTTCTTCATAGAAACCACAGTTAGAAGAACTGTTTAAACCATATTTAGCTGAAAACATAAGAGATAATTTAAAGCAGTCTCCAAAATGTTATATGGACACTTTCAGAAATCTGACTCAATAGAGGGTATTAAGAGATATTAGAAGCATCCGAATTTATATCTGATATAGATCTTCTGTATCCACAGAATCACTTGCAGGAACAAACATGGGAGATTATCACAGCTGTATATGGTAAAACCAAGCCTTGTCAGTCCTGAGGTATCTCAAAATACCAGAAAATAGACTTAATACCACCTATGTAATAGCTATAAACTTGTCAGTGACATTTTCATATGCTTTTTACTCTTAAAATTTGGAATAACAGGCCTGAATCAATGCTATAAAACACATTTATTTTGATCATATAGAATTTCATGTTGTATAGTTGAAAATCCTGCAGAGGGTGTCAGGCTGAGATTAAAAATTCTAGGGATGCTAATAATATTCTTATGAAGTAAGTAAGAAGAAGGATTTATGGGATTAGCTGATTTTTAAAATAGAATTTGCTGATCTTCTGATTTCTGTTTGTCTTACTAACTCTCCTCACTTATTCATCTTTATGTATGTTATTTATTAATGCTCACAGGCGTAGAAGTGTATTTGCTTTCCTAACTCTGCTACCCTCATGCCTTTGGACTGATTATCTTTTGGCATTTTATATTAATCCTTGGTAAGTGATTTACTTGTTTTTCCATATGCAATTTGTAAACAATGTTAATTCCTATTACATGAAAAATGTGGGATACCTTTGTTTTCAAATGGGTCGAAGCTTTTGAAGATATAATTTTCTTGTACTAGAACATGGACTGGAGAGGATGTGGGTATCAAAGTATTTGCTACCCTGCTTCATCTGGTTTGTCTGCTTATGCTCCAACCCATTTTGGTATTAAAAAGTGGTCATCTTACAGTGGTCATCACATTCATCTCATTGCTGTCTTTGCAATTTTTGCCACTTCATTACAAATCCTGACAGTCTTCTTCTGTCTCAGTTATTCACCTGCTCGTTGTCTGGCACTGACTTCTGTGGATGCTGTTCTATTACTAAAATTGCTTGATCATGCTCCACCTGTTTGGTGTGTGATGTCAAATACCTTAGTTTTTCAAAGGTGCAATTATGTTCTCCTGACATAGTAGAAGTTTTGCTTTTGAAAAAAAACAGTTCACTGAGAACTGATACAGCTAGAAGTCCCAAAATGAAAAAATTTGATCACTGTGTGTATGTCTCATTGTGTATCTGTGTGTATTTAATACCTTAGTCTGTAAATAATTTATAAAGACTTAGTAAACAACTGGTGGGGTTTTTTTGAAAATACCTAAAAAAGCCATGGGTCTAGTTTGAACCAGAACTGTTTTACAAACTGTTTAAGAAATAACAATAAATTGACTATGATCCAAAAATGCTTAATTTATATAAAGAAACTTTATTTCCTGATGGTCTCGAGTCTAAACTATAGGGATATACAAAAAATGTGGTACAGAAGTTTAGATTTATTTTTCCTGGTCTTACCACATGACACGAAAGCACTGGCAAGCAGACATCAACATCTTGAACACAGGCATTTCTGAGGCTGAGTTTCCTTGAGTCCCAGTAGATCTGAAGAAAAACCCATCTAAATTTTCAGTGGGCTCAGAAATGATGGTGTGTATGTAACTAAAGAAAGGTCCATTTCTTCTCTCAGGAAAATAAAATCATGTTCTTCACACACACCCAGCTGAAGAGTAGATGGAAGTCTTCCACACCTCTCCAAGGTTCCTATTATATTGACTTGTAACTTGTCTGATGTAAACTCAGCTAACTCTCGAGCTGTGCAGTGATAGAGCTCCTGCAAAAAGAATTGTCATCTTTTGCCCCTTTGGTTTTTTAGTTTTAATAGGCATTAACTCACCTTTCCAGATGTGTTTCTTTAGAGGTTTCCTCTTCAATTAGCCTACCCAGTTTAGTGTAGATGATTAAATCCATAGGAGCAGAAGTTGAATGAGATTTTAATCTGTAAATGGAATAACAGATGAAACACCAGCTAATGTTTCAAATGTCTTTGTTTTGTGCACAAGTTGGCTTAAAATATTTATGAAGGTTCAGAAAACAATTGCAATGCTAAGAAACAAAGGCCTCTTGAGACTATCAAAGCACATGAAATTCTTGCTGAGAAATGTATGTCAATCGTTTGTTTTATTGCCTCTTGAAGTGTTCCTTGGAGAAGCATCTCCATCATAAAGAACATTTAGGTATTTTTTTTCTTTTCAAATTAATTCCAATGTGCCCGACATTAGAAGGTTTGATATAGTCACAGGGGATAGAGATGTGTTGAATAATTTACTGAAATTAATTTTAAGATTTCTTTGGAAGAATTCTTCAAAGATGGAGAATAAATACTGCTACTTAATGTGTACAGTACACATGAATGTACATATACTATCCAGGTAGTATCTGTACAGATAACATGGTAGGCTGAAGAGGTTTATAGTATTTGCAAAGTAAAGCTTTGCAAAGTAAATCTCCTCATTAATGTAAAGCTGGTATTACTATAGCTCTTGTTAATTCTGCAGGCAAAACTCCTTATCTAAGTGGAAAAGTACCTTGACAAAATAACAAAATCACTACAGGATGTGGCTGCTCCAGAAATTGAATATTTCTTAAAACTTAATTTTGGAAATTCATATTTTATTGCTTTTTAATTTAACTTCTAAACTTAGTGGGGTAGAAAAACAAAAATACTACACTTCTTAATATTTCTTTCTGTATATTTTCATTGTTTTGAATCTGAAAGCCTTCTCCTTTAATTTACTAACTGAAGCTATGAACCAAACTATCTAGAAGTCATTTTCATATCATCATGAAATTAAAAATAGCATTGTTATAATGTGAAATATGAACAGATATTGTGTAATGACCAGTAAGAAAAAAAATTACACTACTAAAATTCTTTTTGAATAAGCAAGAATCTGTTTATGCTCTGCGGCTGATTTAACAAAGAAGATCAGTGTTTTCAGACTCTAGGCAAATTATTCTAGGGTGTTTACTTTGTGTATTTAATCCGATTGATTGCTTAACTTTTTTGTGGCAAAACCAAAATGAACACCCTCCCCCCCAAAAAAAAAAACAACCCACATAGCGGTAGTTAGTCTAGTGCAGTTCTTAAGTCCAAACCTTTGGGTTGTACTGCTTGAGACATGGAAAAATTTGCTCATAACTGTCACTAGTGAATTATATCACTTATAAATCATGTACAGACTGTATTACATGACTGGCATAATTATCTCTAGCTGTTAAAAGTTAATTAAAATTATCTAAGGTTTAAGCTTGAGTCCCACAGAGGTCAGTAGGATATTTGCCATTGTCTTCATTGATCATCATAAACAGGTTATAAAATAAGCCATTTCTTTTTTTCCTTCACGCTTTCTTGAGTTTGCAAATGGTGGTCTTCTCCCTTTACCCAACAGATGATTCTCATTCCCAGTTGCTCTCTAGTGTTGACATCCAGTTTCCCAGTCCACTAGAGACTGAGCAGAGCAGCCCAGGGGACACAGTGGTGCCGTGTTCCCCCCAGCAGCACAGCCCCCTGCCAAGCTCGACTGGGCTCAGCCCACCCAAACCAACAACGCTCTTGGGTCAGCATTTATAGAGGACACAGGTTTTGCTTTTCCCAAGGGTTTTTCTTCTCACGTTCCCAGAGCCATGGAATGGAAAATGCATCCCATTGGAGTCAACAGAAATTTTACTATCAGCTTAAAATTGTCCAAGTTATTATCACCAATCTCCTTCTGAGTATGATGGTGACCAGGAGGCATACATTCTTAAATCAGTATTATCTTTGAACAAAGACAATAGTTTAATGAATGAAAAACACTTCTGTTTTGGTTTTTTTCTTTTTACAGGAGTAAAAATGGATTAAAGAAGAGAAAGCTGACCAAGTATGTAACTTCTTTGATATTTAAAGGAGTAAGATTTAGACTAAATATGCATTATGGAGTATATGTCATAGTGGTATTGCAGTTACAGATATAGAAAACTTCTAGATAAACATATCCTGAGAGTGGTATCCGTAGGCAGAAAACAATAATTGGACAAAAGCAATTCTTCTCAACAGATTGTAGTAAAACAGGTCCTTACTGGTAGAAAATTAGTCATCAAGGAAAAGATCAATTATTCAACTTAGTGATTTCAAGAGAGCTTATCCTTAGTTAAAAATGACAAAGGGTGGAAAACTGGGATGGATTTATTTCAACTGATATTTCCCTCTTGACATCAGGCTCTCATTACAGTTCTTGCTAGAACATTAGATCATTAATGCTAACGGGTAAACAGGAGTAATTAAGTGGTGATAAGACAGGTTCCTTTGGGCATATTGCCTCAAAGTAAATGAGAAGATAACTGTGTACATACTTCAGTAGCTTGTAAATTAGAGCATGATAATTAGGTGAGGGAAGCTGTTTACCTGTGTTTCAATGTTCAGAGCGTCAGCCTAATTATTTCTACGTTACATTCAGAGGCTGTGCCTCTACTAACAGATAGATCCTCACCTGGTGAAAAAGTGTGAAGAATGATGTGAGTCATTAAATCAAGGCTAATTCATATCTGCTGAAGCTCTCCATGATTTTCTAGAGTTATATGCCACTTTTTTTAACCACCATATCTCTTTGAGAAGTTGACCTCTAATGACAAATGGGTATAGTTCTCGAAGCCAGCAAAGAAAGCAGTCAGAATAGTGGCATCCAAAATGATGGTTTAGTGGAATTTTTTTTGGTGGACCTTCTAAAAAAATTGAATCCTAAATAGGAAATCAATTTCTCTGCATGAGCAAAGCTCAGATGAGTTTTAAAAGTGTCTCTTCCAGAATGAAATTATCTGAAAACAACAGTTCTCACCACACAAGAGGCAACTTAAATGAAGCAGCAGCTGCTCTGGTGCCAGAAGCATATTGGTGGGATGGCACTGAGAGTGGGTCTGCAGTGGAGTCGTGGATCACCACTTCTTACTGTGCCACCTGTGCCTTGGGAATGTACCCACCTGCAAAAGCAGTTCAGTGGCTAGTGATTAATCGTAAAAAGGGTGCATGGGACATTCAGAGCAGTGGTTTCCTGCAGGTAGAACAAGTCCAATCCCTCAAACGAGGGTGCTTACTATCATCAGCTCTGGCAGCTGCAGCACTGAGCACACCCAGAGGGGTCAGTACTCCTTTCTCTGCGTCTCTTTCTGGTGCTGTTATGTTACGATACAGGTAATGAGCAGTACACCCACATTTTGTGGCCCTGAACCACAAGGTTGCTCTTTATTGTTCCTTTCTAGCATTAACAGTTGTAAATACATATTTATGACTTGAGAATCACAGAATCACAGAATATGCTGAGTTGGAAGGGATCCATAAGGATTATTGAGTCCAACTCTTAACCCTGCACAGGACCATCCCTGAGAGTCACACTATTCTAGGGGAAAGAGAAATGAAACTTCAAAAATTGGATTTTTTTTACTTAATTTCTGTGTCTTTTTCCTTTAAAGCCCTGTCCAGCTGGATGATTTTGACGGATACATCAAGGATATGGCCAAAGATTCAGATTACAAGTTTTCTCTGCAATTTGAGGTAAATCTCTGAGGATTCTGCCCTCTGTTACTTGCCATGCCCAGATCAGCTTTTTCAAGATGTTAAGTTTGTGTGGTGTGTTCCTGTGCTCTGTGTTGATCGATGTGAACTGTTGCTGGGTGGGTCAGCTTCACTTCCGCTTCTGCAGAATTTAAAAGTGGATGTTGGTGTTGCTAAAGCCTGCATTTAGTAAACTGATTTGAGTGGCTCATCACAATCAATTCAAGATAATTATCAGAACAAAGCACTTGCTTTAAGATGTGCTGGTAGCCTGAATTGAATTTTGGATTTTGATGTCTTATTTGATATCTTAAATACCCTTAATTTGAGAGGAAGCATTGGAATGAGAAAGCAGCATCAAAAGTCTCTGTAAGAGCAAGAAGATCTCTCTAAGACAAGTTCAGGTGCATTCTCTTAATAACTCAGAATTTAAAGTCAATTTAGTAGTATAAATCTAAAAAAAATCATATCCTCAGGCTGTCTTCCAAAGATTTAAACATCGAAAGGGAGTGGGGAGGATTCTCAGGGTGTTGAGATGGCTGGCATGATCCCTTCCTGGCAGTGAAACTTCCTCTAATACAATATATATTAGATGTAACTCCTGAAGGTAATGACTAGAAAGATCTTCCAAGCATTCCTCAAAGATTAAAAACCACTTGAGGACTTGAAGTGGGGCAAATGACCACCACAGGAGTAACTTAGCAACCTCTTGGTTTGACACTATTTTTGGCTAATTAAGTGTGGGTAGAGAGGAAGGCAGCAGCGTGTTGGCAGCCTTCAGCAGGAGGCTCCAGCGTTGCTCTCCAGCTGCTTGGAGGTCAACTCAGAGGCATCAGATAAGGAAAGTCAATATAGTCCTGATGTCAGTTTATAAAGTGATTCATAAACATTTTCTGTCTGGTACCTGCTACAAGTAATTGCTTCACAAAGAACTATTTTTTGAGTGCTTGTGAGTTTGACTTCGGCGTTTCTGTTACCCCAGGAGCTAAAATTGATTGGGCTTGACATTCCCCACTTTGCAGCTGATCTTCCCATGAATCGCTGTAAAAATCGCTACACAAATATCCTGCCATGTAAGTACAATGCATGCTAAATCCTGCTGATGTCCCTGGTGAGGGAAAGAAGAGTTTTAATATGAAAATTGGAAAATCAGGACAGATTTTCTGCCTGATAAAAGTCTGTTCTAAAAACCTGCTCTTAAAGAGAACCAGGCAAGAGATGGTTTTTGTTAGCTTTGAATAGACATAGCTTCCTGGGGATGTTTGTCACAAGAGTTTGGAGGTGAGAAACACAAGGTCGTTTCTGCTACTGAGTAGCATTACTATTTTTCTCTTGCGCTTTAATGAAACCCAAGGGAGCCCAAACGGATGGCACTTAGAGGGTGTGTTTTGCAGAACAGTAATGATGGTGTGTTTGCTGAATCACACATTGCTCTCTTGGTAAATTTGAGCATTTTCTATTTTTTAATAGATTTTTTTTGCAGTTTCTGCAGGACTGATTTTAATTTTGCCTGGTTGGGAATGAGTGCCATGTTTGAGAGAAAACGTTTTCTTTTTTTGTTTTTTCCTTTTACAGATGATTTTAGTCGTGTTCGGTTAGTCTCAATGAATGAAGAAGAGGGATCTGATTACATTAATGCCAACTACATTCCTGTGAGTACAGAGATTTGGTCAGTGTAAAGTTAAGTGTCCTGCACAGCAGTGTGCCCCCTGTAAATAGCACAATAACTCCTGGAAGCTCAGTCATGTTCTCAGCATCACCTTCAGCTTCCAATATTTTGCTTACAGGGAGCTATGTGTTATGTCAGTCACCAATAAAATTAAAAAAAAGGTGGCAGAAGGGAAGACTTCGACAAATTTTGCACAGTAGCACTTGGTGAGCTTTGTGAAACCGAAATTGGACTGATAGGGAAATAGGGAGGAAATGTTAAGTGATTCAATGGCCTTTTAAGAGAGCTAACAAAACCATAAACTTTTAAATGAGAAATTTTTCTAGATTTCTACAGCACATGGTAAAAGGGTTAATACTCCACAACTGACAAAATGCACAGAGCCCAGATAGTTCGTGGAGAGAATTTCTGCTTTCTGCCTCATCTGTGGTGCTCCCAGCGGGCCTCCCTCTGCCTGGCAGAGAGCAGCCACTTACGAGGGAGTAGCACCCACAGTTTTAGGATAATTAAAGTGTACACAGAGCTATAGCCAAACATTTTGACACTGAGGGGTTGGCTGAAACGTCATCAGGTTTTTCCACTTTCACTTAGGCTTATCCCTGCCACTACCACAAAGGTTTGCCCCCTCTGTTATCCTCCAGTACTGTGGCTCTGTGTAAGCTAGAGAGCAATATCCACTGTGTTTCTCTGCATGTAGAGGAGGTAGAGCACTACAGCATCCACTTAGAAAAAGGTCTTCTACTTGGGGACCACAGACAGATGAGCATTTCTGCATTCCTGACATGAATGAAAGGCAGAGCTGGCCCTGAAGAGAGCTGAGTCAGCATTATAGAAAAGGGAGGAGCCCTCCGATGAGTCAGTGAAGCCACTTCTCTGTCACTGTGGCACTGCTCATATGTGGATTGTTTAGCAAATTGCTTGTACTTGGCTTCTGTGTGCCAAGAGCATGACCTTGCATGACCTTGAGCGCTTAGGCTCCAAGTGCCTGAGCTCACAGAGAATCAAGAAAGAAAAATGTTCCAGCATTCAAAAGCATCGTGAACAACACAGGAAACTTCTATGACGGGGATTATGGATTATAGGATTTTAAGTGGTGGTCCCTTTTGAATGTTCAGTTCTGCTTTACATCTCTTTAGTACTACTTATAGCACAATGCTGACCATAGAAACTGGGACAGACATGTCATCTTAATGCTTAGCTTTTCTTGATGTTCCCTTCTCCATTGAGTTCCTGCCTCCAAACACATAAACCAGGGGGAATCTGTGTCCCTGTGCTAACAGAGAGATTTGACATTTAGGTCAGACATAGCCCATGCAGACAAACAGGCAGCAAATTCTGTGTAGTGCAAAAACTCAGCCTGAGCTGACTTGTAATGATGTCTGGAGGAAGCCATTTGTGGAAAGTGCTCCCAAATCACAAATAATTTTACTATCTGCATACTGTGGTGGCACACAAATTGTCCAGTTTGCTCAGGATGGGATCATGCTGTGTGTTGTATGTGTTTTTTGCTCTTACTAGGGATATAAAATAACTTTCCAAATGCAGTTTTGATAATACAATCTCAGCAAATATGGTTATAGCCAATGCCAAAATGGTCATTCCGTGCATCTTTTATTATAGTCTTAAGAACAGTCTTGGTTTCGGAGCATGGAAGTAATCTTTCCAACTAAAAGCATGTTGATAGGGATAGGAAAAGGAACACATGGATATAAAACATCTGAGCATCTGTTAAGAGCATTGACTCAGCATGTTCTCTATTACTTTAAGCAGAATTCTAATAAATATTTTATAATTTCAAGTCCTTAAGACATAAGCACATGCATTCATTGCTACCTTCCATTTACACCAGGGACTGAAAATCACCACAGGCACTGCTCGGGATGAGCAGGCTGAGCATATCTGGGTTTATGCCTGTAACTAAACAAACTCTAAAACTGCATAATTTAGAAGAACCTGAAACTTTGGTTTAGGGTTCTTATTACTTGCTTTTTTAATGTTGCCTTTTTTGCTCTCTGGGCAAATGATTTGTATAGTAACTATTTCATCTTCTGTCCGTCATTCTAGATTGCTTACACTTCAGGAGCATCAAAATCTGGCAAAAGTTGCCACCAAAAAATAAATACAAAAGATCATAAAGTAGTTTCTTTATATTAGAAATCACTTTTAGAATTTCAAATTGAACATGAGCAAGCTAAAAATAATATGAATGCCAGGGAAAAATACATGTTCTGAAGCAGTAATCATGTTGGCAAACAGCACCTATCTCTTTGTTTCTTAGGGTTATAATTCACCCCAGGAATACATTGCAACCCAAGGACCACTGCCAGAAACTAGGAATGATTTTTGGAAGATGGTTCTCCAGCAAAAATCTCAGATTATTGTTATGCTCACTCAGTGCAATGAGAAAAGACGGGTATGTAATAAAATCTTGTCTGTAGTATAAAAGAAACTACTCTGAAAATGACATTATTTTCTGGTGAGTGAATGTCTTTGCACTGTTTTCTGATCATAAGGCAGTATCACAACCAGACCTGGAATGGCACTTCCCTTATGGCAGGCATTCCAAGACCTTCTTTGACCTTCTTTGAACTTCCCAAACCTTCCCTGACCTTCTTTGAACTTTTCTAACCTTCTTTGATTGTCTTTGACCTTCCCTGGATGTCATTGATCTTCCCTGAACTTTGTTGACCTCCTTTGACCTTCCCTGACTTTCTTTGACTATTCTAACCTTCTTTAACCCTTGTTGACCTTCCTTAACCTTATTTGAACTTCCATTACCTTCTTTGGTCTTGTTTGACCTTCAACCTTGTTTGACCCTCTTTAACCTTCCCTGACCTTCTTTGACCTTCTTCAATCTTCTTTGACCTTTTTTACCTTTTTTGACCTTCTTTGAATTCCCCTGACCCTTCTGATCTTCTTCTTTGTTCTTTAACTACCCCTGACCTTCTTTGTTCTTACCTTCTTTGACCTCCCTTGACTTTATTTGACCTTCTTATGACCTTCCCTAACCTTATGAAGCCTCTTCTCTTACATGAGGAGAGGCTAAGAGAGCTGGGACTCCTCACCCCAGAAAAGAGAAGGTTCAGGGGATCTTGTCACTGTGTATAAATACCTGATGGAAGGTAATGGAGACAAGGTGCCAGTGACAGGTCAAGAGCTGATGTGCACAAATTAAGAAAACACATTAAATTCTATCTGAAATCAGGAAACACTTATTTACTGTAAGGTTGACTGAGCACTGGCACAGGTTGCCCAGAGCATGTGGAGTCTCCATCCTTGGAGGTATTCCAAAGCCATATGGACATGGTCTTGAGCAGCTGGCTCTAGGTGACCCTGCTTGAGCAGGGAGGCGTTTGGACAACATGACCTCCAGGAGTCCCTTCTAACCTCAGGCATTCTGTGATTCTGCTCTTTTAAGTTTAAATACTAATAAAATACAAGGATGGTGCTTTACATTTTTCCGTGATGTTATAATAGAAATATTTGGAATATAATAGAATATGTATGATATATATGTATATTCTCATCCCCCACGTTTTGTTCCATTTTTTCTATTATATTAGGAAATGTAACAATCTACAAAGACACTGCTTTTTCTTTCTTCACTGTACTAATGCTACCCTTTGGAAAACCCATGTATAGCTGATGGCCATTTACACAGATAGGAATGGTCAGACCGGAAGGCATTGCAGGATAAGTTACTTCTTATTGCAGCATCAAGTGAACAATGCTGTAGGCATTTCTATACTAGAGGGTCTGTGTACTTTTGATTGTACTACTTTATATATGTGTATATTTATATAAATACAACTATGTATGGATGTACGTGTCCCTTTCAGGTGAAATGTGATCATTATTGGCCTTTTACGGAAGATCCTGTTGCATATGGGGATATCACAGTGGAGATGCTGAGTGAGGAAGAGCACACAGACTGGGTTTATAGGAGTTTCCGAATTAGCTATGTAAGTGAAACACTTTGCATGGTCCTGCCAAAGGAGTGGGAGTAATTTTGGTCCAGCCTTTCCTTAATTTTTGTCCATTTCTGGCATTCAGTGGGAAACACCCAAGAGAGATTGATGTACTGGCTCAGTCCACACAGGCAGATGACCAAATCAAAAAACTTTCCCCTAAAATTGTTGTCTCTGTGAATTTCTCAGCACAGTGCAAAACTGAAACAAAAGTAGTACCAGAGCTCTGGACAATTCCGTGGTGCCAATAATTAGTGACAACAGATGTGTGAGTTTCTTCTTTTCTGTATCTCAGACACAGCTTCTTACTATAAATTATTCTTGAAAACTTGAAAATACCAGTGCAGAAATTGAAAATATTTTTCTAAAGGGCAATTCTACAATAATCATATCTTCCTATAAAGTATTGAAACACATGTGAGACCATGCAATTTCCAAATTAAAGCTCTCCAGACTTTCAAGCATTACCACCCTTGTTTCCTGCATCAGCTCGTTGCCAGCACCAGCTCATGAAGGAAAGGTTAGGGATATGGAGGGGACATAGGAAAAGCTGTGCACTGGCAATTTCACGTTGGCCCAGGACTTAGTCCTGCCCAGGCTTGCCTCACTGTGTTCCGAAGTGCACAGGGGGCAGGCCGGGAGTGCAAACATGTAAACCATGGTGTTGGGGTCAAGCGAAAAGAATAGACTGTGGTTTGCAGTTGAGGTAAACTGTCCTTTATCAAACCTAGGGTGCCTTCTGGTCTCATTTTTTGATATCCTTTGCCTAAGGATCAGCTGTTCTCTGTGACTGGAAAGAGGTTAGGGAGTAGAAAGATTTAGCCTGACCCAGAATGGAAAAACCAAAGGCATTGCTTGATACGGCCTTTGGTGAGGATGGCCCTCCATCCCTCACCAGGTCTTGAGTTCCTTAAAGGCTCAAAGACAAAATGTGTTGTGTTGAGGATCTTATTTAATTTAAAACCAGTTAGAATTTTTAGCATTACAGAAGTTTTTCATTATAATGAGTATTTTCCTAAAGGGTTCCTTTCCTCCTGTAATAGTTTTCTTTTCCCTTTTGGTTTTTTTTCTTTAAAACTTGAAAAGAAAAACTCCAAAGAGTCCAGTATTGATTGTTTGCCAAGAACATTGTTCTTTATCTCTGGCAAAAATGAGAAGAGGAGAAGGAATGGAACAGGAAGAAGAAGGAAGTCCAAATTTGAAAAATGCAACAGTTCTTGGTTTAAAAGCAAAATAAAATGGAACCACCATGGAGACAAAAGCAAAATCGAAATTCCAAACCCAGAAACAAGAAGTTCATATCACTTTGATTATAACGATCTGCTATCCCCTCCCCTTTTTTGGCTGACTTCACTTTCTTAGGCTGTATTTGAGGGGAAAGCAGCTGGACAAAATCACAGAAAGCTCTCAGTGCAACTGAGTGTGACTGCACTGTTAAAACTCCTGTGAATATGCTGCTGTTCTGCTTCTTCCATTAGGCTGATGAGGTGCAAGACGTGATGCATTTTAACTACACTGCCTGGCCAGATCATGGTGTCCCCACGACCAACGCTGCCGAAAGCATTCTCCAGTTTGTACAGATGGTGAGGCAGAAATCAGCAAAGACTAAAGGCCCCATGATCATACACTGCAGGTAAATGCTTCAAGGAAATGGAGAACAATGAGTTGTTACATTACATAGGTTGGGAAGCGATTAGAAGGAGAGGTTTTTGGGTTGCACTCATGCGTTAGCTGATGATGGTTCTCTCTCGTGTTATGGTTATAGAATTGGTCCCCTGCTTTGATTGCAGAGGAGCTGGAGTTTCAGCCTGGCACTAAGGCATTTCTTTCTAGGAGAGTTATCTCTTTGGGTGTTATCCACAAATGGCTTCAGGAGGCCTAGCAGATGATCCTGATTTACACCAGCTCAGAACCTGCCCCTGCTCTCTCGTTTCCACCTCTTTGTGATACATACAGTGCAGTACAACCAGCAGCTGCTGCAGAGTGCTGCTCCCCTGCAGATGCGCAGATCCTCCTCCTCTGGTCATTCAGCTTTTGGAACATTCAGTGTGCCAGCTAGTATCCCATGCTAACAGTTATATGGGTTTCTTTCTGATTTTTTTGGAGGAAGGTTGTTTTATGTACTGTCAGATTTCTCTCCTGCATGTCATTTGGCCTTTTATTAAGATGCTAATTTATTTGTCCTCTCTGAGGGCACCTGCCATGTTAGTGGTGATATCATACCAGGTATCCTGATGCGAATTTCCCAGCTGACTTCAAAGCTCTTTGTAGCTCCTCATGGGAGAGCTACTCACAAGTTTCTAAGAAATACATAAATAGATGTTCATAGTGGATGAATATGTGTACATTATGGTGACATAATTCTAATGAAAGGCCGGGCTTGCATCGCCCACCACAGAGACGAGAATTACATTGCTGCACACTGAGTCAGCACCTACCAGCACTGTCTTTCCTGGTGGTGATGTGATGGTCAGTACTGACTGTCTGTTCCCAGCACTTTGCACACTTTCCTTCTCAGAAAACAGTCCTGTGTAGTAATATCATTTCTAGTTTCCAGATATGGCACTTAACGTTCTACTGGAAAGCAAACAACTACAGCATTTGTAAGTGCAGTCAATCATGCAGTTCTCCCCTATAACTTCATGGAGAATTTCATGGGGGATATTGTTCTGGGAGAAAGGTGCCTGTAAGTCAGGGGAGATATTTATATATAACATTACAAAATCAACCCAAATTTATACTATGTAATTGTTTTGGGAAGAAACAGAAGCAAGTATCAAGAGAGCTGGGTAACAACTGTAGTATTTTCTTTTTAATTAGGATGCTTATACGAGCAAAGAGAGATACTTTCAGATAGTATTTTTAGACTATATTGTACATCTTACTGACCACATAGAATAAAAGTAGCAATGCTATGAAATAAGTGTGGGGGAAGAAAAAGAAAGTATTGATCAACTCCTGCAGCAATTGTTCTCAAATGCTAAAGAAAGCATAGAATGAATTTATCAGTTAATGACTCTGTCAAATGAACACATCAGAGTTCTGTTGTATTCATCTTATTCAAGAAATTAACACAACACAAGCAAAAAACCCCAAACCTGTTTTGTGACAGTTATGTTGAACTGTGTTGAGATGAACTGTTAAATATTATTGCAAATACTTTCAAGGCTTTTCAAGGCAGAAAAAAGAACTTTTGCCAAGATACACACTTCTACCCTTAGGAGTAGGTATGGTGTTGGGATGATGTGTAAAAGTCTATAAAATCTCTAAAGCCACAGTCAGTGAAATCAGATTTAAACATTACATGTGAAATCACAATGAAAAGAATTATATACACGTAAGAATCTCTAAATGAAAGCAGTATGTCTTTTTTCTAGTCACTAAGCTTCCCTTTGAGGGAATGAAGATTTTCAGCTGACTGATTGCTATTTCTGTCTTATACTCCTAAGTCAGAACCTGGAGTGTAGACTCTTCTGGGTGGTTTGTCCTGTGAGGATGAAGTGCTGTAGTGCAGTGCTTGTGCAAGCCAAAATCTTTGCAGTATGGAGAGCTGTGGAACTGAGTCCTGCATGTTCAACCCCCGCTGCCTTTGTGTAGATCTCTGCACTTCTGGCCTACAGCCCCCAGAGTTAGAGGGGTCTCATGAAATCTGTGAGGGTAACAGTGAAATCAGGAGGAGCTGACAGCTAAGGGTGGGTGAGCGTGTGCATGCACATTCTGTGTGGAAATGCATGAAGAGTGGTATAAAAAGGTGAAATATTTGCAGAGCCACCCACTCCATGAACTCTGCTGAATCAATCAGTGGATTGCCTGGCATTAAATCCAACAGGTTAACCAGCCTGCCTGACCGCAGATTTGCTCTGTCTGATTATCACAGCTGCAGGACTCCTGCTTTTTGCAGTGCCACTGATTGTCCTGTGTGTCTCCTTCAGAAAAGCCTGAAATGAGATGCATGTTATGCATGTCTGTGTGTCTTGTAGTGCTGGAGTGGGACGAACAGGAACCTTCATAGCCCTGGATCGGCTCTTACAGCACATTCGTGACCATGAGTTCGTTGATATATTGGGCCTGGTGTCTGACATGCGCTCCTACAGAATGTCCATGGTGCAGACAGAGGTAACATCAGTTTACTTCAACATTGTGAAAGTGTTGACATGTCCATTTCATATCTCTCTTAGTGTGTTCATGTCCCTGAACACTTGAAAAAATGGCTATGAACAGATATAATTAAGTTTTCATCTTTGTTGTAATATTGTCATGTTATTAATCTGCTGCATAGGTGGGTCTGATGATATATCTGCAATCTCGCCAATGTCTTATTCTCATCCTCTGTGAAATTAATATGCAAACAATGTATTAGAAGAGGTTAACATATAGAATTTTCAAACCACATTGAAAAGAATTGAGCTTGCTGGGGGGATTAATAGCTCATGAAATGATATCCGTATCAGGCAGCCTTGTTCAGGTATCATGTTGGTATCATCTAGCCAAGCACAGGATTTCAATTACACAATGGAAATACAAATAACAAGCAAAACAGAAAGAAGGACTTTGAGTCTGCCAGACACCCTACTCGCCCTTCTCCCTGCCCAAATATCTACTGGGTAGTTATTTTTCTGTTTTTAAGACAAACATACTGGAAAAAAAAATCACAAATTCTTTTTTCAAAGCAGAAGCTTTTACGCATCTGAAACTTTCCCCGTTCCCCTGGTAATGAGGGAAAGATTGTATGCCTGTTGCACTCTTCCCTGGTTTGGCACAGTATAAGGTTTGACAGAGTTATAAGCTGGCAACCTCCATATAGTTGGAAGTGCCACTATCACTATTTTCAGGCTAGGTCTGGCAAATAGTTTGTTGCCAAGGATTGTTGAATCCAGAGCAAAGCAAAGAAGTTTTATCAGGGAGAGGAGAGCACGGAGAAAACCTGCAGTGACAATAACTAGCATCTGGAGATGAAGAAAAGTTGATTATTCTCAGTCCATTTTGGATCATTCCTATCACTTTTCATCACAATTCAGTGTGTTAAACCAAAGGCAGATCCATATGTAAAAAAAAACAGAGAAGAAAGTCCTGATGATTCATTTCAGCTGCAACTGTGTTAATCATTCCAGAAGGGATGTGGTTTTCTGTTGGGTTTTTTGGTTGTGGAGGTCTTTTTGTTTTTCCCTGTTTGTTTGTTTGTTTTGTTTTGTTTTTGTTTGTGTGTTTTGGGTTTTGGTGTTTTTTTTGTGGGTTTCTTTTTTTTTTTCCCCCCATGTACAGCCTCATTGCCTGCCTGGGGCTGATGTCAAGGGTATTTGCCCAGCTCCTGCTGCTCCAGGCACTACGTGACACTGACACTCCAGCACAGAGGCCAGTGAAAAGTCTTTTCTTACAAAATCTGAAACCACCGACAGCTGACCTGAGTTCACTTGCCTTGTATGCTGGAAACTTGGAAATGTCTCAGTGAGCACTTTAAAAAAACTAAATGGCACAGGCCCTAAAGGGGGATGAGAATGAAGAATACCATGAATTGAAATAGTCACTCCAAATTAGTGAGGCTGAGGAAATCCTGACATTTCTGTGGTCTGAAACATGCTTCAAACTCATACTGATGTCTCTGGCATCCGCAGGCCACTGGGGACAGGGGCTGAAATCCAGACTTGGAGTTTGGAACAGTTGTTTTTGCTTGAGATCCACTTGCTCCCTGTGCCTCATTTACATAAAGGTTACTGTAAGGATACATCAGGATTTGCTTTCTCTCTGAAATCAAAAAGTCATCAATTAAGGTTATTCTAAATTGAATTACAGTGTTTAATCTGTCTAATGATAATGCTGAGAAAAGTCAGTCTGTAACCAAAACCAAAGATAACTATGCTCTTGTTGCACAAAAACCTTTCCACAAATACAGTGGTGCAAGTGATTGACCCGAATTACTTGTAGTGTCACCTGCACAGAGGTTGATACTCCCCAAATAATTAACTGTTCTGTGAACAAAATCAAGCTTTACCTTTTTATTGGTAAAGAAAAACACTGAGGAATATGAACCTCATTAAAATATTTCAGATGTGTATGTGGCATGGATGCAATTTGTTACACATAAAGCAATTATTGGAATTCATTCATTTTTAGGCAACATAAAGTAGACCCACCTTAGCTCAGATTCGACTCTTCTGTCATCATTCAGGTTATTAATAAGTGATTATGGTGCCAGGTGGATTTCATGCTTCCCCCGCTGCTATCTGAAACAATTGTGGGATAATATTTTGGGAGCTGATAACTCACTGTACATCGTGATGGGCTGAGGTGGGAGAGATGGAGCTGGGCAGTGCAAAAATGCTCACTCATTTGGTCTTTTTTCCAGGAACAGTACATCTTTATCCACCAGTGTGTGCAACTGATGTGGCAAAAGAAGAAGCAGCAGTTCTGCATCAGCGATGTCATATATGAGAACGTCAGCAAGTCCTAGTTCAGAGTCACAGGTGGTAAGTCAGGCAAGCCCAGCCCTGTTCCGTGCCCAGAGCCTTGCATCCCAGCTGCTGGCAGCAGCCAGCATCATGGGTGTTTGTTCCAGGAGCTTTCCGAGGCTTATTCTCCTCTGCTGTTCACACGGAGAGTGCAAGGAAAATCTGTGTAGCCTGTCACAGTAAATAATCCCCTATACTTTCCACAGCACTTCAGGAGTATATGGGCTCACTCATTGTTCAAAGAAAAGGAGAATCCAGAACTCCTGAGTAAGCCATCTAACCATTGCCTGCCTCTTCCCCTAACACTCCTTACAAATCTTTAAGGAGAGAAGGACTTTAATACCTTCAGTTATTCTGAAATCACTTAATCAAGTGCCAGGTTACCAAGGCCAGCAGAGTTTTGGGGATGCTCTGCTGGAGGGTGAGAGAGTAACCAAAAAGCTCTGATGTGAAATGCTGGGGAAATTTTTTTCGTAAATCTAGAACCATGGAACCACTAAGGTCTCAAATTGGTACTATCGGTAGCATAAGTGAAGTGACCAACTTGCTTTTCCACTGAGCCCTTGTGCCTGGCCTGTGGGGCGCAACTGGCCCAGCCCAGTCTCCAGCTGCAGAGCAAAGCACAAGGCTATGATGTAGCTAGAGGTTTGCTGTTGGGGACAAGCTGTGAGGATGTGAATCTCTGCTCTTCAAGCTACTGAGCTTTGGTTCATTAGGTGGCAGCAGTAACCCAGCCATAACTGTAATACTCACTTTTGGGTGGAGCAGGAAGCTGCAGACTTTCAACTCAAACTGGTTCCTCAAATAGCTGGTGGAGAGCTGGGCTGAGGGCACCACCACCACTGTGTGTCTGTGGTATTGCACGTGTGCCATCATTAACCTCTGTGAACATCATTCCCTGCCTGTAAAAGAATCCAAATTTGCCTCACCTGTTTAGGTAGTTTACTGTCTAATTTTAGTCTCAGAACCCAGCCTGCAACCTGTACTGGTGGGCTGCAGTCCCAGCCTGTATGGAGGGTCAGTAGGAACAAATGCTAGGAACTGTATTTATCTCCTTTTCTTATTTCTAAAGCATTCTGTTTGTTTGGTTCCAGGTGAGACCATGAAGCACACCCATCTTCCCTTGCTTCTGATTTTTTTTCTGTTGACGGTTTGAACGGCCAGGTGTTGTGCCACGAGAGATTGCTGCTTTGCAGTACATGGACAATGAAAGAAACTTTTACATTTCTGAAGCACTGGGGAGACAAAGCCTTAACAAGCCTGCGGTGTCTTTTGAACTGTTTAATTTCTGGACTTTTTTTTAAATACTGGACCAAATTCAGCTAAACAACATGAAGGAAAAGACACTCTATGTGCATAAGATAGATTGCTCCAGAGGATTGGGGTTTTGTTTGGTACTTTTGGTTAATTTCTTTGATAATTTTTTTTGCTGTGCAGGTTGGGCTTAAGGTTAAAGTAAGTGCAATATTTTTTTAATAGTTGACTGAAGAGCTTTCTTCATGTGTCACTGGTCAGTGCTAACGTCCCTAGGAGAGCAGGCATTGTTAGTATCTAATAATACCTCATTAGTGAATAGCAAGGCATGAACATACATGAAGAAATCTGGAGATTGTGAAAAGGGGATGGGAGGGCAGGGGTGGGGGGTTGCTGGGTACATGGATTTGACTGTTTCCTTACAGCACTAATGTACGTGGGGCCTGGGGGGAGCACAAGACCTGAGGAATGGACTGACGAGCAGAAATCCAAACCATGAAGCCTGGAGCAGGCAGCCGACACTGAGAGATGGGGTGGTTTTGGTTCTTGACTGTGCTGCTACTAATTAAGCAGAGGGATTGCTCTTTTTGCCAACCTTTTCAGTAATGCCACTGATGAGGCTCTTGTTTTAGATCAATCTAATCACAGGGCAAGTTTCAAGCTGGGATATGTTAGCATATAATACTATAGCGTTTAACTGTCCGAGCAGTCTACGGTGCCTATACCCCTCATTTGTTTATTATTTTCAATAATTATTAACCCTGTGTAAAAACATGAAGCTGGTTCAGGTTGGAGGGGTAGAAAGGAAAGAGAAAAAAAAAAAAAGGTGCTTTAATGGGCCTAACTATTTCTCCGAACCAGGAATTTAAAATTTTACAAAAACAAGGTTTTGGCATGTGAAGGGCTGGTTATTGCTTTATTGCTACAAGGCTGCCAAAGCGTCAGTATGGATTCCTGCAGGAGCTTTGGGGTCAGGGTGGGGGGCTCTTTTCTTTTTCACTGTCAGTTTCAGTTCTAGTCAGAATAATTAGCTATATTTTTTTTTTTGGTCTTTGTATAATTCCGGTACATCATTGTGTATTGTGACATGGATGCTGTCAGAATGGATGTTGATGGCATTTTTGTAACCTGTTGCTTTGTGTCACCTCCTTGGAAGTCAGCAGCAATGGTATTCAATGTAAACAAAACAAACTTGAACTGAAAGTAAACACACTGGATTGCTTACCTGTCAAGAAGTCACTGTCAGCAAAACGGCAAACACACATGCATATGTTTTTTATTTCATTCATTCTGGGGTCTGCTATCACCTGGCAGAGTACCAGCTGTAGTTCAGAAGCTCAGCTACTTCCAGAAGCCTGGTAATCTCCTTCAGCTGATATTCCTCTTTTTTTCTTACAAAGTTAAATAGGTGTATACTCCTTTAATATCTACATCAACATTGTATTGGTTACAAGGGAAAACTTCTTTCAAACTATCCCATATATAGTATGCAAAACTGCATAGACTTAACATAAACCCCAAATAAAACAGGTCCTTGCAAAGGGTACTAAGGAAACAGGACTCCCCTTCTCGTTACTAAATGAGCATGATATGCATTTCCCCCTCTTCTGTTTCCATGCATCTACTACTATTTCCACTGTTTCCACTAATCCCAGTCCTAAAGCAGAGATACTGTTTCTCCAAGTATGATGCACAGAGATGGATGCAAAAGGGCAGAGTGCCCTGTCTTCAGAGAGCGGGCTGCTCACAAGAAAGACTTCAATGGTACACATTTCTCTCTCATTTCACTGGTGTGCCTCAGCTGGAAGGCCTGCCATTCCAGTGGGAACAGCAAAGATTTGTCTGGCTTAATGTGAATAGAAGACACAATTCTAAGTGAGCACTTGACCATTTAGACCTTGCCTCCATGCTTTTTTAAAAAATGTCTTTCAGAGTTTCATTACATATTTACCCAGAAAATATGTTTACATCCCTCTAGAGAACTGGCAGGGGAAAAAAAAAAACAACTTACAAATGTTCTTTCTCATGTACAGCCTCCTCCTGGCCATTGCCCATTGAGTCTATATTTATTCTGTATCACAGACAGAGTAAGCAGGTTACTTCTAAATCATTCATATGCCCACAAAATACTGCAGTGTGAGCTGGCTGTAACAGAAGCTTGGCTGAACATGACAGGGTACAAGATTGCTGCAAAGATGCCAAAATCACATTGTGGCAAATGGCACTGCCTGAATAGCCTGAATTTACTAGACAGTTTTTGAATGCATGTCAAAAATTATTCCATTTGCACAGTAACAGGTGTGTATTTTGCCTTTAATAGTTACTTAATCACAAAATCAATTATCTCCTTCACAAAAATACCTTTTCCTACTCCACACAATATGCAAAACTGCATAAGCAGGCATGTTGGGATGACATTAGAAACCTCCTTTCCCAGCGTTCAAGACATAACTAAAGTAACAAACAAGTCTGGAAGATGATATGGTTCAGAATACTCACGCAGAGCCATTTAACTTGAATTGACACATCATACTTTTGTTTTACCTTGTCAAAAAAAGTCTGAAAGAATGTTTTGGACACATTCTGCATGTTAATACTGTTTCCAGCATCTGTCAGAATAAAACTCTCAAGTCATCACAGCTGTAAAGCTGCCTGGAACTTCAGGTTTGCTAATAGGTTTTTTGAATTATGGGTTTCATGTCCATAGCTCTGCTGACACTGTGGATGTTCTGTATTGATCTGCTGCTCTTACAGCATCTGCTGACCCACATGTCTGTAAAAGCACCTCTGCACAGTGAGTGACCATTCATCGAAACCAGGGCAGGTTTTCTCCTTGTTGCCTCATGCTGTGTCTGCTGCCATGGAAGGAGCAAACAAGTAAACCCAAGAACAGTATTTAGAAGTGCTAAGAAGCTTTTAGAGCCAGGTGTGGAAGTGTTGCCTCTCTTAGCATGTCCTGTGCAGTGAGCCCTGACATTCTTGGGTCTTCAGAACTGTTTCCTTCAAACCTCACACAAGGATTAAGAACAGGCTGGGAAGCCTTACTTGTGCTTTAATTCATTTTACTGGTTTTTTTTTTCTTACACCAAAAGAAGACAAATTTCCCCTCTCAAATAATCAACATCATCATCCTATGCACAAAAATCACCCTTCCCTCTCTCCATTCATTAACCACAGTGTCACACTACTTCCCTCCCACTTCTTTTTAAAGGGCTTATGTGAAAACTGTAGTTTCATTGTTTCTTTCAGCCACTTGTTGGTTGAAGTTGTGAGTGCTCTTGTGCATGGGATCAGGGTGGATTGAGTTTTTCTGCTGTGGTGGCTAGGAAACATCTAGGAAGGCTCCCTATTTGCTTTCATCTCCTCCTTTAAAATACAAAAATCAAGGAGTAGAAACACAGACTAGTATTTTGATACTCATTTTGGTCTGAATGCTGAGGATAAAGGCCAAAGTTGCAACCTAAGCAACTCAGAGATGCTTTAGAGCCAAAGACAGTTAAATAGACACTTACAAAAAATTAACAAACCCCCAGGAGAAATTCAAAATGTTTGTGATATAAACAGAACCCAATACAGAGTCCCTCATGTTTGTACTTCCCATACATAATGCTGTTGGGAAGTATGCAAAGGTGGGAGGCTGAGCACATCCCTCAGGGAGGCTGAGGGTATTCCTCCAAATACTCTTGATGTATCAGATTCAATCCTTATACAGGGCTGTTTTAGACACTACACAGACTTCACAGTTGAGGGAGAATACAATAAAAAGCCTGGGCCCCTATAAAGTGGTAGTTTGGCCAGAAATATGGCTTCCCATAATCATGACTCCCTTGTGCATAAGGCATAGCCCAGGAAAATGAACGGAGATACGTGCTTGGACAAGGGTCTAATATTCAAGCTTGCTTCTGTATATGACCTAGAAAGCTGAAAATTCAAAATGCCTTCACTTTCCACAATAGAACCAAAATAAAAATTCTGATTAACAGGTTTCCTAATTAGAAGGACTTAATTCACATCTTACAGTTATATTTGTTTGTTACTGTCCAGAAAAGCCCTTCAAGAGATGCTTTCAGAGGTTCACAAACACTGAAGAATACACTCAAAATCACTGGGAGCTCTAAACATTTCAGACTGTCATACCATTTGGGGTATCTACCACCTCATAACCATTGATTTTTGCACACATCAATCGTGGAAGTCTGCACTTATTTCCCAGACCCCTCCAAACCCACCAACATTTATACAGCACAGTGCTTTGGAGCAATACAAATATGTATAAAATCTCACAGATCACAATTTCTCTGAGTGGAGCACTGTTTAACATTTGAATTACTAGATGGTAATTAAACTGCTCCATCCATCAGTATTGGTTAGAAACGTTTTTTCTGAATTAAATGTGAGGTTTCACAGTGGTTTGCTCTCTCCATGGCATCTGGAGGGAACAGGCAGCCTAAAGGAGTGGGAAGGAGTGCCTTGCTGATGTTAAAAAGGTTTGTGCTCTGAAAGCATAAAACTGCTGAGTGAACATATGCTGCTAAAACTCTCCCCTCCACCCAATTAAAAAAGGCAGATTGTTGATAGCAAATTAGTAAAGTAGTCCCTATGTTATCAAACATCTAATAAGGCACTTCCTTTGACATTTAAAAAACTGTTTTGTTTCCTTTTCACACATTTTTCATGTATCACATCCTTTTAATATTAGTATTAAAAATAATCCTCACTGCTCAAATCCTAAAGAAAACATTTTGAATGAAACACTACATTTTACTACTGTTTTCATTTAAACCACTGAATATTTTGAAGTAAACATTGTCATTTGACGAACCCCAGATGAGATCTTCTTTTGATTTCTTATAACCGCCAACAAACTGAAAATTCAAAAACTGCATAGCAGAGGGGTGAAGATCCCTGCGGTGCCTTAAACCACCAAGGAAATTCCAACAAAAAGGGAAATAGCTGCCTCGGCCCCAGATTTCACAGACTTTAACACAGCAATCATAAAGGTTAGTTCAGCAAAGTTAAAGGGTTAAATACAGCTCAAGTTGTACTGGCTTGATAAATCATTAGTAGCTAATCTAGAAACTATGAAAAAAGACAGATACAAGCCAACCAACCCCAGATTATTCTGCTTATCCCTTCGGTATATGGAAGGGGCTTCCTGTTTCCCACCCCAAGTATCTCCAAAGATGCCTCTGAGCATACTGACCACATTCAGACTTGTCTGGCTCTTTGTAAACAACAGCCACGCAGAAATCCAGATTCAAAAAAAAACCCAACTGGGAAATCACCTCTTTTCTCTGAGAGATGAACGACGGGTCCTTCCGCTGAGACCTCGGCATGCCAAACTCCACATTGTCAGGAAAGTCTCAGAGCTGATGCCTCTTTCTGGGCAAAAGCCAACCATATGCTGAATGCTAGAATAAGCTTGCAGAGAAGATGAATATTGGCGTCCTATTTTGGTAATTAGCAGGGGAATAGAGGTGCAGGTTACTGCCACAATGCTTTTAATGGAATCAGACATAATTTCCATAAGAAAAGACAGGGACTAATTTTTAAATAGGAATTTCAAAGACCTTTTGAAGGGTTTCTTACTCCTGTAGTTACAAGTGAGAGCAGCTTCACATCTCCACTCTCCAGGCTAGGTATGGATGCTGACTAGAAAGTGTGGGGAAGAGGGAATTTTGAGTCAGAGAATATACCAAGCCTTCAGAGATCTGGGCTTGGCATTTAATGACAGGGAGTCAGTGATACAGACAATTTTTCCCCTAAAGCTCTGTATATGTTGAATGGATGTAGTCTTGATGCAGATGTGCTGGTTGAAGTGTTTCCCAGACGGAGGAAACGATTGATAATTATTGTTTCTTTCATTGGATAAGACAAGAATCCATTTTTTAGTGATTCCTAGGGCAGTTGAAGTCTGCAGTTTAGGATTTATCACTTACTGACCCATTTCTGAATGAGACCATGCTTATGCAGACAGGGATAAAGAATATATATTAAATGCAAAAAAATGTACATAGACACATAACCAACACACAGAAGTAGTATTTGTGAGGGCATTTACAATAAATGGCACTTAACAGCTTTATTAAGACTTTAATCTTTTCTTTTGTGAAAAATGAATAGGATTCTTTTCTTCCCTTGCTTGTAGAGGAAAAGTAAACTAATGGCAAAAATCAAGATTACTTTCTTATTTCAATACTGTCTTTGTAGCCACAAAGATACAACGATTTAACAGACAAGAAGTACTGTTTATTGCAAACTTTAAGCTGATTCATGTGAAAAAGGCACTACGAAACTCAATCAAACTAGATGATTAAATTTGTGTAAATTAAGTGATATTATATATTATATATAATAAATATATTATATATAAAATCACATGACCATAACAGAACATTTTGTGACAAAAATCATTTCATCTTCAAAAATAACATTTTCTGGAAAGGATGTTTCCTCTTCTTTTCCCCCTTTTGCCTCCAGGAATCCAGTTTCCCAAAAGATTACATTTATAAAGGAACAATAGTTTTTTACATAAGGAAAAATTGATATCTGGGATCAACACACAGAGAAGTCTAGATTATACACTGTTCTTTTGATGGGTTAAGTTACAGGCAAAAAAAATGCAAGTATATTAAAAAAATGTGCTGTGAGTTGTTGCATGGCCAGCTACAGCAGATCTCATCACCTCTTTGAGCTGTGTTACTATATTCTAGATATTCCTTCTTGTGCAATATTATAGTTCATCATGGGTGAAGTATTGATAAAATCAATGTACAGAGTATTATTTTACTATAAACAGCATCATTAGTAATAAAAGATCTTGGGAGTGATGCAAGAAAGATTCAGTCTATGTTGAGCTGCTCTTCATTCTCTAAACATTTCCTTTCCAATTGCTGACATCAACAACTTAAGTAAATGTCCTGTAGCCGAATGCATGACAAGAAAGACTGAGCCAAAAAGACATAATTGCACACTACAGCAAGAGATGGGATTCAGAATCTTATAATTACTGAAGGGGTCAAATGCTTTTTTATTGCTGGCTCAGCTTCCTTCAGATGAATCACAAAGATGTGCTACAATTTATCTGTCACGTTAATTCCACAAAGCCAAGACTCATCTTTGGGTGTAAATGAATCATGTACCAATATTTTTACCTGCCAGGAAGCTCCACTGAATTTCTCATCTGTTTATTTTTCATGATGAGAAGGCAGCAGCAGGTACTTCTGTGGAGACTACTGTAAGTTTTCTTTATGTTGGCTACTTAAGTTACAATATAGTAAGACATTCCCCTTCACTGCTTCCTAAAGCAAAGCTGGATGGTATGATGCTATGGACAATGGAATTAAAGAAAAGAGGAAACACATTTAGTGGCTGCTCCCTTCATCAAAGGACTCCACACCTGAATCTGTGGCAGCTGCACTGATTTTTTCCTGTCGTCTTCTCATAATTTCTTGCAGTTCTGAACTACCGCTGTTTGCCTATAAACAAAAAAGAAAAAAAGAGTTTATTTGTGTTTTTGGCATGTGATGACATTCCTCTTACAGCATTTTATTAAGATGGGTTTTTGAACAAATTAAACTCACCTTGCAGCTCCAATAAGAAAGTATTTAAACTACTCTTATATACAGATCAGAAAAAAGCCTGCAGATTAAAAGTGTGAGCTTGCCTTTCAGCACTGCTGAGCATCTCTAATTCTCCCACAAGGTCCTGGAAGTATTGGATATGTATGGCATAAAATATGGCTTCAGCAAAGTCAGGGTTAAACATCAGCAAGTTTGTTACAATTCCACCTTTGAGTACTTAAAAATCAGGGCAATAATATTTAGAAATTAAAAAACTAAAAATAAATCCTTGATGGTTTCAGATTTATGTAAACACAGAGCTCACACACACGTGGGATTGCATAGCCAAGGCCTAAGCAAGGATTCAATCCCAGTCACTCTCATTACACGATACACCATCGTGCATTTGCTGCTCAGAGACACAGGTTTCAAACTTGTAGCACAGTACTTGGAATTGAACCATATCACAATATTAGGAACAGTGAAGTATTGTGAGGACAAGGCTTTATTTCACCTTTTAGGAGTGAAAAACAGGTCTGCTGAACCAGCTGCAAACAGATTGCTTTGACAACATAAATGAAGTTACTAGCAGGGCCAGGACACATATCCACTAGAGCAGAACTTCCCAAAGTGTACATGACTTTGAATAAAAGCAGGGGATTATAAAGCAAGAGTCATATCTACTACTATATTATTTGTCTATATCATGACCTTCAAAACTTCAAAGCTTCCAAAATAGCCTCTGAATAAGGAAGCAGAAACTGTTTTCAAAATCTGTAAAAGAAATTCCAGGAGTGTTAAGGGGAAAATCCTTCAGCTGATTCTGAACACTGAAAATGTATCCTATTACATACATTTTAATTTAGATTTATCCCATTATATCCATTACGATGCATTATCTGGTGCCATTACCTGGCCAGACAGGTTAGGTGTCCACAGAGAGGGAGGCTACAATGTTCCTCATATTTAAATTACCATTGCTCTCTTCTCCCAGAGTGGAAGGGCAAAGCAGGGGACTTAAAAGTGATTCTCTGAAGGCGAGAAAGCAGTTTTGTTTGTCTTAATTCATTCTGTCCTTGCCTTTTGATTTTAGATACAGAGCAAGTACAGCAGTCACCCACCACTGAAGTCATGCATAAAAAACATCAGTAGATACTCGACAACATGCTTTATCAGGGGTCACATAGAAATATTTTTCTGAAAATAACTGAGCAGCCCAAGCTGAAACAGTTTGCCCTCCTGATAACATCAATGACAACATGACTGATGAGCTCGAAATGCTGCTTGACTAAACCAACTGCAATACACAACAGGCACATCCTACTCAGAGGTGAGGGACAGCGCAGCTAAGCAGCCTAGGGCTGTTCTTAGGAATACAACTTTTGGAACAAACTGCTAGACCTTGGCCATAGTGATTTACCCAGCTTAGTCTCCAACCAGATCATGAGGTAAACTCCATCAGTCAATCCCAGTTCTGAAATTGTGCCTGGGTCATTCCTTTTAGCAAGGTGCCAAAGGCAATTTGATACACGTATTAGACAGAAACTATTTTCACTTTTTAAGCAATGTGTGCCTGTGCTTCCCACTGATGGAGCAGAAAGAGATTTAGAATGTGGAACTCAAGTGTTCCCTTCTGGAGATGGCAGAAGTGGTGTTCAGGATATTGTGTCTCTACACTTATCTTCTCTATCACTTTTCAACACCAGAGCCTGAAACGCTTGGCAGCAGTTAAGGAAATGGACACATAAAACCCCCATAATCATGGAGGCTATTAATATTTTTAACTTGCAATGAAAAAGTAAAACCATGTAAAGTAGAAATAAGTACGACCAGCCAAGCTCCTGTACTTGGCACATAAGGTCGACTTCAGCTCTCTGGTGCAGCCCCAGAAAGAGCTCCCAAGAGGGATACTGTGATCAGGACACAGAGCATGGTACATCCTGCCTCCTCCCAGGACACCCCTGCTGGCCACCACCATTTCGTCTGGCAAAAAGGAGGAGGTGTTTGGCCCTGCCTATGACCAACTGTCTGCTGTCTTGACACACTGGTTTCACACAGAGTTATCTTTCAGCTTTTGCTTGGTCAGGCCCAGAAAGCCTTAAACATCAAAACACCTTCCCTGCACTTGCAGTCTGTTACTTGGTCATGTTCATACAGGGGCCACACAACTCCATTGGGAGTTCCTTGGATGCTTTAAACTCTGATGTGATTCAGGGCTGAATGGAGTTACCAAGAAAATAAAGTATAACAATTGAAAGTGTGGTACCTATAAATTTTCTTCCTCATAAGGGTAAAATTATTAAATTCCAACAACAACTGCAATTCCAATTATAAAATTTTTCTACCTGAGGTAGAAGAACACTAAAAAGAAACTGGGACGATCTGGTTGCTCACATCTGGGAATGCAGCCCCAAATCTAAAAGTTAGGCCTGGGTTGCAGAAATGGTTTGAATCCAGAAACACTTGTGGAAGATCTCGACTAGAAATTACAAGGAAAGATAAGGCATAGAGTTCTGTAGTGCCAGAGAGCATGTGAGTTTGCTCTGCCTCTGGCTCTTATTGCTATTTGTATTTAATACCCAGGGCATTTACTGCAATATGACACCACAAGTGCTACACAAAGGATGCCAGAGAACTTCATGAAAATTTGGCACTCATTAGTCATGTAGGACAATTATGGTGGTCAAACCCATGACCCAGTAACTGCTTATAAAAAGCAGTCAATTGTAAAATAGGCCTGATACTGCTACCAGTATGCATGTACTTAAATGCTTCTGTTATTAGAAGTGTTTCCAATTTGAGCAATAAGAATGTAGCCCTGTTTGGAACATGAAAGCTCATCTTTGCTGGGTCACATGTAGACATTTTGCTGTGATACTTATTCCCATAGCCTCTCTTAAACAAGAAAAGCCTTCCTAAATATTTGAAATATTATAGAGAGAGAAATGAAGATGGAATTCCTTTGAAGATAAAATTCAACAAACAACAGGCTAATGCCACCAGGAATTGCATAAATTCTAAAATTCATCAGTTAAACCTCAAATATCATGGCAGAAATAAATATTTCAATTACCTTTTCACTGACAAAATTGAATGAGCTTGTTAAACTGTAATATGATTTTAGTAATACTTGTATAGCATCTATTAGACAAGTTTGGACTTTTCAGTTTCCTGCAGAGTGGGACCTAACTGAGGCAAGCAGAATAACATCACGGAGGAAAAAAAGGACAGATCCCTCCAATCCAGTGCATCTCTGCTTTTCAAACCAACTTCCACTACAAAGGCACTTCCATCTCAGTACACAGCACTCTTATAAAAATGAAATAAGATTGTTAACATTTCAAAAAAATTGAAGAATACGCATATATTTTCACTGGGAAATAATGGATTGCTCTGGGCTGTAGTGACTTATATTCCTAAGAACAAAGGTGAAATATTTCTCCATTCCTCTCACAGGAAAATAGGGCTTGAAGAAAGGAATAAAGCAATTTTAACAATATTAGAAAGTGGTGCTCTCTGATCCACATTGATCAGGTAAATTGTAAAATATGGATCATCTTAAATTTACCTTTAAAATGTGCCTGGCAAGATATAGTCTCAGATTTATAAGAGGATAGAAAAACATTTTAAACTTCAAGATTTTCTTTTAAAGGGGATGTGGAGACTATAGCTTCTCATTTGGGTTAATCTCACCTCTAGACATTATCAAGTCCATTTCTTCACTTGCCACAGCAAGTTTTAAAAGAAGTAGGTGCATCTCCAATTCTACTGGTTTAAAAATTAGCAAGCACTGTTCCCAGCTTGTATACAACTCTGTATACAAGCTTTTAAGGTGTTTAAGAAACAATACTACTGTAATTAAAGCAAACTGCTGCAGAGCAATAAATACAGAGATATAATACTTTATCCTTGACTCAGTAACTCTGGTAGCACAGTGACCAAAGTGTTTTCTACTCTTAGAAACCTTCCAATGCAGGTACCACAAGGTTTGACCTGTAAGGCCTTGAGATTTAACAGTGAGCTTTATCAACTTTCTCATGCCTAGTAGATCAAATCTGCCCTACAAAGACAAAGCAAAACTAACACAACACCACCAAAAATACCAGGATTACCTGTTTGTCCAAGTACCACGCAAAGCACGAAGAAAAAGAAGGTGCATTTTACTCTCTCCTATTGTTTCCCCCAAAGCTCTTCCTGGCTCATTTTCACTTCTTGCAGTCTGGTTTACAGCACAATATGTCTTAAACTTGAGTACTGTTTCTAATGCTTTTTGGACCCCTGTTTCAATGAATTAATACCAAATAACTCAGATAGAAATAATGCTTATATCATCATGATGGCAACTGAAGAAAAACCATCTGCTTTGTACAGATTCAAAACGGGCCACCCAGATTAGGTCAGTAAGATGGGTTATCCATACCTCCAAGGCAGACTTCTGTACCGTAATTTGGCTGTAGACTCTCGACCCTTCTGGGCAAACAGTCCTCAGTTCCTCTTTATTGAGAGAGAAAAGCTGAGCACCTGTCAGCACGCCAAGGCTGTTGACAGTCCTGGGGTCACATCAAGGGAACAAACAAGAAATAAGCAAAAATACACCAGCCAAGAGAGAGAAGTAGGTTATCTTCATCCCACATTGCCTCAGGTAGGGCTACTAAATTAAGAGAAACTTCTACACAACAGGACTCCTGAAGTCAATTGAGTATCTAAGTACCACCTTTTGGTGGAGGCTAATAAATATCTATACTTTTGCAGATCTATAACCACATCGACATGTATTTTTATTTATATATGTATTAGGTACACTTATATATATAAATATATATGCATATGTGGATATATATAGGTAAAACCAAAGTATTTTTTCCAGGAGTGCAGCTGACATTTCTTGACTTTGAGAAGGCTGTGGTCAGACCACATCCTACCTACTGACAGGAGAATAATTTAAAGAAGTCTTCTCACGTTTGCCCTCGGACTTACACAGGGTTGAATCCTTTGGACTGCAACCACGCTTTCACATCCTCAGGGGAGGAGTCATAAGTGATGTTAACCACTGGGATGTTGGGTCGTGGCACATGGAACTTCCTCTGGGCAGCGCTCCGGCCAATGGTGAGGCGGTGAACAAGTTCATCCTGCACCTCCTCCATCTGCGATTTCCTGCCTAAAGAGAGAGGTCCCACAGGAGTTATTCTCAAGGTTGCTTTATCAAAGCCAGGTCTCTACTTATATTCCACTGTAAACCTTAAACTGTCTTTTTTCTTTAGAGATTCATTCACTAGATCTGATTGAATTATTGTTCTCCTTTTCCCCACAGGAATATTTCAATATTCACAATCCTCTCTTCACAAAGAAAAACAAAAACAAAAAATAAAAACCCAAACAGAATTCAACTGAGACCCTAGAAAGGAGACATGAGCTGGATGTCACACAGAGGTGTAGATCTGTCTGACAGCACCCAAGCTGCAGAAGAAAATGGGCTTGGAGGGTTAATCAATTGTCGTAGTCTGCCTTTCTTCAACTACAAGTATCATGTTTTAAAAATGAAAACAAAAAAAAGGATGAGGAAGGTTATAAGATTGCTTACGCTGTGGAAAGGTAGTACTTTCCATAAACATTTTTTTTAATTGAAAGTTCAAGTTTTTAACGCAAATCAACATAGGGAAAAACGTTTCACAGCTACTGACACATATCACTCATTACACTTAATGAGCTATTACAGTAGTCACATTTTTGAAGGGATTTTAAGATATTTGAATTCACTCCAGGCCTGGAGTAACTGGTTAGCTGAAATATTGTCACATTTTCCATTTAAAAAAAGGAAGAAAAAAAAAAAGAGTACTTGCTCTCATGGGCAAGAGCTTGTTTGTTTGTTTATTTATTTATTTTAAATAAAACTGTATGAATTCCCTATTCCCCAGAACCCATTTGTCTGAAGCATTTAGTTCAGTTGTTGGTAATTAGCAGGCAATAAACTGAAATGCCTTTCCAGCTATTTCAACAAAATCAATTATACACTGAAAATTGTTTAAAATGCATTTAGAAATAAAATAGGTAGCATTCAAAAAGGTGTAAATACTTTTTTGAGCTCACAGAAGACACTGATTTAGCACAGTTAAACTCTCTGTGCTTAAACTCTGGAACAACTATAAAAATCCTTTGACAAGCAACACAAATTATCTCAAAAATTCTCGGGATTTCCTCGCCAAGATATTTTTAGCGATCTTTATTCAACCTTCTCACTTTGATACACAAACAGTAACTACAGTATCTTCTCTGATGCACTCACATGGCAAAAGCCATTACTTTTTCTCCCATTACACTGATAAGAACAGAAGAAAACAACACAACTTCAACACGAAAAAAATGTAAGATAGGAAAACTGTTTCCTTTTATATTCTCTCAAAACCTCTCCAGGGATCAACATCTCTAGGCAGTTACACAAATAAAAACAAGCTTTACATAGGCCTCTAGGATTTTTCATTTTTAATCACCACAGCAAAAAAAAAAAGAAAAAACTTTGGTTTAGTCATTTTTCTTTTACGAAGTAGCCCCAGGTTCAAAGTGGACAAAATATCTCTAGTATAATATTTCAGGCATTCAGGCGCTATTGTGTAGGGTTTCCCCCTCCCCAGTATGTGAATCATAAACCCAAGTGACATGTGCTCAGTGATACATGTGAAAATCTGAAATGGGTTATACGAGAAAAGCCTTTAGGCAATGTTATTGAAGCATGCACCCGTTATTTTCCCAAGCAGGAAGAGAGAGAGAACATTGCTATCTTCCTTCTATTTACACAGATTTTGAAAGACTTACACTTAATCTAGACCAAGACTGTATCAAAAGACAAATATTTAGTTGTTGGATAACAGATTCTTAGTGTTGTTAGATGTGTTATCAGAAATAAACAAGACACCCTGGGTGTGGAACAGGTTCTGCACGGTTCTCTGCAGGAGTCAGGTGGGTACTTGGGCAGCAGACGCACAGGCAGGGTTTGGCCATCACCTTTGGAGAGGGACCTCTTCTGTAGGGACTCTGAGGTACCTGAAGCCCATTAACTGGGCTTGAGTGACAGCTCTGGGAGGGTACAGGAGCTCATGTGTGACCTAGGACCTCAGCAGGGCTGAGAGAGCAAGAGATGTCTTGTAACCACTTAGTCTACAGCAACCCTTTACACATCACACCCTGTACCTGAAGCCAGGATGGTTTTCTCATTTTCCATAGGTGGATAGAAAAGGCCATCATAGATTCGAGGACACAGATATGCTATGGCATGCAAAGTCCTTACATGGAATTAAAATTATCATCATTTTTGTGCATGCGTGTGTGTGAAATTCACTCTCACTTTCCACATATTTTGTAATTGCTTGGGTTTCTGATTTCATTTAAGTAACAAACTGCCCAAAAAAGGACTAAGGCAGAAGCTTGCCATGCTGTTTCTTTGGGAAACAGCAGTGAAGCCTGTTCTTCCTGCCAAGCTGTCATTCATTTATAATTTCCAGCCAGACTGTCCTTTAGGTGAATATATTAAAAGGGTCCCAGAGCCTTCCTGATTTCAGAGCTTAGGCAAGAGCTCGTCCTCAACCAGACATGTGATTATCTACACAGGCACACTTCACAGCCACTGGAGACAGGGGGAAAGAAGCCCTTCCCCAGAAAGGCTTATTTATGCTCAGTGCAGTTTCTAACCTTATGCGGAAGCAGGATTTTCTGATAAGGCAGGGAGGCAGAGGATGAGAAAAGCTGTCAACTCTTAAACTACAAAGAGCTTATTATTTTAACATCTATTTCTTTAAAAGCTATAGCAAATGCTTGCCTACATGTTTCAGTTATTCCAAACAGTCACATTGCTTTTAAAGCAATTTAAGACAGAAATTACTGACTACATAAGTTCTTCCAACCCAACCTGCTTTTCAGTCAAGCCTCAGCATTGGCTGGGCTTTATATTTACAAGGTGGCCTTAATCAGAACTTTTCATGGCGGCCACACACGATTGGATGTGCATTACCAAGTTTTCCCAGCTAAAGAGCTACCTCGTAAGTTCCATGGCTTGCCAGTTGCTGCTGCTTTGACCAAGCCAGGGGGACCTCATCATAAGACGAGCCTCCAACAACACTATTACAACATGGTTCTGTGGATCAGCCAGACCTATAAGTCTTCTTGCAAGCCTTGGATACATGTTTTATAAAGGTGCAAGTGACCTAGAACTATGGATGTTCATACACTGAAGTGTAAAAACAGTGTAACTGATTTTAAAGTATTTAGGTTGTAACAAGGCTGTGAGTTTAGGTGGAAAACGTACATTAGCCAGAATATCAGCATGGGCATTTCCAGTGTTGAAAGCCACTGATTGGAGATCCCTGACATTCATAAAAGCAGAGGATTTAGGACTGGGACAAGTGTTGAAGTGTTCTGTCCCTACTTACCAATATCATTATGGAGTGTCAGAACAAACACAGAAAATTCTTATTTTAAACACAGAGTTAAAATTAAATTTTTCATTAAAATTTTATCTAAAACACAATTTTAAGGAATTTTAGGAGTAAGCAAAACACACAGGAATGGGAGAAATAATTTTTGTCTTGTTTCTTAGACAAACTTACGATCCACAGGAATTTGCTTCTGCCTCTGAGTGTCTCGTGCAACACTCCCACCACTGTCGCTGGAGGTGCTGCTTTGGCGGCTGACGGCTGCTGGTGCTTTGGGAACAGGAACTGGAATAGGTGCTGGTGCACTGGGAGGGAGGGGGACAGCCACAGGGACAGGAGCAGGCGTGGGAGGTGGTGAAGGAGTAGCAGGAACTGGATCAGACTGTTTTCCTGCATAGTCCGTTCTTTGTTTCTGAAAAGATGCAGAAGAGGCTTAGTTCAACAACAAAATCTTGACATCAAACACAGGTTTCTGCTAGGACGCATTGCACCATCTGATGTCATTTATTACACAAAGGCATCTTACTTGCCAGATATAGTTCCAAAATTTGCCAAAACTTGATCTGGCACCAGTGTCTGCCATCAATTTTCTTCTCTGTGGGACACAAAGCTCACAGCAATGGAATCATCTGAAATACATTTCCTTCTTTCAAACAGATGAATTCTATAAATGAAATTGTTTTTAAATCCCAAACTTCTACTACCTGGCACTTTTTAATAGCATTCAAAATTTCATCAGTGTAAAAATGTGTATTTTAGAGATGTTATGTTAAAAAAACAGTGAAAAATTAATATACCCAGCCAAACATAAGCCCAATTAAGGCTTTAACTTACAAATGTCAGTAGGATTAGGATAACACATTGTTTTTTGAACTGCAGACAGTATTAAAGAGGTTCCTCCTCCTCTTCTCCATTCAATTGCGCCTTTTCAGCTGTCCGTGTGATCACTACATAGCGTCTTAATGCAATGATCCAATTTAAAAAAAAACAATACCCTAATTCCACAATTCTTGGAATAGGGCTGTTGTTTCTTTCCCTCCACTTCATGCAAAGTTCTAAAAACATGTAAGTTATCTTACTGCTAATAACTAACTAGCACGTGTCTCAGGAGTAATTTCGGGAAGGAATTTCTTCTTCTTTGCTTTTAGAATGGCACCAGTTACAGGAAGGCGCAAGTTATCTTCCCAAAGCAATCCCAATGACAGACAAGTCCATAAGCAACCTATGCTACCCTTTCAAACAGTTCACACTCCCTGTCTCACTGTTTAATGGTGTTCCCTCTCTGCAACTTTGGACTAAACCAGTTTAAAAGTCCAATATTAAAGTTTGTTTGCCCAATAAGAATGCCTCATTTCTTAGTTATGAGAAGTCTGTTTACTTTGGTACAAAGATAGATGAGTACATTCCCCAGATTCATTGCTACTTCCTGAAATAACTGTCCCTATTTCCTTGGAGGTGGAGGGTTTACAGCAGATCAAGTAGGGAAATATTTGTAGGAGCTATATGTTAGAATCTGAGCAGCAGATCGCTGCTCTGACAACAATCAAACTTTCATTAAATGTCAACAACTGCCCTTCTACAGGAATCTCCAACTCAGTTAAGCTCAGCTGACAGACAAGGCATTTTGTCATGACTGTAAACTGGGACCACTGCAGCTAGACGAGTCACACCAGCAGAAAACTTACTCCATCAGCTTCTGCAGCCAGTCATTTAAGCCTGAGAAATCAGTCTTTTATTTCCCTTAGATAATTTTTCATTTTAATTGTAATAGTCAGTTATTGAACCGAACATTTTTGTTTGTTTGTTTTTATCTTAGCATTTAGTTGTTCAAAGGCATTCAACTATCAACTGTTTTGTGGCTACTTTGTGCAGTGCATTGTGGGGAGATGAAAGTAATCATGGCTTTTCTGTAAGCTACTATTTCAATGTTAAGACAATACTTTTTAAAATGTCAAATGACAAGAAAAGTGAAATGCATAATATAAAAGAGAACAAGCAGAAGAAATATATTTATGAAATTTGCCCTTTGGTGGGAAGAGAGTGCCCTATGAGGTATATAGCAAATATACCATAATTTATGATATATACATGGACCATGCTATATCAAAATCTTGTTAATGAATTTAAAAAATTCACAAATATTAAAATGTTCTAATGATATTCACATTTTTTAATCTTGTTCACAGATTCCAATTACTAGACTGTTATCCCCACAACGTACCTTTATGTGTCCTTATCTTCTTAAAAAAACATGCAAAGAAAAAGCAGGACTTTTTTATGATAGAGAGGATTCATTACAAACCCAGGCATCAACTGCACATCACCACAATCATAATCCAAAAAAGTGATAGCTAAAAACCACATGCAGCTCTCAACGGATGCTACTGGAGTAGTTTCAAAGACATGTTGTACTACACTCATAAGCTTCATCAAAACAACTTGCTGGAGTGAAAACCAAAATTAATCTGGAAGCATCACTCAAATTCTAAATTTACAGATGAAACCACAGTGAAATACACTTTGCATTTTGCTGAACAGTGCCCAAAAGCCAATTACATATTTGAATCACATTTAACATTTTTTAACTCTTCTTTTTTTAACTCCAGATCTTTTGAGGACATCCACACATTCATCCCATCACTTCTATTCATTGCTACAAAAAGAACCAAGCATGCATTACAGAATTGGTGACTACATAGTTCAACAGAGTAACAGAGTAATTTTTTGAGATTCAATATCAGAAGAGTAATTCAGTTACCTCTGAAAGCTCTCCCAGTAATTGCTGTGAGGAAAATGGAGTAAATCACATCAAATAGTATTGCCAGAAAAGTTAAAAGTAACTGCCTTACACATCACTCCTGAAATTTTATGCAATTAGCAATTTAAAACAAAGGAACATCAGTGTTAATTATTACTCTTCTTACTCACTAAGAAACTCACATAGTGATTTATTCTCATATTTTTATTTTTAATAAGGAACATACATATGTGACACCATATAAGCAATCAGCTCTTTTCAAAGCTCCTGTTCAGACAAAAACTTAGAAAGAGGTTTAATAAAATACAAAATCCAAAGAAAAAACTGACAATGAATTTAAGATCATCAGGTGAATGTAGAGAACACTTTCAACTGTAGAACAGTAAGAGTTAAGTCACAGCAGATATTAAGAAAAGTGCCTTTTTTTTAGCTCCAGAAATGTTGGCTAGCTCAGAAAATGAGATAAAGGGCGCTCCTGTCAGTCATGTACTCATATAATGGTTTGGGTTCAAAGAGACCTTGACATTCCACCCAGTTCCAAACCCCTGTCCCGACAGCGACACCTTCCCACTAGACTCAATCTGGCCTGCCTTGAACAGTTTCAGGGATAGGGCATCCACAACTTCTCTGGGCAATCTGTGCCAGTGCCTCACCACCCTCACAGTAAAGAATTTCTTCCTAAAATATAATCTAAACCTCTTTAAGACTAAAGCCACTATACCTTGTTCTACCACCACCTGCTCTTGTAAACATCCCTCTCCAGTCCTCTTGTGGGCTCCCTTTAGGTACCGACAGGCAATTAGAAGGTCTCCCCAGAGCCTTCTCTTCTCCAGGCTGAACAATCCCAATTCTCTCAGCCTCTCTTCATAGCAGAGGTGCTCCATCCCTCTAATCATCTTGGTGGCCTCCTCTGGACTCTCTCCAACAGGTCAATGCCCTTCTGGAGCTGAGGACCCCAGAGCTGGATGCAGCACTGCAGGTGGGGTCTGCAGCAGACTACAGGGCAGACTAGAGGGACTCACTGGAGCAGACTAGAGGGGCAGAATCACCTCCCTGGACAACTGGCTGACTAGCTACTCACACTCATTTCCTCACAGCAATAAGAACAATGAAAAATTCTGGGTTTTATTTTTCCTTCTTCCTTGTATTTTTATTTCTTTTAAGAATACACTTGCAATCGTCAATTCATGTAAATTGGAACAAATCCTTTGAATTACTTGGAACTGTGATGATACACATACACTCATTAAAAATCTGGATATACCAGAAAAGCTTGCTGGGACTAAATTTTGTTTTCTTATTTCTTGCCAGAAAACCTTTGCTTTTACAGGGAAAAAAAATGAACCCCCAAAGCTGTTTTCAACACACTACAGGCTGCAGCTTGTAAAAACCCCCAAGATTCAGTATGATTCAACCTATTTTTAATGAAAGCCAAATAATAAGTTTGAGTAAAAGTGCTACTGGTATCAATCCTAATTCTTGATCATTGTAAAAGACTGGGAACAACATATTTTCAAATGCATTTTGGCATTAAAAAAAGAATATGAATATTCAAACTATGGTAAATACTTAACATTAAAGAGGCATTAGAAACAGCCATAACTAGTGTTAGTGCTGGGAAATGTTCTCATTAAGTTAACACAGACACAGAATTTTCCATTTACTCTCTTTCCGAACATCTTAGTGCCACATTCCTGTTTGCACAGTGACAGGAGTCCACCAAGAGGGATGCAGAACAATCAGCCTCAGTTTTTTCAACAGCGTTGTGGTTTGGATGTTTTCCTGAGACTCATTTGAAGAGAGAACCAACTACTTGTCTTCAGTCGAAAGGGCCAATGAGGTACCCAAGATTGGAAGTGAAAATTTCAAGTGAGGTCTTTTGCCAGAGTTGACTTTGGTGGGCTCAGCTATTACACAAACAGCTGCCTATTAAAATCCCATTAAAAGTCACCAAAATAAATCTTTGTGGAGTGCACCACATTTGTGGTTTTACTGAATTTACAGGAAATTTAGACAGAATTTACTTATTCAAACTGTTATTAGCTAGGGTTAATCCCTGGAAGGAAGGAAAGAAGGGAAGGAAGGAAGGAAAGAAGGGAAGAAGGGAAGAAGGAAAGAAGGAAAGAAGGAAAGAAGGAAAGAAGGAAAGAAGGAAAGAAGGAAAGAAGGAAAGAAGGAAAGAAGGAAAGAAGGAAAGAAGGAAGGAAAGAAAATATGGACAAACTGGGGACTTTCCAGTCTTATCATTATCAAATTCTTTTTACAACGACTCAGTACATTTTTGTGTAACACATGGCATCCCATAATTTTGGATTGGATCAATTTTGAACTGGACAGGAAAGAACTTTTTCTCTTGTAAAGCCCTCAGTAAGTCTTGGTCTGATGGAAGCTTTAAAGAGAATTTGATATGAGATAAAAAAAGATATTGTCCCTTGGTCAAGAATTGCGACATCTCATTGGCTACTGCAAAATGAACACCTGGCACGTGCATCTCTTCGTTATCAAACACTTCATGATCTGCAGGAAGGATATCAGTTGGCAAAAGATGAATATGACACTGTGACACTAACTTGGAGTCACAAATGCTGTGCTTGAGGAGAAACAACTTCCCACAGAGGTGTTTTTGGTGAGCTGATAAACAGAGAGACTTGAAAGAAAGGTTTTGATGGTAGATCAAGGACACTTGTCCCAGATGAGGTGGAGACCTTTGTCTTGGTGTTTACCTACCTTAGACATGCTTCTTATGTACCCTGTCACTATGGACAGTCATGTTTTTTTAAAGTAAGACTACAGGACTGCATTTGACTTAACATTTACTCTCTGTGCCTAAGGATTTCATACAGACCACTGATAATATAAGTATCTCACCTCACAAAGGGTGTTGGAGATTAATTAACATGCCCACCAAGATACACACCTCTATCCCAATTATGTTCTTCAAACTTTGTTTTCAAGAGTATTAAAAAAAAGTTAATAAAATGCACAGTAAATAGGAAATACTATGAAGAATTATTTTATAGGTTCACCAGCAATACTTGTAGAAATTAAGAAATCAGAGTGCTTGAGAAACTGTTTATATTCATACATAATGGGATGGTGAGACACCACTGTTGGTTCAAAATTAAAAGACAGATTAAATGATCAACACCACAAAAAACTCTTATAAACAATAATTACCATTAGTAGAAAATAGAAGAATTAAGCAAAATGCTCTCCTAAAACTACAAAAGTACCAAACAAGCAAAAATACTGTTGCCTGGAACGAATTCAACTGACCAGAAGACAATGTTACAGGTTTCAGCTGACAAGGATGATGAAATACCTAGGATATTGCTGGCAGTGTTCCTGCAAGTAACAATCTGAGACCCGGATCCTTGAAAGGGACTGAGTGAAAAATCAGGGTCTAAACTGTGGGCTCAGAGGCCATTAGGAAAGGGAACACAGTGAGAGTAAAACAAACTTTTCAGCTCTGAGAATAATAGTGATAATGAGGTATCCACCTCTCAGAGAAAGGGTGTCTGTCTGTAGCATAATCAAATGAAAATATTATTTCTTTCAGTGGAATCCTTAATTCTTCCTAGTAGTCTGGAAACATCCTTTGGTGAGCAGTGCATTGAAGGCCATTAGCCTGTAAACGAAGACACCAACCTTGCACACACCACTTATCTGCAGCTCACACCACAGCAGACAAGATACTTTGCGGGCAGTCTTCTGAAAACCAAAGATGACTTAGGAGAGCAGCAGAAGCCACACAGCACCAGGTGCTGAGCCTGCTCGTGTTCAGGGTCTGGCAAAGGCAACAATAGGAACCGCTTCAATTTCCTGCTCTACCCACAAGCTCTCCTGTCTGACCTTGGGCGAGGCAGTCATCCCTTCAATGCCTCATTTCTTTCTGAAATAGCAGCAATGTCTCACAGTGCTGTTATGAAAATAAATAGAGTTATGCAAACAGATCCCAAATGAACCATGTACCTATCACAGGAGAACAGACAAATGAGCACTCTCAGGAGTGCTAAAATTATAATAATCACCATGAAGTTAAGAACAACATTGCTGACATTTTTGGTAAAGACTCCATTTATCTTGTGCAATCCATTATATTCTTAAATAATTTCACAGTATTTCGAACTCACACTTGAATATGATCAAGCTGTAGGGAGTAACCTGCCAGCAGGCAAAGAAACAAACTTATCTTAAATGTTGTTCTCTGACCCTAATTTTCATAGGTCCATGGTGAATGCTTTGTGGAAATGATTATTTTATTATATGCCGTGTGATGTCATTAGTCCAAACAGAAAACTGCAAACCCTGCAGTGCATTACAAAGAACAGTGTAAGAACTTCTACTCAAAACTGTACTTGGTCTGCTCAGGACTTGCTGGCAAATTCCAAATACACAAAATGACATGCACATGAACTTAAAAAAAAGTCAGATCTTTAAATTAGGATTTGAAAAGCACTCCAGATGCATGCGTCATTTTGCAGACAGGTAAAACCATAATCAATTCAGAATGAGCCAATACATTACAGGCAAACAATTATGGACAGGAAAGCTCAGAAATGGTCTGATTCAAGCCCATTAAGCTCAAGACAGGTCTACTACATTATTGTGCAAAACATTATGGCATTTCTTGGTTTTCCATCATCAGCTGCAATGTGCAGGGACAAGGAATGAATATTAGATTACATTAAATTAAACTTCAAGTTTCAACAGAAATTTGGGTTGCATTTGGACTTAAAAAGTCTGATTCAGAGGCAGGCCTGGAATTTCTGCTTAATCCAAGCTTGTTTGCCTAAACTTTCAAGATCATTGGAAATAAAAGGAAAGAAACAGATCTTAGAAAATATGACCTCTTATTTAAGCAGCCTCTGACTCCCTTTAGATTTTGTCAAAAAATACACATTACAACTTTATCCTGTATATCCTTACTTGTGTGGACAATTGCACCGACGTAAGATTACTTTTTTTTAATATATTTTACTCTCTAATTCTGTTGAATGCATAAAAGAAACAACAACAGCAAAAATCTTAATTCCACACCACTACATGAAAGAAAGAAAACCAGAATTAGGTCAGGATAATAAAGTGCTATTGATGCACAGACAAAGTAATTGAAAAATACCCACTTTTTGAATTCAAAAGCAAATATGCCTTTTTTACGACTACAAAATTACAATAATTAAAAAAAATCAAGAGATAGAGACACACGAAGACAGAAAATACAAAGAAAAGCTACAGTTCACTCTCCTAGGAGAAACAAAGATGACCCTACCTTAAATAATTCAAACTCCTTCTTTGGCATCAACAGCTATCAATCCACAAAGGATATTTGCAATCAAAATAAATACATACAGATCCATTAGGATTCAAATTACCACCTCTAAGCAAATAATCAGGAAACAAACAAAGTAAAACATTTTGCTGTGTCTCTATCACATTTATTCTCAAGTTGGACTCTATGAAATACAGAATTCACCCTCATGCTGTACGAGGAATGTAAATTCTTTTTGACATGCAGCTATTTTAGCCTTGCTGTGAACCTCTTCCTCCTCCACATGCACACATTTGCACTTGAAAGGAAAGTTTTGCTCCCAACAGGAGACAGTACCTGGATGGTGCGGGTATACACAGGCTCCGGCCATCCTTGACCACCTTCTTGATTCCTCAGAGGGTCCAAAATATTGTTTGGCACAAAGCCTGTGCTGCCACTCCTGTTCTGAACCTTCCACCACTGCTTTCTGTCATCCAGAATCTGAAATAATTTGGTAAATTAATTACATATTTTTTCTGACTTTCCTCCTGCCATTGCTTAGGCTGTACATAATTTCAAAACAAAGCCATAACTTTGCCAGGTTCTGTGACTGCCAACAGATCTTACAGAGATATGTCCCTAAGAAACCTCTGTAGCTTCCTTGATTATCATCATTATTAATTCTACATGGTTGTACTGCACTTTTGAAAACAAGGCTCTCAAGAAAGGATATGGAAGAGAGGTGAGTAATGAAGCTCTGTAAACTCAGACATGTGATAGAACAGACAAGGGAATGAAAATCAAGTACTTGCACAGAGAGGCTGGCACCTCTACAACCTATATGCTGGCAACAAAAAGAATAAATAATTATTAATAACCCAAGTAAAAAGGCATTGTTCTAGGAGAGCACAAATTTGGAGAGACGGCACTTCTGAGTAAACACAGAACTGGACCAGGATGGCCAGTAAAAGCCAGAAGTCTGACTACCTGCTGTACAATCTCATTCACAAAATTTCCTGTCTTTGTTGCTCCCTTCCTTCCAAATGTATCTCGCTTTCAGGGTATCAACTCCTCCAGGAAAGGACAGTCTGCCCCTATACCTAGTGCGTACACAGAAAGTGTTTGCTAGAGCCAGTCCTTTAAATACTACTAAATATTTAAAAGCAGCACCAGAGACGATGTAAAAAACCCCCATAAATATATTTCTAGCATGGATCTCTACAGCACCCTTCCCAAAAATGATGCAAAACAAATTAACTGAATTTTCCATATTGAGGGAGATAAATCAAACACATTGCAGCAAACATTAAGGACAGCCACACAGCCCACAGAAAAGATAGTCTCAGCTTTGAGTAGCAACAGACATTTGTGTTCTCTTTGCAAACAAAATTACCTCTACGATCTCTTCTTTCACGACAGAAAGCTCACTGTTGTTTCTTGCCATAAATTCATACTTGCATTTGGCATATTTCTTGCTCTGTGCTTTATTGTGTGCTTCATAGTTTCTGCAAAGCAAAGATCAGACTATTGTTCAGTGAGACATTCAAGCAAATAAACCCACAAATGCCCTCTTCCAACAACCTTCAAAACATTTTTTAAAAAAAACACCTCTCAACCATTCCACGCTGCTGCTCTAGAACTACCTATTCATAATAGACTGATTTAAGTGCCAAAAAAATAAATAAAAATAAATAAAACAAAAGAAAGAGGTGGTCAAACTACATGGACCACAAAAACCGATAATCTTTATCAGCTCACTGCTTGCAAGATGTATGATAACAACTTAGATTAGCAGGTGCCATTGTTTTAAAAAAAAAAAACATGTGCACTATATTTAGCTTGTTTTCCTACAGAAGGTTAAATAATTTGCCATAGAAACAAATGACTATACTTACTATATAATGGATGGCTTGTTCTTTGTATGAAGTTGTATTTCTAGTGTTCACCATAAATTGTTTTAAATTCATAGTATATGAATAAATTTTTGCTGCAAACACTAATGGAATTAAACTCTAAAAAACACTCACCCACTGTTAGATCAGTTTTTCTTAACTGACCATAAGATACCATCAACTTTAACAACCTCAGGTTACTTCATCAATTAAAAATGAGAAATAATTTCTTGGCAGTTACAAACAGGGTTCATGGCAGAACAAGGCATACCACAGTTTAGCTCTGTATCTTTCTGTTTGCATGAGGAATGACCTGTTCAGAATGCCTTTGGTTAAGAAGCTACTAGGTTTTTTGACATAGTACCTCATCATGTTGAGAAGTTCACAGCCCGCTCAAAACAGGTCCAAAAAAAAACCAAAACAAACAAAACAACACTCCAATAATATTATTCACTTATTGCCAATTATACCAAACAGCAGAAATCAGTACCAGGCAGTAAAACAAACAAACAAATAAATAAATATATTTGAACAGCTAATGAAAACATGCAGCAATTGATGGCTTGAAATGCTGCACACATCACAGCACAGGGATACAAATGCAGACGGTTGCTGATGCTGGTGCTGTGTAACCGTAGGTCCCAGGTGTGCCTGAGCAATCCAGCAGTTACCTGGCTATTGCATGGCTGTGGAGAACTGTCTCACTTGACTTGAAGAGCAGAACCAAGGAAGAGTCATATTTAGATTGAAAGATTATTTTGAAAGAAAGGCAAAACACTAGAAGTGTTTAAGGAGAGAGTGAAAAGCAGGGGATGGACCCCAACCTGCAGAATAGCTGTTATGAGGCTGAACAATGTGTGAGTAATCCAGTTTTTTCTGCCACCCACTTAAAATTTTTATAATTTTTAACTCCTTTCTTACTATCTCAGCTCTGACAGTGCTTTTACTTTTAGGCTCTCTTTCCAAAATCACTCCAGTAGCTAAAGGGAGCTTATGGGAAAGATGGGGCAAGACTATTAGAAGGGCATGTAGAGACAGGACAAGGGGGAATGGGTTTAAATTAAAAGAGGACAGGTTTAGATTATCATAATATTAGGAAAAAATTCTTTACTGCGAGAGTGTTGAGGCACTGGAACAGGTTTCCCAGAGAAGCTGTGGATGCCCCACCCCTGGTTGTGTTCAAGGACAGGTTGGATGGGGCTCTGTGTGGAAGGTTCCCTTGTCCATTGCAGGAGGGTGGAAGGAGATGATCTTCAGGGTCCCCTTCCAACCCAAACCATTCTATGATTCTGTGATTTCAATAACTGTGTCTTCCTACCTTGTCCACATCTGATTGTCCACATCCTGATTCCTTCAAAAAACATCACTCATGAAGAATTTAAAATAAACGTCTACATTTTAGCTTTACTCTGCTCAACAGCAACAAGCCCAGAACATGGACCAGGCATTGGCTGCATGCTTCTGAAGAGACTAATTCTTTAAGCCTATCCTAAAGAGCCAGTTTACTCTGGACACAAATATTCTGAACACTTACCTACATCCATCCATCCATCCACTCCTGTGATTCCTACTGCCTATCAGATAAACCACAATTTCACCCCTTTGCTCTCCAGTACACTCTCCTTGAGAACCTAGGGGGTTGCACAGGCTTTCAGAGAGCTTTCCTTCAAATGACAGCACGAAACCAAACCACGTGGCATAAAACTTTGAAACACCATGAAACTTGCTTAAAATTATTTAGTACTCTTTCAGCATTGGAGTTCCCGAAATTCCTAATATCACACTGAAAGTTTAAGATTCTGACACTTTCTTTATATCACCCAAGAAAAGCACTACTTATTCCAACATGCCAGGACCTCCAATAAGTCCCACTGAAATTCCCTGTGATTAAAATTTCCATGGACAAGGTGTAACCTACCTGTCCCTCAACAGGTAGTGGGTGGCTTGGTCACTACCTTCAGACTGCTCATTAGGAATGTCAGCTTTGATCAAGGACCAGCAAATAATGGCTGAAAGGGTCATCATGAATTTCTTGCTCCTCCCCCAAACCCATTGCTCTTTGTTCACAGGTGCTTCGAAATGTAACTTTAAATGAGCTCCCACCAAGCACTATACTATATGTCTCAAGAACTAATTAACAAACGGAAGCTTCTGTGTTGAAAGGACTGTGAGATAGGGGCACGCTGTGGATGTTTGCATCAGTACCAGCCATCTAGACTCCTTTCTACAATCAGTGGTGAGAAATAGGCACCACTATACAATATCCCATTTCATAGTTTTCAAAAGACTAATTTCACCTTTCATGAACTGCTTCTTAGAAACACCCATTTCTCTTTTTCCATGCCACAAAGAAGGCTTGGGTGACTCTTTCAGTTGCAGCCAGATACACTGATATCATCAACAGTTCAATGCAATTAGAATCATTCTCTAAATCGAAGTAGAGGCAACAACATTTACATAGAATACTCTTGCTCTGAAAGGACAAAACAGGTCTTACCACATTACAGATAAGAGAAAGAAATTTTTCGTGCAAATCATCTAGATTTCAAGCTGATTGGTCCTGAGACAGGAATGCAACAGACAATCAAGTTTGAGAAAACAATTAAGAGATGACTACTCTGCTGTTGTTGTTATGAAGAGTAAGTCCAAAATTCAGGAAAAGAATTGAGTCTTCAACCTGCACACCACATGGGAATTTGATGCATGCAGATTAACGGGATCTTTTAGCACACAGCTGAAAAGTAGAAATAAAACTAGAAATTATGCAAGGGTTTTCATCACAATAGTTAATGATCAGCAACCTGATACTAAAAACTTATCTTAAACATCTTCCATTGTACATAAGCCAAAATACTGTTCATATGGCTTATATGGAATATGGTTTGGCATGGGGAAGCAATTCCAACACTTCTTTACTGATCTACTTAGACAGCTTGTGCTGGTAGAAATTCTCCCCACAGACAAGGCCAAGGATCACTGCACTTGATCTTGTCAGGTTATTCAGGTTTAGGCTAAAATGAAGGGGAGAGGATGTACAAAAAGACACTGCTTGCTATGCAAACATTTCAGGGCATCTTCTGTAACATTTGAAAAAGAATGGAAGAAACAAAGAGTTTTTGAAAATGGGTATTTATACACCAGCCCAGAAAACAAAAAGCAGGAGACTATAGAGCACTAAGTGAGCAGCTAAGCAAATCAATCAATCAAAACAAGGACAGGTGAATCTCAGAGCAGACTTGTCATTCTTTCTAGTTCTGAAAAGAACAAAGAGTATATTTAAAAACATGAAGTGAAGCAGAACTAAAATTTGAGCCCTAATAGGAGGATTCTGCACTTGCAATTGGGTTGGAATTCCACTGTATCGTTTTTGACAACAGCATCAATTTAACATCACAGATAAACAGGGTAGTTTCATAGAAATTATATTAAAAGAATCTTAATGGTGCCCCTTAGAGAAGCAGTAAAAGCAGAATACACACTGCTAACCAGAATCACTCCCTCAAAAGAAATAATGAACTGCTGCAGACAGAACCAGAGGTAGTTACAGACACCGCCACCCCAACAGCAATAAGTCGGGACAGTTTTCCACAGCACCACGAACGCCGTTGAGTCAGTGTTACCTATCTACATGTCGGCTAACAGTTTGCTTAAAGGCAGCAACAGCTGCCCCCTGGTCCAGCAGAGGCCCTCTTTTGTAAACTGTGTTACTGAATGCATACCCATCCGAGGGAGGGTAGTCAGGAACACCGGGAGGCTGGAAGACAAAAAAGAAACAAAGCCACAAAGTGGATTAGCGTCATCAGCAGTACTGCCTACTCACTTAATCCAGCACCCCCAGGGTCCCTGTCAGCATTCCCACATCCTCAGGTGCCCGTGGTTCTGCTATGAAAAGTTAATAACTTCTGCATTTCAAATACATAAGCACAGAGATCAAAAGGATAAGAATAAAAGAATTTCTATCTTATGTCATCCCACTGCATTAATATTGCAGTGGATATTCTTTAGAAAAACAGTTCTCTGGGGCAAGGTCCATGTCATCTCTCAGACATCACTACAGCAACACAACTTACAAACAATGGCTGAACAGCTTTAAAATAAACTGCATTGCAAAACTGCTTTGAGCTTTTGTTCTAGGTGTACACTTGAAGCCAGAAACCTCTGGCTAGCCAACAGTGTGTCTATATAAGAGATAAAGCCTCACAAGTAAAATTATCACTCTATTGGAAGATGATAATATAAAGCGGCTCATTTACGCCCCCCTCTCACTGAACATGACTATAGTCAATGAAGAAATGCAAAAGGGAGTGTGTTGTTTGGTATGATCAAGGAATTTAGTTAAGAAAAAACATTACAATTTATCACAAGGCCATATATAAGAAGATTCAAGGCTTTAGGAAATTCTTTTTAAAAAAACCCACTTTAAATCCAACAATCTGGCTTCTAAGTATGAAATATTTTAATCACCTTTCCCCCAAACAAAAAGAAGCAAAACAGTTAATTTCTGGATATTATAATATTGAAATTCCTCATTCTGTATCTTTTCCTTACACCAACCATCCAGTTGCCCAAGTTAGAACGGCTGAGATTCAAGAGCAATTGCCAAATCTCTAAGCCTCATTTGCTGGTTGGTTATTTTGTTTGTTTGTTTTCTTGTGGGTTATTATTTGGTTTTGGTTTTATCATCCCTGTCTGGGTGGCTACTGAAAAACCTGCCTCCGAGTATCAGACCCGGCACTCAGAGACACTCATGCAGGGGACTGAGGGTTTAGGAAAAGAAATTAAAACCAAACTCCCCACACCACAGAATTCTTTAAAATTGTATTATTAAGATCTCTTTGAAAAAAAATCCGAAGTGTCATCTACCTTACATCAAAAGACACCCTGGAAACAGGAGCTCATTTTACTTCATACACAAACTATTTGCATTGCCTTAGCCTCACTGGACTCTCTAGTGGTTGTTTCACCACCATTTGAAGTCCTCATTGCTGAACTGACCCCACCTTGAAATCCCTCCAGTGGGAGCTGCATGTGGCTAGATCTTAAGATTCAGGAATGGAAAGGCAAAGATAGATTCTCCCGAGTGGGAACCCCCAATGCGCTTGTGGTGCCAGAACAGCCCCTGCCCGTCAGGGAGGATGGCACCATGCACCTTTTCCACCCCCAGCACAGCACAGTTCTCCACAGACAGCCATGGTCCTCAGGAGATCAATGCCACACTGAGACATGAGGCCAATTAGTGGCAAGAGACAAACACTTAAATTCTCATGGTACTTTTCCATCACTCTTCATTCAACAAGATTTTATGGCAGACTTAAGGAAGAATAATTATTCTGGTATCACCCACTCCAGGGTGGTCTTTTTGCTGCAGACAAATAGCATTTTGCTCTCATGCAGCTTTTTCCAGCTGAGTACCTACAGCATTTCACAGCTATTAAGCAGCTCAGTGCTCTTCCTCCTAGGGATGTGCTGAGGAGGCATGGGCACAGGGAGCCAAGGTACCAAGGTTAAATCAATTGCCCAAGACCTCGTGGGAACCAGTGACAGTCATGAAACTAAGGCCTGATATCCCAGGAGCCAGGCACACAAACAGCTTCAATGAACTGGGATATATATATATGTGTGTGTGTGTGTATGTGTGTGTTAGTGTGTGTGTGTGTGTGTGTCTTGAAGGTTAAGATAAAGAGACTAAGTTGGCATAAACAACTACCAATGCAACCAACCTTACCACCATGAAAAAGAGCGAAATCTACTCCTCAGAACACAAGCAACCAAAATACCTCAATATATTCTCCCTGTTCAAATTTGTTTTAGGTTATTATATATATAAATGAAATTCTTAGAATCATCAAAACTCTTTTTTCAGTACTATTGAAAAAATTTCAATACTATTGGTATTATTCTTCTTGTTGTTGGTCTTGTTATTTAGAAGAAGCACAATATAAACAAAAATCCACATGCGAATGTAGAGTAGCAGGGAACAATGAAAAATATTTGATGACATTTTCTGGGGAGATGACTAGGGAAGGTGGTGACAGCAATGGCAACAGCTACATTCCACATTATTGTATCCATTATTTTACTAAATGCTTTTTTGCTCATAATGAAGCACTGGCAATAACTTCGTTTTTGGCACATTTCTTCTTGTATATCTTATTAGGCATAAAGCCAAAAAGTGTTTTAAGTAATCAGATATGTACCATGTTATCCTCCTTTGCTTGGTAGACTTTTTCCCAAATTTGTTTGTTTCTATAGCTAAGTAGACCTTTTTTTTTGACTGAGATTTTCATGAAAATAAAGTTTTACTGTGTCTAGGCAGTTTTGATAAACTTTTGCTAGTGAGCCTTTATTGTTTCAAATAAGAGAATTGCTTTGCAAAAAAACACCATTCCATAATAGCCAATAATCATTCCCTCAATATTCTTCCAAATGCAACATTTTTACTAGCAGATAAAACCATATATAGTTAAAAATTAAGACAAAATCCAGTATCATTGTGCTAAGATGTACTACTGATGTAGACTGCTTGAGGTAGATAGAGAAAAAGTCTGAAGTGAACCTAGAAAATTCTTAGGTGCATTTCAATGTCACAGCTGCTACCAGGGGACCTTGGACTAGCTAACACTTGATTTAAACTAAAATCAGCATAGAAAAGTAAATAAAAAATTTAAATTAAATTTTATGTCTTCCCCCCCAAAAAAAACCTTCCAAAATGAACATTTTTGTATGTTTAAAAAGGCAATGGCTTTTTTTGTTAATTAAAAGGCAAGAAAATCTGCATATACTCTAAAAATTTTCACAAAAATCAAAGTTCATTTTCTCACCAACTGTAGTGAAAAAGTAGGGACAGAATCTTGCTTGAGAAGAATCAAAGGGGCTGACTATAAAGTTGGTCAGTAAATGCTCTCTAGTTTCTCTGAAGGCTTTAGATGGTGGTGCATGTTTCCATTCTAAATAGAACAAGCTAAGTTTTGCTAAATTCACCACAATCTGTTGAAAAAAAAGGTTGGGAAGATGTTTTGTACAATAATTATCCTAGTCAGCAGTCATTTTTCAGAAGTAGACCTAAATTACGGTATGGCAGGTATTACTTGTATGTATTACCTCTGAATACTTTCACTGTATTGCAAGTAAGTATTAAGAGATTAATGAAAGGAATATTCAGTTCCACATTTATGAAGAAGCAGCTTAAGTCCAAAATTCCACAAAAAAGGGGGGGGTATTTCTTTTAGTCTTCGTGCCTGTGCATGGAGAGCACATTTGAGAGCATTTTGGTTCAAACGCTGCCTGAAGTACATATGATCAAAATGAATAGGATCTGATAGCAGAGGTCACGAATCAAATTGAACCTCAGGGGCTTGGACTGTCCTCCCAAGTTCAAGGAGAGCAGGAGGCAAAAGCCTTATATTTTTCCTAATAGCATGTTTGGGGTATTTGGTTTCATACAACTTTAATGTAAGTATAAAGAGCTTGCACTGATGCAGCAGATGCCAGAGAATGGTTACATGAAGGAAGCAGCTGATGTTGCCATCAGCTAATTTACAGAACACTGTCCCAAGTAACCTACCTCAGCTGACATCCTTTTCATCTCTTGCTTCCTCTGTTGCTCTGCAACATTTGCCACAGACTCAGCCAAATGATTGAGTTCTTGCTCCTTTGGAGCTCCCATGAAGTTCAGCAAAGGAGGCTCCCAACCATTTCGGAAACGGGGGACATAAGGTGGAATAAAATGGTCTTTGGGCCAATCGGCTCTGTATGAAAAGCAAATTAGAGATCTGTATCAAGGACCATACGAATACTGATTTAATAAATTACTGAAAATTGAAATGCTTTAGAATTTTTATTAGTATAGCAGAGAGGCTGGGATTACAGCAGAGTCAGAATTGTGCTAGAACACAGAAAATATTTATTTACTACAACTACCCTCCCTGCAGTGCCCTGCAGAAAGAAATTGCTTCTGCCGTAAGGACATGTCAATGGTAAAATACAACAAACTTCTGTCTTGTAACAGAGGATGGGTGTTAGAAGAATCAATCAAAACGAATCTAGGATTTGTTTTCACAGTGAGATGGGGGAAAATATTGCTATGCTCTGTTTGTGTGAAAGTACCAGACAAAAGACTTCAAAGAAACAGCTCTGTAAGAACTCCTGAAAGCAGGTGTGAAGCATAGAAGCTTAGGGGGCCTAGCTACACCTAAACCAAAAAGTTAGATAGCTGTTACTGACAAAAAACCCCACCCAACTCTACATGCTCCAAGACACATGAACTATCATCACATTTGCTGTTTTATAGTCCAGATTGATCTTTATAAAATACTGTACCACTTCTCAGAATCCCATTAGCATTCTCTGTTGTAATACAAAATAGCTTTATTAATGCTTTCATGCTCTGCCTTTCCACTACACATAACACTCCATCCTGCAATATAAATTAATTTGTCTTTGCAGTGGAAGCAGGAATGGGAATGTACATTACAGTCTTTTAACAGGCTAATTGCTGACAGTGCTCAAAATTAAGGGACAAATGCTTCCAGTCACATGAGCAGTCAGCAATTCCTAGCCTGTTCGCAGGCCTGAGCTAGGTCAGTAACCCTCAAGTGGTATCATTCACCTCTCCTACTACACCCCAACTTCTGGATACTGAGATCAATCAGAGCACAGGTCAACCAACTACATTCGAAGTGCTTCATTCTTCACTACCCAATACGAGCTATTTCTCTTTCCATTAACCTTTTTTCAGGATGGGCTAAATGAATGGATGAGGGTAGTTCCTAAGACAAGGAGCTTGTTTTTTAAAATTATTTTAACCAGTGATTCATTTTCCCTGCACGGGGCTCCAACGCCATGAGGCAGTTTCCACTGCCAGTCCCCCCACAGGCTGCTGTGAAGCCTGCAGAGCTTGAGGCAGGCAAAGGCAAGCAAATGGTGCTTTGCTGGGATAAGCTCTCTGGCAATCACAAGGAGCTGCACTTACTGTTCCAGCTCATTTTCTAGTTGCAGGCAAAACAATAGGCCCAAAGGACAAATTTGGACATTCCTGATCAGAGTGAGATCACAGCAGAGTGAGACCAAGGCAAAGACCTGTGTGTTTTTTCTTGCTCCATGCTCTTGGGCTTTCCATGCAGCTTTTGTTACCAGCAAAACATTCTGAAGTTTTTAATCAACCAATTAATTAATTAAAAAAAAAATCCATCTGGTAGACATTTATGTTCCAATTTGAAATCTAAGAGCAAGGATGAATAAACACAAAACACATGATGCATTTCCAGCCCAAGTGATAGCATGCTTCATCATCATCAAATCTACCACGGATTACAGAGCCAAAATGCACTTCACTAATTTAAGGTTTTTCTTTTGCATGTTCAATTCACCTAATTTCAAACTATATACTTAAATACAACACATGCATACAGAAGTTAACTTTCAGCTAAGCCTAATATTAGTACATCCATTAAATGCAACATACGTACATGTAGCACAGCTCAGTCAATAAATACTGTTTTAAAACTATAAACATTTTTATAGCATTAGGATGCTTTTAAAGAAGTAAAGACATCGCAAATTTTTAACTTCTAATAGTTATTGGAAATTGAAAATAGACATTTGTATCCTATTCTTTAATATTTTGTCATCTTTTTATTGCAGCTTCTTCAAAGTGATTTTTAATGAAGTCCAGATAGATGTGTTATGTCAAGAGATTCTGAATATCTTGGATATCTAAAAAAAAAAAAATCTGTCTGCATTTTCTTTCTCCTTGAGATCCCAAATCCCAGTGAGGCTAAACAGTACCTTTCTAAAAACTTCAAAGAGAAGTTCTGAAGAGTCCAAAGCCTAACAAAGCAATACTGAATTTACTGGGGGCTGAATAACCTGGTTAAGAGCATGTCAATAAAATTGATTTTAGAATCTTCTCTAAAACATGCAAAGACTTTTCCTCACCTGGCTTTGGTCCATGTGTCACCCAATGACATCCATAACTGTCCTTCCTCACCGGTGACAGTATATCGCAGGAAGTCTATGGTATCTTTTGTTAAAAGGGGGCTGAGTACTGTACCAGCAAGCTCTGGACCTCCTGTTGTCTGCACCACCTAAATCCAAGGATTAAAATAATACACACAACATACATACTGGCAGTACAGAAGTTACTGTGAATATACGGTACCTACAGTGCTGCCAATGTGTCTTAATGTCCTACAGATTAAACTATTTATTGCTGAAAAACTACTGTTCTGGTCACCAACCATTTTTTATTTAGGCCCACTTTTGGCAATGTTATTTTTGCTTTACTGATCAAAGCCACACATACTTCAATTAAATAGACATATGGCCATGCTTTCAACTCTCCTCCTTCATTATGCAGAATATCTCCATTTTTTATTGCTAATTAAAAATTATAATGTCAAAGCATAACACAAAGCTAAAGATATTTAAATAAATATATTTAATAGATGGGCATATACGCAGAAAAGGATATAAATTATTTCCTAAAGAAAACCTCATACTGAGATATGCTCCTTGAAAAGGTTATGGAGCATATAAATACAGAGTTTTTGAAGGAAAACACTGAGAAAATTGTAAAAGCTTACCATTTGTAGTGGGGTAAAGAGAAAATGAACCAGATCAGCTGCACTAGGATTCTGGATATGGAACTTCAACTTAGCCTGAAGGAATGGAACAAATTATATATTTTAAGAAACATTTAACTACTACGACAATAAACAATTTACATAATAAGAGCCATTCCGGTCAGGTTGCAGGTCCTAAGCCAAGTGTTTTGTCTGCAAAATCCACTATGTGTAAGTGCTCATTCATCCAACTGCTTTTGAATCCATTCATATTGTAGCACCTATTGTGCAAAACAAGAAGTTCCATGGCCAAATTACATGCTTTGTGAAGCAGCATCTCCTTTGAAAATTTGACACGTCTTACTTTCATTAGTATTCTGTAAGTCCTTTTCCAAATAAAAACTGAACTGCCCTTCTGCCCTCATGTTTTCCAGCGATGCTCATAACCATTTACAGATTTATTATGTTCTTCCTCAGTCTGGACTTTTCCAAGCTAAACTAATTTCTTTGAGCATTCTTGTCCTCCTTGCACCTTCTTCAATTTTGCTATACTGGAAACAAAATAAGGCCAGTGAATATAACAGCATACTGATGCCCTTTATTTGTTAATTTTCTGTTGTCTTTTTTTCCCTGATGTTTTTCAACATTTTCTCGGTTGATTCCATTAAATACAGGTGACTTTCTCCCAGGAATCTCTATTACATCAACGTTTTGTTCTGATTTGTTCTATATATGAGATTTTTCCTCACCTCTCCATGACTATCATATTATCAATACTGAATTTCATCTATCCCTTTATCTGTTATTACGAGATATTTCTACATTTGTAGAATTTGCTCCCCATTTGCCAGAACACCTGCAAATATGTGGGACAGCCATGGCCTCTGCAGAGGCATGTGCGGGACTTCACTGCTAATTTACTACACTTTGAGAACTGATATTTTTGCCCTATATTTTCTTTTCTATTTCACTAAGCAACTATCTAAGAATCTACAGAGTCTAAGAAGCTACGTTCAACCTCACAGTAGCTCAGTTTCTTTAGGAACTGTGCAACCTTGCTGGATATGTTTTGGAAAACCAAAGAAACAAGATCAAAGAAGAGGTGGATCTGAAGACATTATTTTGTTTTTTGCAAGATATGTTTGCTTCTTCCTCATGCTAATATATACATTCCTACAAACTGCACCCCTTGTGCAGGTATCTCAGGGATATCTGGTTGCCTCAGATCCTTGAAATGACTTTAAAGATTATCAGCATTACCTAACCACTTCTATTCCTCTGGAAGAAAGGCAGTTTGAAAGAGGTGAGATAACATACTGTGTGGTTTGCTGACTTAGTTTTTGAATAGATGGATGAATGGTGGCCATTCAAACAGGGTTTCTATCCATCTGCCTTTAATTTGCTATTTGGATTTGCTGTTCTTTAACCCATTACCAGTTCTTCAATTTGAAATTGATATACTCTTGTGCCCCAACAATAAAAAAAGGTTTTCAAAAACATATTATCATAGCTTTTCAAAGTAAACATATACATTTAAAACAATAATGATATATAAAAAATTCAGAAAAAATACTAAAAGTCACTGACATAGCTTCTTTGAGGATTTCTTTTATTTACATATCACCCACTGGCCTTGTAGGCTCCAGAGATAAGAAGCATGCATGAATGTGTTCTAAAAAGTTATCGTAGTTTTTATTTCATCTTGCCATCTGTTCCTCAAACTGCTTTTGGCTAGCCTTGTCCTGCTTTTACATCTAGCCTTCCAGAATGTCCCCCCAAATGAAGGAAGGAGGAGGATGCGTTTTTACTTCCAATAACTTCCTATATATTCTTCTTCAGTCATTATAACTTACTTCCAGTATAGTTTTTTGACAGATGGTAGGCATTTTCTAGAAACTTCCAGCATGGGGTTTTAAAACTGTTTCCATTCTACTGGCAAAGATTATATTCTTCTAGCTACTCCTTTTATACTTTAACAAAATTCTGCATTTTATACAGTTCTCCATGTCTGTCATGAAGTGTCAGGAAGTGAAACTTTTGTGAAAGTGAGGCTTTTGTGGCTCCTGCAGTGATGCTGAAGTAAAACACTGTTACAGCACAACTCTTCAAGAGCAACATTAGAAACCGGGTCCTAGATGCTGCTGAGCACCAAAACAAGAACTGCTTTCCTCCTGCACAGCAGATAAAGATTGAAAGGATGCACAGATTGTTCTTGGTTGAAAAACGAATCTAAATGCAGAAGGCAGAAGAATGGGAAAAAAATGGACATTACAAGCAGTACTGATGAGGACAAGCACGTTCCAAGACATCCAACCCCCCCTCTAAACAGCAACCCTTTAAATTCAGAATCACAGAACTTGATAAAGGGTTTTCTTAAAAAAAAAGACATTCTTAACATTTCTAAATATCTCTTACAGCCCAGCAATCAGAATTCATTCCCTAGGAGGAAGAAAAAAGCCGGTTTGACTCAGTGAATACAAGACCAGTTTTCCCCACTGGCATAGCCTTCCCAGCAATTGGAAGGAACAGTCAGTATCTGACAGTAAATGCTTTGAAGGTGTCCCACTTGCTGCCTCCCTTGAATAGGAGATTCCCACTTGAGAGCAGATGCCAAGGAAGGCTGTTGAATTAGCATCTCTGCTTACTGAGAACCTACAAAGCAACCAGCAATTTGTTGGATGGAACGTTCTGAGCCCAGAAGGCCCTGTGGTAATGATGGCAACAAGCACAGAGAGTCTGATGGGCATAGCTGAATAAAAGTAAATTGAGGCCACAGCTGGTCATGCTGGCAAACACACAACAGAGCTGTGATCCCAACAGATGTTCCTAGAAATTCTTTTATGATTCAAACTCAAATTTCCTAAGTAAGGCTTTAAAGAATCAGGAAAACAAGAAACTCAACAATGCTGAAAAAGAAGTACGCTTATCTAGTCACTGTGTAGGGAACTTGAGGAGCAGCACCCCAAAGCTCAAAGGCCAACCTAGGCCAGAGGTGGCCAGCCCTGGTCTTGCCTCAGATCAGCCTTGGATGGAGAGGGAAAAGGTGAAAGTCCAAGACCAGTCAAGTATCAGCTGAGCTATCTTCCTGTGTGTCAGCCAAGGACCACAAACAAGATTGCATTTCCAGGTATATTAGCATTCCTGTGGAGAATACTTGTGGGGCTGCTCCTTCTGAAAGAGCAGTGGAGACCAAGACAGTGCAGACTCAGGCTCACAAATCCCAGGATGGCATGACCACCTCTGCACGGCTGGCAGCTGCAGGGCACTGAAGGCCCCAGAAGGTTTCTCTACATGGTCAAGACAACAGGAAGGTTAGGCAGAAAACTTTATTAATGCACTTCCAAAGACAAAATAACCTTCTGCAGTTCCCTCAGGTGCATCAACCACTAGCATTCACTCCCTGTGGAATAGCAGAAACTTCCAAGAAAACTTGAAAACAACTACAAAGCAAATTTATCATGTTGCTGGTTCTTTCTTCTCCTCTTCATCTTTCACCATAATTTTAGTTCTAACCTCCAAAATAGTGGAATAAGCCATGAGAAAATGCAGTAAAACCCAAATTAATCTGTAGTGGCAGGGAAAACAAAGATCAAGTTATACTTAGCATCAGCTATCCCAGGAAAAAACTTATTGCATGTCGCACACCAGCATATCCATGAGCAGTCACCTACCAGAAGATTGAAGCCATGCTTGAATTTCTGGAAGCAATCAACAAATTCATCTGGGGGTGGTGGTTTTGCACGGAGAGTGAGAACTCCCTCTGGTGAACAAAATGAGATTTTTATATATCCATTTATAGGTATATAACTTCTATCAATATTTCAGATACAGTAAACATATACATACATAATAAATTCACAAACTTACAGAATTTTCTAAATATAGAAGCAGAGCAGTGATATTATTGTGTGGTCACATCTCTATTTAGTCACTTTCCACTGCCTTCAAGCAAATGGTTTTTATAGGTTTCCATCTAAGAGTATGCTCCATAGGAATTTATTTGCTCAAAGTGAAAAAAATTACTACATTGATAAAAAAGCAACACAAAGACACATTTGCTAGCTACTTCAGTAATCCTTAGAGAAACTGAATTGCGTGCAGTGAGAACTCCTACCTCCAGGTCCTTTCTTTTTACTTTTCTTAGATTTCTTCCTCTTTGAAAGTTCAGCGAATGCTTCAGCAGCTTTTTGAAGTTTGGTAACGAAATACTCTATGTCATCCAAAATATGGTTCAGAATTTGCTGTGGAAGAAAAGCAACAGTTTCTCTACAAAATTTATAGCAGAAGTACTCCAGAAATTTAAACATCCAGACCTCTCACACACCAACAGCTTCCCTGGAACAAATTTCATGCTGGAACATTCCATATTCAGATTCATTGTGTTCTTAACTTTACACACCTGTAAAGCATTTAAAATCTTGTTTTTTAAAAAACTTAAGATCACTGGACATTTTTAAAATATGATCAACAAAATTATTAAGTTCAGATTGCAATTACACAATTTGTTGCCACATTACATTCTCTCTCACAGCACATGAAAAAATTCTAATTATTTGAATGGACAGCGTTTTCCTAAAGGGTATAACTTCATAGTACTCTTTAGTACTAAGTGTTAAGCTATTTGGTGAAGTTCCCTACAAATTAAGCTATTTGTAGAGAAGTACTCTTTGAAGAATTGATTTCAAAGAGCAAGTGGACGAGAATGAATAAGACTGGGGAAAACACACTGACACCAATTCAGCAGGCTCCAACATGCTTTTCTCAAGACCCTCTGATGTTGCTGAGAGTGGAAAAGTAGAAAGCTACAACTGACGAATGGGACAATATTTGATCTCACAGACACCCAGTGTTGTTGCTTATAGGCAAGAAAACTAGTTTAGAAATAAACATGGTCCACCTGTCTTCAGAAACGATCATGTTTATTTTCCAGATATTACACATATTCAAGTCCTACTAAACTGATGGAATTTTTTACTCCTTATATAGTTTGCTAAAATTGGTCTACTGCACAAAATCACACTTTGTATTTCTAGCTCTTTACAGCAGAAAACTTTATATCACATTCAATGTGTTGTCATTCCTCCACCTTTTTTTCTGTTTAAAGAACAAAATTAAGAGAAAGAATTACCACCTCTTCATTTTAGATCTACCACACAAGCAGAGGCTGCCTGGAAAGCTTTTCTCCAGAACTGAATTTACTATGTGGAAAAAGTCTTCTCACAAAGTAGACCTGCAAAATTTAACAGACATTAAACAACATCATTTGTAGTTTCTCACTTACAACATCTCTGTCAATCCTGGCTGCCATCATCTCTGCTGTTTCTTCATGTTCATGGTATTGTCTGTGCTTTTCAACTGCAATAAAGGGAAGAAGAGAATAAGACATCCATATATGCGGAATTAGTATATTAGTACATAACACTTTCTACATAGCTTACACTTTAAACCATAGAACTGTAAGAAAAAGATGGACAAAACTGTTTGTATCATTCACTTTGCAAGGACTCCACATAACTTGAAAATCCTGTACCCTAATGCCTGATCCTGATAAGTATCACAAAGAAGCTTAGTCTGTGCTTTCAGTCAATTTAGCTGCATAAATGAAGTTAACCTCAGAAGTTGAAAATCAAAACATTTCAGCACAAAGTGGTAGATTATAAATACAACATCATTAGGAATCATCCTATTTTGCAAAATATGCTGAAAGCTTCTCCAGCAGAAGTAAGCAAGAAAGAGTGCAGCCGTGACTTTAAAGACAATTTTGATATAAAAGGCGATTAGCAAAAAGGAATGCCAGTTCTGGCGTCATCGAAATGGGAGGTTATGATGTGATAGAACCAGTACTTACAAATAACAATGGACAGAGTCAGTAACTTTTGTTTGAAAACAACAAGGGTGAACATTTTGAGAAATTTTAAGTTTTGCATTTTTAAGTTACACTAAGTACTGCACTGCGTTTGTGAACAGATGGGATTTCAGTAAATACATTTTAGAAAAGATCTGCATGAGTAGAATAAAAGCAACTGCAGGAACTCAGATCCACAACTGCTCTGACACTTGACAAACTAATGAAACTTTTCTGAGGTGAGAAGTCAAGCAGAAGAACAGGTTAGTCATTACTCAAGATAGATATAATACTGTAGATACATAGATTAAATAATTCTTAACACTTCAGTTTGCTCTGAGCATTTTCAGCTGTTTTCTTTGCATAGTTGTGAAATTTGTTAAGTGATGCAGATATAATTTAATAAACTAAAAATAATCAAGATCTTCTAATTCTACAGTTCTAGTATCTATTATTAAAAGAACCCAAGAAAACAAACCATATGTGACCTCACTTCAACTTTATCAGTCTCTTTTATAGAAGAAACTTTATTCTTTCTGAAGAACTTTTTTTAAAAAAATCTGATCAAAATATGTTTCCCTTAGAGATGTAAAAAACCCACCAACAACCACCAAACAAAACCAATCCAAACCAATTGGGAATGCTACAGCATTTCTTGGGTAAGGCTTTAAAAAAATATAAAGAACCAATGTAGCCATATAGACTAAACAATATGGTATAAAGATAAATGTACCACAAATAAATAATGCCCAAGTCACCTTTTAATCCCTGATTATAGTTTTTAATTGTTGAAAATATGTGGCCTACGCTCTCCCTATTACTGAAGAGAGCATCATCAGATGACTACAGTTATGAAAGTACTGTTTTCTGTGAATGCTACCATGTTCATAAAAAAGCCCAGGTTAAAATCAGTAGCCCACCCTCCCACACAGCTAAGCACAAGTAAAAGCAGCTCTGAACAGAAATTCAGAAAATAGATAAATGCATGTAAATGACAAGTCAGATTATGACAGTCAGATCTTATTCCCCAGACCAGGGGACAGTGGCTTGGGGCATTTCAAACTAGACTCAGAGAATAATCATATCTGCTTTCAGCGAGGGCAGAGGTCTGACCTTGTACAACCATTTCTGTATCCAGTTACTGTAATCTTTATGAAAGTGGTCTTTCTAAATTATTTTTGTTCTTACCAAGCACCACAAAAATCCACTGCCCAGAACAACTGTTTGCCACCCCTCTGTGTAGCAGTGGGCACCCAGGAATACTCACAGTCGCCCTGCTCAGCGGCCCACGCAGACCACGCTGCCACGCGGCTCCTCACATCAACCTGGGTGATGGTCCCTGGTGGCACCGGGGCTGGTGCCCGTGGCGGAGGCGGGATGGCGCTGTCAGCTTTGGAGATCATTCTAGAACGAAAGGAGAGAGCCCACAAGTGACACTTGAAGGAAAAATGTTCTATTCTCTAGTGCTTAATCAGAGAAGACGAGGCTGCACAAGGACCTCTTCTACTGCAGACCATACTATAGACTTGCCAAGTAAGCACTACTCAAGACCACGACCTGTAAATATGCTAAACACAGCAGGAAACCCACTCCATGATGGGGTTAGCAAACCTTCGTCAGCTGAGAAATCCCCAAGCAGTGACAAAGAACATGATGAGACCTGCCAGTTTACATGGGTGAACTCAGTGGCTTGGGGTTAAGTAAGTGGCATTTTTACCCTATATACAGTCGTACTGTCTGGACTTGCCTTTTGTGTGAAAGAAAATTAGAAGATTAGAAGTTACCTTTCAGCCATCACAAGTATTTGGTCCCCAAAATCTGACCAGTCATCAACCACCTTTTTCTTAAAACTCTACCAACAAAAAACACTTTACTGGATGATTTTCTTTTTTGTAACAGAGATCTATTCATTCTGCCTTGATACAAATGTATCAATGCTCCTACATGCAATTTTTCACTTTTCCAATTCTTACTGTCATTTTAAATACCATAAAGAAGTCTTTGAAGCCACTCTGCTGCTTGATACCAAGAGACAATAAAATACCAACAGCCCCTGTCATACAGAACCTCCCCACCCCCCTTTCCCACACCTCTATTTAAAAGCAAGATCTTCACCTTAAATTCATCTTTTATAATCCCATCTCATTCACAGCAGTCAACAAGACCACCATAAAATGTCAGATGCTGCTTGGTCTTTCAACAGTGAACAACAACACCAAAGTATATCCTTTGCCTTTCCTTCCTCCAGTGCCCCTTCACTTGTCAATAACCTTGCAGCAACTCGACAATGTCATGTCAGGCAGGAGGGTCCCTCTCCGTTGACCCAGTGCCAGCAGGCAAATGACATGACAGGGAATAACCAGCACTGAGCTGCCACACATGCATGACCTCTTGGCCTCACAGCCCTCAGAGACCGATACCTCGGATTATTTGTCCCAACAGATGTACTGACCTACATTCTTTTCCCAATTAAATCTCATTAGTTTCCCAGCACATCCAGTGTGTTTGAATCCCTCTGGATTGCCTCTTCATGCTTATACCTGTTTGCTACGGTCCCACAAACAGTAAAGTCTACTTATCTGATTTTAAAAATGCAAATAAAGCTAGACACAGTCCAGTTTTTGCTTTATTTTTATATTTGTTTATATTTATATATTTTATATATAATACATAAATATATGTTTTATACATAAATATATATTTTATATTTGTTCCCTTACTCCAGGAAAATTTCGTAAGTTGCACATCAGAATGTAGCAGATAGCCAAAACTGCTATAAACTCATATACAACAGTATGTGTACTGGTGGTAATTTTACTTAATGATTTTTGTCCAGCAGAAACTTCTCTATCTGAAAACAAAAGTAAATTATATTGAGAGATATTATCAGGATGCAGCTATATACTAACATTCCCAACTACTACCACCATCATTCAGTATCTAATATATTTGTGCCCTTGTTTTTATGCCTCTCTTTGCTACCTCTCATTTCTGTATTAATCTTCTCGGAACCCAACAGACTCTTTCCCCCACATTTTCCAACTGGCAAAGAAGCTTTTGCTACCAGGGAAACAAGAAGTCTTCAGCATCATTAAACAGGCAGGCAGGAAAATTATTTAATCTTCAATTGCTGATTTAACATTTTCAGATCCCAAAACCTTTTAGCATAATCTTATTTACTTGGAATTATGGGACATTTATCTTTTTAATTTAAATTCTAAACTACTTGATCCATATGCAGAACTGAGACATGCAATGCCATCCTCTGGCAAGTGGTATTGATCTCAGCTGTTCCCATCACTAAGGTGGAATTGGGAAAGGCAAGAGTGACACTACAAATTGTGACACTATGAATTGCGAGAAAATAAGAAAATTATTAAAACAAGACCTCTACATAGGGCCTTGGAATTACACTATTAAGTCTAAAAAAAACCAAACCAAAACAAAAAAAACCACTAAAATACAGCAGGCAAAACTGGAGAGCTTCTGAATACTGTCACGCTATGATTCTATACACTGTCAAGAAGTTAGGTTTTTACCTCAGTGTTTCAAGCCTCTTCTTTTGTTTCCCACTTTTGCTGTCACTGATTGCACTTTCAATATCTTCATGAATAAAGCTAGCCTAAAGAGACAGAAGCAGAAACCATCAGGTATTGTCTATAGTACCCAGATATAGGAAATAAATATTTCCTCATGCACTTTCTGTATAGCACCTTTAGATTAGAGAATACCTTATCAAATCACATTTATTTAAAAGTTCTGGGACAAATTATTTTACATATAAACAGAACAAACAACAGAATAAAGCCTTGGAGTTGGTATTTTTGTCACTACTCCAATCTCAAGCATGATCATTAGACAAGTATGTAATCTAGATACTAAATTTGTCTGAACAGTTGTAATTATCTAATGTCAACCATTATTGCATAAGCTGCTTTTTCCCTCTGCATATATAATTTTTTGTTGTCTCAAGTATTTTGTTTATACTATGAAAAACCAAAATCTACTATATATAGAAGCAACAAAACTACTATAGATAGTAGCAGCATAATTAGAAAAGTAACTCATTATACAATTTCCTTTCAGAAATAATGATAGGTTCCAATTTCTCTCTGATTTAACAGAAGATTAATTTTTCAGAACATTCCCTAATCTGTGGATTCCTGCCCCTCCATAACTGCAGAATGCCTCCACCAGTGGCCCACAAGTGAAATTTTGATGCATGTCTAAAGCATTATTTTAATAGATCTTGCATTAAATAGGTCATGGCTTCTCATAGGATTTAGAATGCTCTGTTACATGTCTTCAGCTGACAAATTAATTTCCTACAAAGGCTGTTAAAGCCCAAATCTGTCAGTGTCTGGCTCACTCTACAAGGACCGTGTCTTTCCTAGTACCCTGATAATGTATAAGACTATGAAACTTTTTGGAAGGAATATGTGATTGTAATTTCTGCTAGGACCAGAAGACGTTGTTGAATTTAGGATTCAAAGGGATTAAAGAACTTCTCAGGCTATAATGAATTGCACTACAGAATATTTATGAGGGATACCTTAAGATTACAGAATTAATAGAAAAAACTTTCGGGGATCAGAGGAATTTAAACCCAGAAGAATTACATTAATCCAATACTCTTTGATATTTATAATTTAAAATTTTTCTTGTTTAGAAAATACTGATTGCCCCAAATAGTATTGATTTTAACTAATTTTTGTTGCAGCAGCTCCTGCAGTTCATGGTAACTTCTAATCGAAAGCGGGAAAAAGCCAATGGAGAAAGACCTAAACTTTCAAAACCAGACAAGTTTCATGGGTAAGGAAAAAAATCCCAGGGTGTGGTCAGAGACTCAATCAATACTTCAGAAGAAAGGGGAGATCCTGGACTTCCAAGTCATGTTCATGTACTCTACATTTTTACTTGTACATAGATTTGTACACAGAGCAACAACTTCAAAAACGAAAGTCTGAAGAGACCAACTTTGCATTCTGGGAAGCTGAGTCCAAACAGACCCTAAAAGGGATCCCTGCATTATTTAACATAATGCCACCTGAACATCCGACAGGATACCACTTTCCATTGAAACAGCAAATTCTATGCAACAAATCACACAATTAGCCAGTCATCTTCACATTACCCTCATTATACCAATTTCAGAACAGTTGCACAGTGTGATTTAGCAATCTGTTGTTTCAAGACAATGACACAATCTACTACAGAGGAATTAAAAAATCCCCATGAAATTATCCATGTGAATGTAAAGAAATGCCTATTACACAGAATAACTAACAGAAATTAAAATTTATAACCCTGGAAATAAAGAAGTATTGCAGAATATGTTAAAAAAATAATTTACACTTGAAGATAATATTTTAATCAGAGACAATCAAATATCTTTCCTTGTTTTGCCCCTCCTGCAAGTAATATTTTCCCTTTGACAATCTCTCCAGCAGAGCAGAGATGAAGAGAGGTGAGAATATAGAGAACATTTAATGGTTCAGCAACAAAAAGAGAAAAAATAAAAAAGGGGAAAAACCAGGTGAGACTCAGGACTCGGATGAGTTCATTGCAGATTATAAGATAAATTTGAGATAACTCAAACTATTTTACATTGCTCTTTTCAGAAGTGTGAATGCAAACCATAGACATTTTTCAGAGCTTTACATATTTGCGAACCTGAATTAACAGCTATGGACCCCAAGAATCAATATTTACAGTAAGGATGTATTTGAACATGCACTAAGGACTCAGCTTACAAACTAGATCACTCTCTTGCGATATGTACTACACTACATTTACTAATATACTGTAAGTAGTGTTGATATTACATAATATGCATTAAACTTATGGCATATTTATAAGAATAAAAGTACAGAATTGTTTTCTATGAATCAGCTCATTTGACTTTATCCACTGTACTTGTCAATTCATAAAATCTCCCCTATTCAAATAAGTCATAGCAGATCTCTGTTACTGTCTTACCTTAATTTCATCACATTGGAAAAGATGCAAATCAGGCTTGTTTTGGGTTGGTTCTTTACATACTAATGCAAGAATTGAATTGTAATTGCATGCATTCATCACAGCTTGGCAATGCTGAATTGTGCTTAAAGGAAAATTCTCCAGTTCATTCTGCCAGAAAAGAAAAAAGAAAAAGCAAACACAAAACACCATCTTACTATACAGTGTCCTGATCTCAGAAAAGCTGCATGAGTCAAAAAGGGGAAGTGATAATAAGCTAATTAAAGTCCTCAATCCCACATACATCATTTTTCTGCTGCTCCCTTTTTCTTTCTCTCTGAAAATGAGACTGTCACTCATAGATCTTACCTTTGATTCCAAGTCCACCAAACTGACAGCTTTGTCATCCACTTGAAGAATCATATCTTGAGTCCACACTTTGCCTTTGGCATCCAACAATTTCAGCTTTCTTATTCCATCATCTACTGTAATCATTGCCTCTTTTCGGTCCAGAACAAACGTGGTCAAGTGCTAGTGAATGAAACATACATTTAAAAGAAATTATGATTGCAATTTTCCCTATTGTTCAGGACTGTCAGTATTCAAATTGCCATGAAATAGCAATGCAAATTATTCACAAATAAAAGTGCCTTTGTATATGACAGATTCCACCTATAAGACATAAGAAAGGTTGTTTAGTCCATAGTGCCATTTTAAGTCAAGCAATTTCTGTAGCTCGCTGTTTGTCATCCTTTGTCATTTCCTCACTACGGTAAGCAGTTAGACTTGAAGGCATATTCTGACATCTTTCAGGTATCAAAGCTAGAATTAAACTGTGAGTTTTAATTAGCTTTCTTGAGGAGTGAAAATCTGTCTCTCTTGCCAAGTTGAACTCAGGAGTTGCCAGCAGAACCTTCCCAGAAATACACTGCCAATGTGTGCCAACGTCGCCACCACCACCCTGACCTGGAGTGTCCTCACCTCTTCCAGGGCTGCCAGCTAGTGTGCTGATGGCAACCAGGATGGGCTTGCATCTAACTGGGGTACCTTATGGACAGTCACATTATTGTAGATAACAGTAGAAATGTAGCACATTAACTACTTTTGTTCACCATCAACTTGGAATATTCTCCAGATTCAATTAATGGTGTAGAAGCTAAACACTACTTCACAAACATCACCTCAGCTAGCTTCCCTGTCTTTTTGGTGGTGGTAATTACTCCTTCAACATGCCAACTATGCAAGAAAACCCACAAAATTATTTCATTTTATTCAAGCATAAATCCAGCTTCACATTCTTATTGAAGATCTGATAACACTCATTCAAGCTGAACCAAGTTTAATATATGCCTGTACATCTGTCTTCTAAATAACTTTGAAAAATAAATAAATAAAATTTACTGCGCTTTCTTCTATTACAGGATAATGCCACTTAGTAATTACAGAGAAGAAGGTAGGTGTAAACTGCATGTAATCAAAGTATTTGAAAGAAATGAAGTGAAACGAACTCTCAACTGGCTGCTCACACAGGAATGCTTAGACTCCAAATACAAGTACTAATTGTTATGCCAGTACAGGACCAAAACTGTTATAAAGAAACTGAAATAAAAAAGGCAATAAGAAGCAACATACATATTCATTTGCAAGCTGATCATAGGATTGAAGCACTTGAAATTAAGACTCTTCTGCGTATGATCTCACAATTCACAGCTGATTTAAAACCCAACAAAAAGGAGCTGAGAATACACGGTATTTGCAAGACTTGGCTTAACCCATGACTTTGGCCTGATAGCAGTAGAAGAAAGTTCGAGTCAAAGTAAGACTACAAAATGAGGCACTGCATTCAAAAGTGATTAACATATAGGCACTCAGGTTTACTTTGCTGAATATTTTAAATATACCTATTCCTGGATAAAATATGACAGCAGCATGCAGTAATTCTGCAAAGCAGCTTAAGACAGCAAATACATACTGGGCAGTACAATATGTGCAGGCAGAATATTTAACTACTATATATTAGACTAACTGGGGCTTTTAGGGGTTAATGCTCAGCTCTTGAGGAATATTCTAATACCTCTGCTGATTATATCTGATCAAAGTATTAGTTTTAAATATCATCCAGCGCGTCTTGCCAACAGCACAGCGTTATTCAGCTCTGCCTCATCTTTGTAACACGCCAGGTTCAGAGACAGGGCAGCATAACACTTTGAATTGATACCCCATTGAGAAGTCCTGTCTGTTTGCCAAACTACACACAACTTTGCATACATTCTTCTGTATCTAAAATTTCAGCTCATTATGGCAAAGCTATAGAATTTGAGACATTTCACTGTAATCTATTCTGAAGTGACCTCAGGCTGGCAGGATATTTTGGAAGATGTATGTGCCTTCAAGCGCATGTATCCTCAAAAATCATGTAGGCAAAAAAGCTGCACATAAGAAAGCTGTAATTGGTATATCACTCCTTATCTCACCTCTACGTGATACTGCGACGTTTCAGATATGCTGCTGGCACTGTCTCGTGCATAATTCTTTCTTTGTTCTAGAAATGGGAGGAAAAGAAAGAATAATTATTCATTTAATTTCTTATCCTGATGTTTTGACTATTTCTCAGAGACACTTTAGACAAGTTGTGTATATGAGAACAGGAGATAAGCTGTGGTTAATTTCTGTATTTCAACAGAAAACACCTCCACCCCCACACAGTCCAGCACAAGGACCATTCTTACATCAACAATATTAACAGAAAGCTGGTAGGTGCAACCAAAAGCCAGTTAGCTCATCCCAGTGAGTCAGGACACCGGAGGGGAGCAGTGTTCTGACTGAAAACACTTTGTTGGGAAGCCAGACTATGAAAATCATTGGCTTGCCATTTCAGTAGCAATACAATAACTAGCAGTAGGCTTACTATATTTGTATGAGTGTCCTTGAAAGCAAAAGTATTTTCTGATATATACATATACTTATGTTAAATCTGCAAAACAACAAAGCCACACACTAAACATACCTGGCTCATCCCTTATTTTTTCATGAAGTATTCAATTTGATGAATTAATAATGTAGAAATAGGCATGGAAATATGCATATACACACCAGAATATCTCTAAACAGAAATACTTTCATCAAGACACAATGCTGCAAAATCAGAAATATCATTTGTCTTTTACTCAATACAATAGATTAATATTAAACCAGGAGAGGAGGGAAGGGGAAAAGCAAGACAAAGGCACAACATGGACCCATATCACAAAAAAAATGAATTTAGATAAATGTTGAAGAAAACTTTTCAACTTAACTGGAAAAAAAAATGAATGCAACATTTGGAAGGTTTGGGGTTTTTTGCACTTACAATCACTTAAGTGCCTGATCTAGAACATCAGGAGCTTTTTTTTTGGGAAAGTCAGTAGGTGACATGACCACGAGAGGTCTATGGAAACTCTGCAAGTAGGCAATTTCCTCGATTTCTGATTTTCAATTAAAATAGGCAGTTTGATTTTGTTCAGAAGCAAAGTACCTGATCTACATACAAAATATAACAATTTAACCATACCTGGAGTACTTGGAGGTAAAATTACAGTGTGTGATTTTGCTGACAGGAAGCTTAAGTCACATTTTGCAAAATAAAAAAATGCTAAATATTACCAAGTGCATGATCTGTGACATACAGAGATCTGTAGTGAGGACACCATAAAAGCCACACCACAAAAGTCTCTTCTGTGACCAGGGTTCCTTCATACAGGAATTCCAGGTGCTGACAAAGACAGCAATACCCTTGTTTTCAGACGTCACTTGTAGAAGCATTTGTCACCTTTTATAAACATACCATTATCTCTCCCCTTCTCAAGGAAAACAAACTTCCATGAAAAACAATACATTTTCTGAAATACGTCACTGACTTGAAGACCCTCTCCCATGGTGAAAAACACCACTCATGCAACAGAGCCATCCTGCTCCTGTACAGCAGCTACTCAGCCTCTTTTAACAAGAGAAGTGTGCAATACAAACATTCAAATTTCAGAACACAGATCATCAGAATTTTCAGCTAGGTGTGTGGATATTTCAAAACAGATATTTTACTTTCATTATCCAATATTCTGAAATCCCAAGGCAGAGGATCATCATTTATTCCAATTGTAAGTACTATTTCTGCTTTTGCAGCATTTTAGTTAAATTATTTGATTTTAGTTGATTGTCTTTTTAATCACAACAGACACACACACACACACAGAGGCACACTAGTCAGTAGAGCAGTACTGTCTGATTTGCTACCTTTCTTTTTTTGTTTGGATGATGATCTGAAGAAGTAAAGTCCATCTGTTCCTAACAAAACAAGGGGATTAAAAAGCAGTATCTAGTTTAATCCCATAGAATTATTTGCATCTCTAAGGGGATCAGGTAACAGTCTTCTGCTATGGACTGTAAATGCTAGTTAAATGCTGTCCAGTAAGAATATATGTTTCTTAAAAGAAGAAAAAAAAAAAAAAAGACCCTTGTTTCAATAAACAATGCATCAAATATTCAGTTTTGACTGTTATTATCTTCTTTCAGTTCTTTCAGGTGAACAAAAGCATAACTTTTATTCTATTAAACAATAGTAAGAAAGTTTACATCCACTGTAAGATTTATGAATGCTGCAAACAATAATAGCTGGAGTTATTTTAAATAAAGAAAGAAAGTCTGGCACATGTAGAGGCACCAAAGGAATTAAAAAGCAGAGAGTAAGTGTTGCAAGAGATTCCTTATTCAGCTTCACATAAATTTTGTCCTGTGATAAAACAGGAATTCCAAAACCATTTGTAATACTGATTAACATATCTTCTTCCACAGAGCAGCACAACATTCACAATTGCATATGACAGAAAGGTTTCCAACACGCTATGCCACGGTGAGAATGAGAGTGTTTATAGAAGAGAGAAAGCTTTCTGAATGTTAATAAAATCTGTGGTTGCCTCCACGTGAGAGCCAAGGACAGCCCCTCAAGTTCTGCATTATTAATTATAACATAATAGTCACAAGAACTTCAATAAAATTTCCAATTAACAAAAGTCAGTGTTTGTGTTAATAAACAAAAAGTATGGATACAACAACTGACAGTCCACACTGAGATCAACTCCAATTTACCAAATTATTTCTTTCATGCAGGTAGAATGAGTATTAGAACCTGCTAGAGACCTGAGTTATCATTTAGAGTGGAACAGAATATTTCAGTTGAATCATCCAGTCCAACAGCCTTACCACTTCAGGGCTGGCCAAAAGGTACAGCATGTTATTAAGGCCACTGTCCAAATGCCTGTTAAACATTGACAAGCTTGGGGCATCAACCACCATTTCTTATTATCCTGGAGGCCCTTCTACAAAAAAAAACATCATTAGGCACTGGAACAGGCTCCCCAGGGAAGGTCACAGCACCAAGCCTGACAGAGTTCAAGAAGTGTTTGGATCACACTCTCAGGCACATGGTGTGAGTGTGACTCTTGGGGTATCCTGTGGAGGGCCAGGAGTTGGACTCAGTGATCCTTTTGGGTTCCTTCTAACTCAGGATTCTTGGAAGAGGTAAAAGAGAAAAGGAAAAAAGAAAAGACTAGCATCTAGAATACATCCCCTCTCCCATGTTTTATTTCTGGTAGCTCAAAATTAAATCTCAAAGGCCACTTTCTCCTAGTGCCTGATTCCTGTCCCACATTCTACCTAAACCTTTCATGGGACTAGATGGGACCCACCTAAGGGTGATGAGGGGGCTGCTGGAAGAGCTCGTCAAGCCACTCTCCATCATTTACCAACAATCCTGGCTCACTGAGGAGGTCCCAGATGATTGGAAGTTGGTGAATGTCATGCCAATTCACAAAAAAGGCTGGAAGGAGGACCGTGGAAACTACAGACCTGTCAGCCTGACCTCAGTGCCTGGCAGGGTTATGGAGCAGATCATCCTAAGTGCAATCACACAGCACCTACAGGATGGACAAAGGATCAGACCCAGCCAGCACGGGTTTAGGAAGGGCAGGTCCTGTCTCACCAACCTGATTTCCTTTTATGATCAGGTGACCCGCCTGGTGGATGAGGGGAAGGCTGTGGATGTGGTCTATCTGGACTTCAGCAAAGCCTT